>JAOTQQ010000071.1:26986812-27109511 GCA_026546715.1 Gallinago undulata
TTGTGGTTGGACTCGATGATCTCTGAGGTCCCTTCCAACCACCACAATTCTGTGATTCTGTGATTCTGTGATTAATATGCCGTGCTACGCCTGAGAAAGGGCTGCTCAGTTTAACTCCCCACCTGTACAGCGGGCTGCTGCCTGCCTGCAGCTTTCCAGGCCCTGGGAGTGTTTGTGGCTGTCGGGGGAAGGAGTGAGGAGCGGGTCACTGGCCAGTAAGCTGTAACCAGGCTGCTGCAAGAAGAAATGCTGTACGAAATGAGAGTTTGATAGCGATGATGCAGATAGTAAAGTACGTATTTCATTACCTGTTATTCTAAAAACCTTATAAATTGTATTATGGAAAGAAAACTTAAACAGAAACACACTTGGCTCTCAAGCAGTCTGACCCAGATGGTTGTGAAAAACAGTCCATCTTTATTCTGCTCCTTCAGACGAGCTGAGCAGCTCTGCCGACTCAACTCTGTTTTGCCAGAGTTAAAATTTTATGTCTTTAACAGGAAAATTATTTGGTAGCACCAAGGAGATCTGCTTTTTGACATGAGGAAGGGTCTGTTCTCTACATGGTGCTTGATTTCTTCTCAAATAAGACGGTATGAGGGGGGGCCCCTCCATGCTGCAGCGACCAGCTGTGACCGGGAGGAGCAGGAATAGCAGATGCCTCCCTGCAGCTGGAGGTGGACTGTCCAGCTGAGATGACAGTGGTGAGAAGCACGGGATGCACTAGGAGGACACAGGACAGAAGCGCTTGCCCAGGTGCCAGTGTGCTGCTCGTGTCCCTGCACCCCCAGCAAGTTTGCAGGTGCCCAAGGAGGGAGGTGCAGTCAGTGCCCAGGGGAGGGGCACACCTTTAATTATTCAATTTAGCTGAAAGAGCAGGGCAAGGGTATATTGGGGGTTTCTGTGGTGTTTCTGGAGTATTTTTCCCTCCCTGTTCTCTACGTGGGGTGACTACATGCTGAAGGGTTACGTGCCTTTCTTTGGAAATCTGCACACACAGTATGTTCACTCAGCTGTCCCTGTGGCTTCGTTTATGTTGGGAAAAACAATCAGAAGATTAAAGGTAAGAGTTTCTGGGCACAAACTGCCATTAGGTATTGAGGAGAAAGGAATTCCCTGGTTGCATTTTTTTTTCTTCTTTGCATTTTAAACACACTGCAGCAAATCTGGAATGTATAGGAAATAAAGAACAATGAGGCACTGAGGACTGGAAACCTCAAAATATTTTCCCTGTGGGATCTAACTGGATGTTAGTGCCGTGTTCTGTCCCTTCTGTGAGAAATACACTGCTCACAAATACTGTTTGCATGCAAATATGAGCCACCTCTTAGTTTTAAAAAGAACTTTGTGACCGGACTTGTTGGTCTCTGATATATGTGTGTTTTTTCAAGCATTTTTACTCCCACTTTTCTCTCTGAATGCCTTGCTGTCCTGGACACTGACGAAGTAATATATTTCTGTTCTTGTTTAGAGTGCTGCTGGTCCAAATTGAGGACAATATGTGAGCAAAGATGAAATTTTACAGCTGTTTCCAGAAGTGAGGTGAGGGGACCTGGTTTTGTCATTTTCTTTGGTAAGAAAGAAAATTCCATTTATTTCCAGTGAGGCGCATAGCTGTTTGCTCGGGAGAAGGGGCAGGAAAACTATCATTTATACCTTTAGCTCCCCCCCAACACCTCCAGACCTTGAGCCCTGAAAGTCAGTGCTCTCCCAGTATAGTTAAAAGCTTCCTTCCTCCCAATCTTGGAATTGCTGGGGGACATGGGGTTTTTGACAATCACGTGTTTCCTTGCCTCCTGTTTTTATTTTTTTATTTGTTTTTAGCAAGAGCTGTAGCAGTTACACCACTTGAAGCAGCAGGGAAAGTGTATGATCTTTTTTTTTTTTTTTGCCTCATCTCTCTCTGCTTGTATCAGTGCAGATAAAGAGATGGTCCCCTATACTTTGCTCCCATCCCTTCATCTCTTCCCCCCCAGGCGCTGTGGGAAAACATTTTTCTCATGAAAAGGGTAAAGAATAACCAAAGCTTCAGAAAGAATTCCACCTAATTTTGGGAGATTTTTTTTTTTTAAAGAGTGGGAACCAATTTAGTGTTCCCATCCCGTATATAGATATATGGGATATATAGACATAGGCATCGCTAGCACAAGATCAATAGAAACACTAACCTAATTCTGAGGTGTTCTTTTCTTAAGCTTTATTAATTTTAATTAGTTTTATACAGTAGGTGAGACTAACAAACTTTAAATAGCACTTTAAATAACCTTAAATGTCTTTAAGTTTCACGTAGCTATGTAGAAATGAAAATAAAGGTGAGTAAATTGGTGAAACTGCGGGTGTTGGGTTTCAGGAACCGATGCCACAGCTTTGGTTTCCCTGCCCGGAGTGACCCTGCGCCATCGGGGTGCCCTGAGCCACGGGGGTCCCCTGCAACACGGGGGTGCCCTGCACCACCGCAGGCTCTGGGGAAGCCATGGGCCGGGATTCCCTTTGCCCAGCCGGCAAAGGGAGAGGCCGCAGCCCCGCGCCGGGAACCGTGGCTCTGTGCCGCGGCCATGTCACGGGAGGGAGCCCCCGCCCGCGCCTGGGGTCAAAGGAAGAAGGAAAATTCTTCATGTAAATGCTGCCCGCTGGGTTTTGGGATTGCCGAGTGCAATAATTCAATAAATGCTCTTAAAGAGATTTTATTTTATTTTATTTTTTAAGGCGGTTCTGTGTGTCCCAGCGCCCCGCGTTATGCCGCCCACGGCTCGCTGCCTGCGCCTACCCTGCGCCTACCCTGCGCCCCTCTCCTCTGCAAAATGGCGTCTATCTACTCATGTGACGTAAGGAATGCGTGTCAACACGCAGCCCTCCCGGCCAATCAGCGCGTCGGGTTTCCCCCGGAAGTTAAACGCAGCTTCCCTCCCTTCCGCCTGGCTGCCCCCGGTTGCCATGGCAGCGCAAAGCGCGGCGCCGCGGTTGCGGGATGGTGAGGAGGGAAACGGGGGGCCGGGGCGGGGGACAGGGATCCGGCCCCAGGGGCGGCGGGCCCCGGCGGCAGCGCCTCTCTCGTGTCCCCGCAGGCGTCGGCGGACCTGGTGGAGGCGGCGGAGGAGCGCGGCGGGCGGCTGCGGACCGTCCGGCTGCGGGCCGCGCTGGAGCAGGAGCGGCGGCTGGAGGAGGCCGTGCTGCGGGTAAGGGCGGCGGCAGCGGGGCTGTGCGGGCAGGGGCCGGGCCTGTCGAGCGGAGGGTAGGGCAGGCAGCCCCGCCGGGCTTCACCTTCTTTCCAAAGGTTTTTCCTTTAAAAATGGAAACTCGCGGTTGGCCCGCGCCCCCGGTGTGCGAGCGGGCGCGGTGCGGGGCGCGATGCGGGAAAGAGTTGGCTCTTAACAGGAAGAAGAGAGGAGCCGGGGCAGAGCGCTGCAGCTGGAGCGGGATGAGGGGCTGGCGGCAGAGCTGGCCAGGCTGAACCGCCAGAAGCTGAAAGATGAGAAAATGCGGCAGCAAGTGAGAGAGAACAGGTAACAGCTCTACGCGTGTGCAGGCGGTGATGCCGTTAAAGTATGCAAAGCTATCGACAGCCTGTGTACGAATAGAGACAACTCTTGTTATAAAACAGAGTTTTGTTTTCTTTTTTTCTACTCTTTTACTAGAACAATGTTTTTTATCTAAGACTGGGGGGCTCCCTGAAATATTTTTTTTAATTGTGTTTAAATACTGATGGAAACTTCCCATTTTTCCTGTAGGTACTTACTTCCTTGTAATAGGATAAATTTATTTTTTTCTTCCCCAGCCTTGAACTTCGAGAGTTAGAAAAAAAGCTGAAATCCGCTTATATGAATAAAGAGCGAGCTGCACAGATCGCTGAAAAAGAAGCTATCCAGTATGAGAAAATGGTAATGAGCTCCACAGCGTATCCCAGCACCTGAGTGCTGTAACCCTTTGTGTGGATTGTGATGAAAATTCTTCTTTTGAGACTGGCCTTTTTATCTAAAGTATCGTTAGCTTTAGGCATTGTGTGTTAATTGAAAATATGTTTTGTGTTATGAAGAACTAATTAGCCGGTAATAACCAGCCATAAGAAAAAGGCTCACTTTGCCATTGCAGTTGAAGTGGTGGTGAATCTAGCTGTATGAATGGATATAGTTTTTATTTTACTGGTTTTGTAATATTTATCCAACTTAAAACTATGATACGCTTTGTATGTATTGATGTATTGTGGTGAATCCTTTCCTCAGAAGCAGGTTGTTGAAAATGTTCTTGTTATTCTTAAGCGTACACCTGAAAAACCTCAGAAATACTTGTGAATTTTCATTTGTGTATAGAATAATATTGGTGATCAGGCAGATGATTCTGATTGTGTTAATGTTTTATACAAAATTCAGTTTCTGCAAAGTGCTGTAAAGACAACACGTTTATTGGGGATGCTGTACCTCGTTAAACTGCATTCCTGTCATTAGCCCCTGAGAGCTGCTCTGGCTCCTGCTGGCTGCTCCCTGTCTCTGCCTTCAGTACGGAGCTTCTGTTCAGTGGTGCTAGTTCTCCTCAAGTTTGTTTAGATATTGAGGGTTCTATTCAAGGGTTCTGTCTACTCAATGAAGCCATTAAGCACCTTAAGGCACTGTGTTTATAAATAGAAAACATTCAATTCTGTAATGCAGTATATAATTCCTTTTTATATTCTGTATTTTTTTCACTACAAGTTGTATAAAAAGAAATCTTGCATTGCTTTTTTCCCCCTATAGAAACGTGAGGCTGAAATAGCCCAAAAGATGAAGGAAGAGTACGAAAGGGTAATAAAAGAAGAAAGTTCTGCAGAGCTGAGGAGAAACGAGGAGAAAAAAATGTATCAGCAAGAACTGGAGAAACAGCTTGAGGAGCAGGAGAGGAAGAAGCAGGATGCTTACCAAGAGTTTCTAAGCGAGAAACTCTTGATCGATGAAATTGTAAGAAAGATCTATGAGGAAGACCAAATGTTAGTTACTTTTGATTTTTATTATTTATTAGTTTAAAACAAAGCAACTCATATAATTCTGTATAGAAGATTGTATGCCTTTATTTCCTAGACTAAGGCCCATTATATTTTCCTTGGTCACATTTTACTAAAAGAGACTGACTTGCGTGGGTTTTGCTGTTTAAACGTCAGAATGTTCTTGTCATTCCGGTCAGTCTTGTGTCCTTGTTCCCCAAGTATGAAATCCAGCTTGTCTCAGGGAGTGCTGGGCTCCCGGTGCCAGAAATGCCTTACACACGTTTCTGCCTCACCTGGTGTCCCTGCCTCTGCATGGGGCATGTTCTCTGCCTCTTGTATGGCCTGGGATAGGAAAGGAGGTTGTGAGGGCAGCGTGGGAGGGGAGGGTGGGGGGAGAGTTTAATAGAAATAAAATGTTTAGGAGACCCTGGTGCTATTGGGCTACTGGGCTTCCTTCTCCTTTCTGTTTCGATGGAGCGTGTATCAACTGGAGTAGCAGTGAGTACCTTTGTGTACTGTCTGGCCTCTTGAAGGAAGGTGTTGGACACAAGATCCCTTTTGGGGGCAATTCATTAATGCGTATTTTCAATTTAGACACCTATTTTTTAGCTGGATGGGTAAGGAAAGCCATTGAAATACTAGTCTCTGGAGTATATTGTTAATGGTGAGCATATGGTCTGTCTAATGTTACTCTGCAGTATGTTAAATAACTACTTAAATGTTTTTTTCCATCTTCTTCAGGGAAAGACAACTGAAGCTAGATAAAATAAGAGCAACTCAGACATATATTGAGGAATTTAAAAAAGAACAAGCCAACTGGAGGAGAAGGAAACAGGAAGAGATAGAAGAAGAAAATAGGAAAATTATGGAGTTTGCCAACATTCAGCGACAAAGAGAAGAAGACCGGGTGGCTAAAGTTCGAGACACTGAGGAGAAAAAACAAAGACTTCAAAGCGTGGTATCAAAAATGGAAATAATTGTAGAAAAAATGATTGTACATTCTTGTCTTTTGTTTAGAAATCTTTCCTTCTTGTAATAGATTGCCCAAAATCTGGAAAGAGAAAAACAGAAGCGTGAAGAACTGGAACAAATCCGGCAGGAGCTCTATCTGGAAGAGCAAGAGGAGACAGAAAGGAAGAAGGAGATGGTAAATGGTGGCTGGTAGTTGAAGTAGCACCTTTGGGTGGGGGAATATTTCCTGCAGATATATACATGGGTATTTTTGGTACTTTCAGACACACTTTTTTCTTCCGTGTTCTGTCTGTTACATGTAGCTGTGCATAAACTGTTAAGGGAAAATGCAAGTGGAGAGGAGCGTTGCAACTGTCCCTTAATTCCTGCAGAACGTTCGGGTTAGCAGAGCTGGTCTGTAGGAAACTTTTATAAAATAATAATAGAAGTGTATATGCAGGAAAACATGTAATTTACGGAGTACTATGGGTAAACTAACCTAATTTAAACAGACCAGATATAAAATTTAAAGAGAAAAAGAAACCATTTTGAATCACTTATATCTAGACAATAAGCAATAAAGTGAATGCAGGGGGCAGCATCTTCCATAGTCTTCCTCTGTCCTTTCGCTTCTCTTGATGTCTTTGTCATGGAGCAGCGCCCCTTCGGTATTTGGAAATTGCCACCAGATTGTGATGCTGAAAGAAGAGTCAGTGAGAGTATATGCAATTCCTTCTTTATTTGTATCCAAGGGTGCTCTTCAGAGGCCAGTTAACTCCCGTTTCCACTCCTTTTCCTCTAACAGTGCTGGCACTGGCAGGGTTGTTTATGGACAGGGTTGGGTTGGGTTTTTTTCACGCTTTGGATGGTGAAGTCTGCTGAGTTCTTTATAACTCTGGGATGTCTTTGAGAGACTTCCTTGAGCCCATTCTGTTTTGTGAGCTGTATCAAAGCAAAAGCCTTAATTCTGACATGGGTTTAGGTGTATGAAATGAATTTGAATTGTTTTCAATTCTGTTCTGGCACAAATGTCTTTTTCCAGCACTATTTCCTAAATGTTCTTAGACAAGCAGTTTATGTATTAAATTAGTTTTTGGATGGAAAATTCTGTCCTTTCAGTTTCCTTTGCTGTCTCTAATGTATTTATGCTTTAATTTCATCCAGGCAGACAACTGAAGGTTTTGAATATCCTTATTGCCCTATTTATATCTTTTATTTATCTCGTGAAGGAGAATCCCAGTAAATTTCAAGTTCAGGTTTAACTAGGTTAATTAACTGCTTGCTGTTTGCATGTCCATTTGGTTTTCCCTATGTTCCCAGCCACGCTCCAACTTTTCTTGCCATGGGTGACAAAAAAAGGTAACAGCAGCTGAGATACATAACACTGTTATTTTTAGAGAGTTGTTCAGGTCTTGTTGATTCACTTCATGCTAGTCCAAAATTTTGGTTTGGACTTCATTTTAAGAATCTTGAGACATCTGTCAAACCAGTTAATACCGGAGAGCACTGTCAGGTGAGGAGCAGTTGCTCCAGTTCTTTATGCTAGAAGGCGATAGCTACGGTAAATTGATTCCAATTGGCTGATGATGATCAAAATTTTCTAAAGTAGTTCACAGATAGAGCATTTTATTGAATTTCCTTTATAGGCAGAAATTGAAAAGAGAATAAGGCAACGCTTAGACTTAAGGCAAACATATGAAGAGCAATTTGCTTTAAAGAAGATACTGCAACAAGCCATGCGAGAAGAGGAAGAAGCCTTCAAACGACAGATGTTGGCCAAGTTGGCAGAGGATGATCGCATTGAGCAGATGAACGCTCAGAAACGAAGAATGAAACAGCTTGAACATAGAAGGGCTGTGGAAAAACTTATTGAAGACCGTCACAAACAGTTTATTGCAGATAAAGTAAGAGTTCTCACTTTTGCCTTCGGTTTGAGCCAAAGTGTTTCAATATGAGGTTGCTTCTGCTATCCTAAGTGACAAGGCTACTGTTACTAGAGGAATAGCAGAGAAATGTGCAGGGGGGAATCAGGCTCTTTGTTCCGGTTTGCTGACAAGAAAAAAAAGTCTTTTTAGAGCCAACTTGTTTTGTAGCTTGGGAGGTTGGAGTCAGCAATGAGCTGTCTACCTGACGTGCTCTGTAAATCTCTTTGTGAGCCGTGGGGTCAGGGACACAACTCTTGTCCAGTTCAGTGTCCCTGAGCGGCAGCACTGATGTTGATGTCTGAGAAGGGGAAGTTCCAGCCTAGATTTTTAGATTAAGTTTCCGGAATTATCATCTGAGGAAACAAAATTATAAACTGAAAACAAGTCATGGAATCCTATACTGCAGTTTTTCAACCTGTTTATAGGGTATAAATCCCATGTGTAACTTGAATTTCAATTTCTAGTCATCAGCTTGAGAATACGGGCGTGTTCCTCCTTTCCCTGTAAGAACAGGAACAGATTTACTTCTCTGAGAGCCAAGAAGGAGCCAGAACTTCACTTAACAACCTTTAAATGGGCTTCTAGTATGAGACTGAACACCTGCCTGGGAGACTAGTCCTGTCTCTTGCCATTCAGTCTTCTCTTTTGTCTGAGATTTTTTTCTAGCTCCCAAACATGTATTGTTTAAAAAATGTTGGTTTTTTTTTTACATACACTCTTCCATCCTTTTCAAGTGAATTTCCTGTGACCAGAAGTTAATAAGTCGAAGTTAAAAATTTACGAAAAAAATTTACTCTTGTACTATGGTGGATATTGGTGGAAACAAATGTTCACAGAGCTGAAACTGAAGTTACAAAAACTTCTTTCTTGTAGGAGCGTGAACTTGAAGAGAGACAGTTGGAGGAGAGAAGACAAGAAAACATCCGTGCAATTGTTGAGGAAGAGAGACAGAAACTCCTGAAAGAGCATGCATCAAAATTATTGGGTTATCTTCCTCGAGTAAGTGAATTGTATTTTAAATGCTTTAAATGTTTCTTCTGTCAATCAGTTTTCTCTTGGATAATTTAAGGTGAATTTGCAGAATGCAGGTGCCCTTATTGTGTCAGCTCTCCTGTGCTCACCACCACCTTTTTTCCTTTTTTCTTTTTGAATTGGGAAGCAATGTACAAAAATACTTTTTTTGTTTGAGGGGCTTTGGGCTCTACCGCAATATTGATATATTGATGTAAGTACAGAACTTGCTGAAAGCTTCCACCGCACTTTGTGCATCCAGTTTTGGGGATATGGAACATCAGTTCTCAAGCAGGGCTTGCCTGACCAGAAAGGGCTCCACCAGGTCTTAAACCCCATTTCCACCAAATTTCTGAGTTGGGGTTTTGGGAGCAATTTCTTACAATGTTGGCTGCCTTCTAAGTCTTCTGTTACCATGGGAACACCATCTTTGTTGCAGTGCAATCAAGTGTAGCACTTACAGAAGCGTTTCAAAGCCCGCTCGGCTCATCCTGGTGTTTTTAAAAGTTAAAAAGATGGAAGCAGTTATTGTAACAGGAATAAACTACAATTTATTTTGTATTACACTTTGTAATCGGAAAGATCACCTGATAGTACACAAATGAACAGAGCTGCTCTAGGGATGTACAAATGCATTTACAGTAATTTGGTGCATGAATTTGTACAATTTGGAGTGCGAGTTATTTTTAGATGTAGTTAAAGAATAATACAAATTGGCAATATTGTGATACAGGTTTCTGGTTTGACTTTACTGTTGTAGGAAGTCTTGGCTATTTCCAAGTGTCCAAGGCTCACACCTGTTCCATGGTATCACTGCTCTGCTTTGTTCTTTCCTCTGCTTCAGCTCTGTCTGACTTGCGTGGGCCACACGTCATGTTACTTCACTCAAAATGGTTAAATAGAAATAATGGTATTTCATTCTCAAGACTCCAAGATAAATACAATTTGTAATTTTGGTGGTTTTTCTTTTTTTTTTTTCCTAAATGCTGCAAGTTGTGTTCTGTGGGTTGTACACATTTTTAGCCCTAAAATTAATTTGTAGGTACTTAGAGATTTTGATTTCTGGGTACCTTGCTTTTCTTTCTCAAAACACTACTTCTGATTAAGTTGTTCGGTATCAGTTGATTTCCAAAAATAATTTCTTGGTGTGGGTTCATTTCAGCCCAACTGAAGGTGGAGCCAGAGCCCTGCCCCAGCCAGAGCCTCTTTTCAGCGCAGTTGCTTGATTTTTACTAAACCTGCACCTGTGCTGTGCTAACTATAATAATTTTTATTAGAAAGAGAAAGCAGATAAATGTTGTCTTTTCTACAGTGCTCATGTTGGAGTCTTTATGGGGGCCTCATCATCTGCGTGAAGAACAGAAGCACCAATCTGAAACTTTTCTGATGAAGTTTGGTGACAGTTTCCAGGGCTGTTTGTTTTAATCAGCAGCCTGGATACAAGCTCTTGCATTCACTTCCATTGGAGATTTCAGAGATCCAGAGTAATCACCCTACTTTGTTTTACCTTCTGATGTGTGTTTCTTTCCGCTAATTGCAGGGCGTTATCAAAGACGAAGATGACGTTAACATGCTTGGAGAGGAATTTCAGCTGGCTTACCAGAAGAGAACAGGCAATGCATTTTCAGAAGAGAAATGAAGCGTCCCCCATCTCATCTCCTGGTTTGCCACTAGGTGTCATCTGATTTCTAATGACAATTTCCATTTGCTGTTAATGGAGAGGGACTCCTTTTTAATATCATAAACCATCTCCACTTTAAGACTGGAGTTCTAAATTGATGAGCAGCTAGTTTTATTTAAGTGTATGTTGTATTTGCCTTTTTATACCTTTCTTACAATGTATAAACTTAGTATTTATGTGCTCTGTTCCTATTCAATTACTGTGAAGGAGGAATCCATTCAAAGAGCTGAGGTTCGACAAAGGTTCACACAAGCAGCACAGGCTTTTATTGGTCCTGTTCATTAGTTCTGTTCATCTACACTCAAACGTTTACCTTGGTTTTGATTATAATGATGACATAATGAAATCTTTAATGATGTAATACTCGTAGAGCACCTGTGAATATGAGCCCTCACTCCTGACTGTATCCCAAAGCAGGAGCTGATGGCCAGGGAAAGGTCTCCCAGCTTCACCTCGACTAAAGAAAGTAGCGATTTTAAACAATACAGCTGTACCAGACTGCAAAGCCTATCTGGGAAGTCAGGGGGAAGTCTCATGTATGCTTTTGCCAGCCAAGGGTGTCAGATGTAACAGCTAAAACAAGTTATGAAAGAATAGGTGCTTAAAATTAGATGCCAGCCCAGCTAGCATTGGGGGGAGATCTCTTGCAGAACAGAGGAAGCCAATTTTCCAACCACGTGTGTTAAAAAAGGCATGTTTTCTTCTCAACCAAATCACTCCTTAATTTATTTCTGTTGCAACAAGGAATTTTCTGAGACTAAACCCTGTCTTCCTTGGACTGAATATTACTTTAGATAAGGTACAGTTTTAAATGCTAAGACAGAGCAAACTGGTACCAAAGTTCATTTGTTGGAGTATTTCTTACAGGGTCTGTGCTTCTCCACTTATTACAGAAGGGACAGTTTGGGCTGAAACTTCAGTACAGATTTGTATTTCCTACGGTATCGCAACGCAAGCTATCAGGCTTATAAAAGTTAAACACTTTAAACACAAGAAAAATCAATAAAATTCACTGGACTATACAGTTATCAACTATTATTATTAATAAGCATTCATATAAAGTGCCAAAATAATGTACCATCTAACTTGTATTTCAAACAGAAGTTGTCTTTCTGTGGAATCAATAATTTCCCCATTCAAGAGCTTTCATGAATTCCTCTTCAGTAAAAGAAAGCATCTTAGCAGCTTCAATGTGCATCTTAAAAAAGAAAAAAAAAAAAATTAGGAGCAGAAGGTAAAGTAATGTGAATGAGCAATGCAAAATCTTATATAATTGGGATGCCTGAAAGGGGCTTCCCATCTGTCATTCCGGTTTTTGTACTATGCTTTTGATGGATGTTCACCTGTTTAAGATGAAGCTGCTATTTATATTTTTCTGCAGAAATTTGTAGTGTAGAGGGAATGTGAGAAATTTATGCTAAACTTTGCAACTTCAGCTCTAGTAAAAGAGGACCAGTAGCTTTTTGTAGTTTCTTATATTGCTTCAAAAATGTCTCAGTTTTAAAGAGGCATGGCAATTACTGACAATTTGACAGCTCTTGTCACATCTAAAGAACAGTATAAGAAAACTGGTGTATACATTCTTTCAAGCTGATCAATATACAGCTTAACTTTAAAGCTATTACAAATCAAATACATCATTAAGATTCAGTGTGCTAACACCTCTTATATGTGTGATTTAATGTTAAATGAGGATTTTAACAAAATAGTATAACACTTAAAAACGAACACTTAGCATAAAACAATGAGTAACTGCATTACACCTTAACAGGCACTACCTGGAGCTGAGCACAGGTAGTGGTGTTGCCATGTGTCACACCATACTTCTACAGTCCATTATGGCACATAGATACAGACACACACCCCACACACATGTACATACGTGTGTGTTTATAAATCAGACAGTAGTATGAATTTGTATTTCCACTACACAGCATATAGCACATTACTTTAAATGGAACACTGAAAGGAACAAATAGAACTTTTAAACATGTTTTAACAGGCTATTTTCTGTTCAAATAATAGAGTTTTTTGGGAAAGCGTCATCAGGGTCATGGAGGTTTGATGAGAAAACAAGTAGTAAATGGTCAGTGTATTTGCAAAGAACTACCCAGCAAAAAGACACAGCCGCCGGAGAGCCCTGAAACCTCCCTGGGCTCCAGCAGAAGTCACAGCAGAGGTTGTAGTGGTGCCACATGTCCTCATCCCCACACCAGGCTATAATCTATCTCTTTACCTGTCATCATGCAAAGTGGAAAGGACCGTGCCCCAGCTAAGCAGTTTTTACTGCAAATTCTAACAAAATGGCTATGGTTTGAAGAACAGGAAACAATTCATGTCTGTAAGAAATCTGTTATGGGTTTTTTGTATATAGATATATTGCTAGTTCAAAAGGACAACAAAGCAAACTGCAACACCCTCCAGCCCTGCCAAGCTCAGACTCACTTCCCTTAATTCCTTTTAAAACTGAAAGATTTTCTATTAAATTCTCTCTCTCAAGGCAAGCAGAGAATGCTCTGAAGAGGCCCACTGAACACCAGCAACTACTTGCTGCCAGCTGCAACTCATCCTGCTTTTGGGGATTTTTCTCCTCTATCATTCTTCTTGGGGAAGCATATCCTCACCTTTGGACTAGCTGTACCTGCCACGGGCATCTGAATCTGCCACACAAATATTACACAAATGGCCCAAATGACGTTTTCCTCATTCATTCAACAAAAGGCTTGTGTGAAGCGGCCTGATTATATACATTGAGCATGTCTGGGCTTTAGCTGCCTCTCCCCTGGGCCTTCTGCCTGAAGCTATAAAAGGCAGAGTTAGCACAGGTCTCTTTCAGGTTCTTCCTGGTCTTTTCCGAAAGAACTAGCAGCACCCTCCTGTGAGTAAATAACATTTCTTTATGAGAAAAGGTAAGTGGTTTCCTCTACTATCTGCAGTTCTGATACAGCATTCATAATTTGTCTAAAATAGATACAATGAAGTTTTGTGAAGTTTATCCAAGACTATGGTTTTGGTTCACAGCCAAACAGAACTACTGCTCTTTGACACCTGTTCCAGTGAATTCCTGTTCCAGAGGACAATAAGCAATCTCACATATAGAGTATATTTTGAGTGACTGCTGCATTTTTTTCATTCTCAAAATAAACTTGAAGAGCTGTAAAAGTCAGCCAAAGGTTACGCTGGAACTTTTGCTGTTAGATGAACCCCCAAGATCTCCTCTGCATCCTGTTAATGCTAGAAAAATCCTCTTCCACTGGAAATGCATGAGCAGCCCCAGTACCTCTTCCTCCAATTACCAATCCTCTTTTGCCCTGTGTTGAAGAAGTATTCCACATTTAAGGGTGCATTTCCATATTGCAATTCCCAGTTCTGAGGCTAAGCACGTGTGTTTTGTTACATGAAGTTGCCACTTCATACGGAATTATGTTTCCTCTGAGGGGGTTCAACAGCTTCAAGAGTGTTTACAAAATGTCTGGTGATCACTGCAGCACAAAGGGCAAATCAAATGTTCTATTTTCTTATCTCAAAGGCCGGCCCTTCTAATGTGCTTCTGCTCAACAAGTCACCGTGCACTGCTTGCTTTAGTTCTCTTACAGCTTTAATGCGAGAGCACAAAAAGAAGCACATTAACGCCATCCCAAAATGAATCGCATCAGATTCAGCAGAAGAAGCCATTAGAGATGAGCCACTCTGTGGTGCTAAGCTCCTACCTCGACAACTGTTAAGCCCACAGCTCTGCATGTGTCTTGCGCAGCCTCGGAAGGAAAACTGACACAAATGCCAGTGTGCAATGCCAAGCATTTGGTAAGTGAAAGGTGTGATGGAACAATAAGGCCTAAACGCATCAGTAAGTGGAAAATTATTTGATTTGGGCAACATTTCTCATAATACAATCCTCTCGCTTTCATTAGCTTCCATGTAAACTCACGGGTTCTTTCCATTTGTACCATCAAAGCTCATTTGACAGTTCTATGCTGAAAAAGTATTTTGAGAAATGTGAAGTATTTTACCCACTCTGCAGTGTGTGAGGTTTCTCTTTCCAAGTCCTTCCTTTTTAGGACACCAGTATAGCTTTATCAAATATGATAAATACATTTGTAGCTATGTTTTATCTGAAGTATTAATCCACTTCTCCACATTTCTAGGAAAGCTGTATCACTATTTGTTCAGCATGAATTGCCAGCAAGTATTTACTTATCTCCTACTCTGTTGCAGCTTCAGCTGCTAAAGAAACAGAAATGCAGTAGCCCCTTCCCTCCCTTTTTTAAAATGTAGAATCAAATGATTTTCAAAATAAGTTTGGCTGCGGGCGTGGATGTGAACACCCATACAGCCATGGAGGTGTTACTACATTGTGCCTGATTCAAAGTATGTCTGATATTCCAGGCATTGGAAAAGGATGCAGATCAACTCCCCTCCTTTGATCTAGAAAATTCACACCTAACGTAAGTACTGTCTCTTTTTTTTTTTTTTTTTTTTTTTGTCTGACACATGAGGAGACCCATACCTGGGCAGAATTGTACATATATAGAACAATAAATAAAAATACACTATGTTAATAGAGAAGGACACGCTTTGAGAATCCAGGAAGAATGTAGTTCTCGCTCCTGAGAAGACAGGCTGTTACAGCTGCTGAGACAAGTAATACACTGGGGGGAAGAAACCAAACAAATATTTCACATGCTAAAATAGATTCTACTGACATAGCACCAAAGAGAATTGCTGTTATTACCTGAACAGATTTTGTTCTTGAACAAATAGATACTCTCGGTCCTAAAGCTTGTCAGTAGCAACCCTTCACCATGACAGGCTCCGTTTGAAGTTAGGAATGAGTTAATTCAAAAGGGGATCAGCCTTTACTAGAAAGCAGAATGTTGGCAATATGCACTAATAAAGGTGAGGCTGCTGCTCCCCTGCATTGAGACCTCCCAGTCTTGGGGCTCTGGTTTATGTGATGCCTTTACTCAACAACAGACATGTTTAGCTAGAGGTTGTTAATCGATATATAACAGTACTCAGGTTCTTACCTTTTGTCTCTTTAAAATATCAATTAACTTTAACTGCTTTTTAAAACCTGTCATTAGCTCTCCTTTTTGTTTCTGCAGTTTCTTGTTTTCCATTTTTAATTCTTCAATTGTTTTGAGGTCTTGGTTAGCTACATCCTACCATGGGAAGAAAAGGAGAAATGCATTATGGTGCTTTAACAAATTAAACTTGGCATTACATAACAAAAGGATGGACAGTACCCACAAGTGACATTTCTGAAAAGAAATGGGATTAATCAAAATATTCCCACATCAAAACTCATGGTTTGCCATGTATGCCTAATACAGGTGTATGTATTCGGTGTTTTTTGTGTACTTCTCCCTTTTTCTTAACACATCTGATTTTCACAAAAATGGGGAAAATCAGAAACGCTTAATTCTGTATGTTTCTTCCTCCTGCCTAAGTTGTGTTGTCCAAGATACCGTACCAAGCTCTTTGGTGACTTTGGGACTGTCTCTAAGACACACCACACTTCCAAACTGATCAAGCCTTTTGTCTCATTCTAGCATTACTGAGTTTTCCAAAGCCTCCTTACCTTGGTACTTTGCTTCAGTTTATTCAGCTCCACTTTATGCCTTTCTGCTTCTTCCAGGGCCCTGTTTAAGCGAACCTCTATTGCACTCTGACTGGCTGTGGCCTGCTTTTGTACACGCTTTAGATTCTCCAATTCCTAGTTAAGAAGCCAAGGATAAAAACAAATATAGTGAATAAAGGTATTTTAACGAATCCCATATAGACAACAACACATTTACAGCAGGTCTCACCCTTGAAAACTCAAGAGTCTGTGGACTTCTTTGGCCTGCACACAGGATCTGCCTAAAACACCATGAATTCCCCTGTTAAAACATCCCCTTCTCCTTTGAAATCCTGACAAGGGATCTTTCTCATTTTTGTTTTAAACTTCTCTTGGAATAATTGTGGATCTGATCATGACACACCACAGGATGCCCTGAAAATCCAAATGTCAGTATGTCTACTCTGTGGCAGAGTTTGGAAGGGTGTATTCCTGGCTGCTTCTTCCCACCTCTTCCTTGTACCTCTTTTTCCCAGAGATTACTGCACACAATTACCAACAAAATGTTAAAACAGCACATTGAAGATGGCTGAAAGTAGTAACTACTTAATCTAGCAGAAAATAGTTCATTAAGTGTTTATGGCACCGATCAAACCAGCTCCCTCTTATCTCTGATGATAGTATTTCATAGTGCTGTGAGTGGGGAAAGGAGGAAAAAAGACCAAGATGGGGAAAGGAGGAAAAAAGACCAAGATGAGGAAAAGAATAATGAGATTAAAGATCAGGGAATATAGATAAAAAACAAAGTAGAACAAATAAACAAATCTGGCAGAAAGAGCACATCTTGTCATTTGTGAAAATGAAATAGACATTTTTAAAAAGACCATCAAATTTTTAGGGCACAGAAAGATTGTTTTAACTAAATCAGGGTAGAGAAAGGGCTTATGGTCAACCTTTTGCCCTCAGACTGCCTTATTTCTGAGTAAGTGTTCTATTTTCTCAATTCCACACTAGCTCTTGTGGTGGTCACTTCTAATTTCCATATCATTTATCCAAGAAATACATACTAATTGACAAGTGTATGCAGCAGAGATGTTATGGTGAAGTTACGTCTGGAACAGGTATTTCTGGGAAGCCTTGAATCTTCTCCAAAATGGAGGAAGAAAAGGAGAGTAAGATGCATCTCGCTAATTCTCCAAAATTCTGTTGGTGAGTGTACCTCCTCCAAAAGGTCACAAAACCAGATGTTACTTCAACATTTTTGTTTTGTTGCTAACGTGTCCCTCTGATTGATTAAACAAAGATTAAACACCTGGCTGGTGGGGCAGCTGAGCCCCCCTGGAACACGTGCATCAGCAAGGAATGCAAATTCATTTGCTGGACGCTGCCCCCATGTTTCCCCAGAAAACAACACTGCACAGCAAGCAGACCTCTTCGTCTTGATCAAGATGATGGGATTGTGAATAGCGTCAGCTAAATTTTTCATGTTACGTATCTTATTTTGCATTAATATGAAAAGCTTTGGAATATAGCCTTTCAAGCATTTAATGGCCAAAAAAAACCCTCTGCATGCAATGCAAATTACATATCAGCTAATGATGTCACTTAATGAAAGAATTCTAATAATTCTTTTAGGGGTTTTTGACATTTACTGTTGTGCATAATACCTTAACAAGGATGTTTTTCCACGTCATCCAGTGAGGGTGTATTGTTAAATATATTCAACTCCAAGTTTTTCATCTTAAAAATGCCTGAAATAAGTATTTTATTTTGTAAGTAGACAAGGTTTCTGCCATTTCTTCAATACTTTAAGTAAAAGCTGGATTAATTTTCTCATAGAATGTTTCTCTAAGAGGAGAAAAAATGTACTGTGTTATAAAACTGCATCTTGTTCTAATCTCTGGATTTTCTCCACTGTTCTGGCATGGCTAAGGCAATTGGATATCAGTAGAGGGTGTGATATCAGGGACCTCACCTGTGAGTAACTCTCCTGGCAGGCTTGCCTTCCCCCCCAGTAGCAGCCATACACACCCCCTCTAGAAAGCCCTTTAGAAAGCTCAGCAACACCTGTCCACCCCCAAAAGCATTTGTGGGATAATGTCCGCTTAACATCAAGCCCTTCTTCAAGGTAAATTTGAAAATCCCTGCACAAACCCTGAAAAGGAGTAAGAGCACAACTTTGGTGTTTCCCTGAATTTTATCCAACATTACAGCTAAACTGAATTAACAAGTGAGAGAGAACATTTGTCATTTATTAGATCAACTAAATGGAAAAAAAAAGAGAAATGCTGGAAGTTTTGGGGAGCATCAGAATTTAGCTGCTGTGTGATGTGAGTGTTCCAGCAGAAATTCTCACAGAGACCAAACACCAAAAGAATGAAATGTAAAAATAACAAACTAATTACCATTTTTCAGGAAAGTTGTGAAAACCAGGGGAGAATCTTTGCCTAGGCACATAGAAAAAAAGTAGCTGGGGGATTAATGAAATTGCGTAAATTAATGAAAATCTAAGGAATCTTGGGAAAGCATGTATCAAAACTTAAATCTTCTATCACTTGCATTGCAACAGAAATCACAACAAAAGCAATAAAAGCCAAAAAAAAATATCAAAAGTTACATTTGTGCTATCTCAACCATACACAAAACTTTTTCTAGACTGAAAGTATTAAGTCGAGAATTTTGGTGTACAAATTCAGGCCTGTATTTACAGGAATTTTTTTTAAAAGATGTCTAGAATTAACCTACAACTACATTAATTATATGGTGTTGAAGAATACTTCATACCTAAAGAATAGAACAGTTTGTAGACTGCTAAGTCCATAAGAGATCTAAGCAATTACTGAAAAATTATTTTTAAATGCACAATTTTGGCAGTTAGGTAATTTTTTATAAAGAAAAAATACGTAAAATAACTTCTGAATTAGCAGAGAACCATTCATTACATTTACTTGCTTTTTTTGCCTTTTCAGTATTGTAAAGAACTAGCACTATCTGTAATGATAACATCAAACCTTGAGAAATTCTACAAAACACAACCTATTAGGAAGCAAGCTGAGGATGGTAGATCCAGAGCAAAGACAAGTGAGGCAAGTGACCATATTTCAGATATGGCAGCTGTAGAGCAGAAGTGTATAAACTTTTCATTACAACGGACATCTAAGTACTGAGATAAACTTTCTAATTGTGACTGTGTACAAGAACTACCTCAGACCATCTCGGGAAATTATGGAAATTGCCATCACGGAAGGCTTTAAGTACAGGTTAAATTTACATCCAGGATGATTTGGATATAATCTATCCTGTCTTGTTTTCAGAGAATGGACTAAATGACTTTGTAAGTCTTTGAGCCCTGTTCACTGTGAGCCAATGGGTAGTATGGGTACTGCTACTGAATATTTTTCCTAACAGAATGAACAATCAGGTACATATTTAAGGGAGCTTAAAACCTCCAAGTATGTGCACAAAAAGAACACACAAACTTAGAACATTTTCATTTTAAAATGCCAAAACTACATACCATTAAGATGAAAGCGTGCCTATGCAAACGCATAGTATGATTTAATCAAAGTACAATGGGCTGAGTTGCATTTTGTTTTCCCCAAAACTTTAAGTGAAACATTCTCCTGGTTATATGACATGTACTACACAGTACTATATGTATTACATGATTTTGAAGTCAACCCTTCTAGCTCTGAGTAATTAAAGAAAAACATATGCTGCTCTTAGATTAAGATCCAAACAAACAAAGCTGTGCGTGCGGGCCATCTGCTACAACGAGGCACGTACACAATTTTGCGCATGTGGCTACAGCAGGAGCCACGTTGATTTTGATTCATCCAAATTGGAGTGGCTGGTTTTCAAACAGTCCATTTCCAAACACAAAGACACATCCTTTCCTCTGCCTCCAGAACATCCTCATATAAGCTGCAGGTTGCTTTTTTTATAAAATGTCCACCAGGTTCTATAGTTTAGAGTAAAACTCCTATAACCAGAAGTAATTTTTGACAATTCTAATTAAAACCAGAAAAATAAAATTTCCCTGTATTTTTCAAGATTCTTTTGTGAATTTGACAGCAGTTTCTGAAAGGACTGTTTTGTCTCTTGCAGGTTTTTTAAACAAGAGTTTAACTTTTAAAATACAGAAATATATGTTTGTAGAACCAGAAGAAAAGCCATTAGCAAAATGTATTATTTTTTCCTTTAAAAAGGTTATTAGACCATTAAAAAATATAATTCCTTAAACTATTATCAGAGATTGGAATGCTAATGAGATCACTGCATAAGAATCTACAGGGTACAAATGGTGATTGCCATGCACCTTTCCCTTTTGTGAGATAAATAAGACTCATATTTTCAATACCTTTTCTAGTGCAATGACCTCGTGTTGTAACTCTTCACTTTTCTTGTTTGCTTCTTGTGACAACATTTTGTACTTTTCAGTCTGAGAACGTTGCATACCAATTGTTTGTTTCAGTCTGACATTTTCTTCTTCCATATCTTTAAGCCGAGATTTTAAATTCTGATTTTCATCATCCTGTTTGAGAGTAATTAGCAAAAAGCCCAAGCGAAATTATTGCAAGAAAGCAGTAGAATAATGTGATAGTAACAATTTGTAAATAAAAGACAGTAAAAACATACAATTATAGATATTAATATAATTTTTTTTTAAATAAACAAACATTTCTAAATGTGGAGTTCCTTTGTGATGGATTTCACAACGATTTTAAGAAAGGAAACCACTAAGAGAAACTAAGAAAACAAAACACCAATTTGCCAGGACAGTAAACCGTTTCTCATTTAATTTTCTGCAGTCTTTCACCTGTAACTGACTTGCAGCAGTATGTAAAACATTTAATTTCTCATAGATATTTTGTGACATTTTTGTGAGAATAGCTAAATGCACACGTTAGGAAAAATTCTGGGAAAAAGAGGAGAATATAATTACTGATAAATCAATCCATTATGTTTTAGGTGATTATCTGGTTTTGACTTAAAAGCAAGCTCTAATGATCCAGGATACATCAAGTATTCAAATTCAAGATTCTCGTAACATCAAGCGAATCCTGTATTAGCTTCATGACCTACTGGCAATTACAACTCACATTAGGCATTACAATTTCAAGGCATTTTTCTTCTATAACCTTTTAAACATTACGAGTGAATACTAATGTAGGTTATTTCAGATCCATTATGCTCTTCATTTCTTTAAGAAAAGTAAATCAAGGCACATACAGAAATGAAGTTCCTATGAAAATAAGTCTTTCTCTCCTGTCCTCTCAGCCCCTAGAAATACATGTTTCTCACCTGGGAAATACATGTGCTTTGCCCTAAGTTTCAAGTGACCACATGCACCTCAGAAACTCTCACTTTTTTATATTTAAAACAGATTTACTGTTTCCTTATAATAACTGGACTGTGAATTGGAATAAAACCCAGAATCTATCTATGGCTTTGCCAATATGAAATTTTTGTGACCTTCTGAATCTAATAAAGTTATTTTCACACCAGAGAAACTAGTACCCAAAATGACACATTTACATACAGAGTGCTATGTCAAGCAGGACAAGAATAGATACAAGGTTGTCTTCTGTTATCAGCTATTATAACAGAATTCTGTAGTATTTTTGGCATGGAATGATGAAGTTCAATAGCTGCTAACAAAATTATATTTGATTTGAAAATGAAAATGTCTTTAAAATCTATATGTAACAACTTTCTTCTGATCACAGCATAAAAGTATTGAGATGAAGAACACCTGTATTGATAAAAATGAAATAAAGCACAGACTGAAATATCAAAATCTAATTTCTTCTAGAGATTTTCTCCCGGTACCTATCTCAAAAAACTTATTTAATATAATGCTGCTCCTTAACTCTAAATTAAAAGCTTGAGAGAAAACATATAGGTTGTTTGCCATATGTTCTGAATGTCATGATCACATTTGGGCCTGGGGAAAAAAAGTTGAAAAAAGGTGGAAAAAAGCATCCTGAAGTTAAGAGACCACAACTAGAATAATCTAATTGTGTAAAATGGAAAGTTCGTTCAAAAACCTGGCTTGATTACAAATGCATGAAAAAGAGGTGAACCCTCTGGCAGACAGATACACAAACTATTTAGGGTTTTATGTTTCAAGAGATGTTTGAACACCACCTGAAAACATATTGCAAGACAGCGTAGACCACAAAATTCATTTGTAGTACACTCTAACAGCAAAATATCAGTGTAGCTTCACAAATGCCTTAACTGCAGTCTCATCTGCACAAACATGTAATTCCTCCTAATCAATACAGTCCTCCTAATCAATACAGTCCTCCTAATACAGTCTGCCTAATCAAGTGTAATCTTGAGAATAATTTCCATTTTGATTACAATATTCCACCTAAAGTGGATCACAGATCAGCTGTTCCCATACTTTTTTTCTGTAAGGATGCTCAAAGCACATCACTAAATTTCTCAAGCATTTTTATTTTGCGTTCTGCCCAAAACATCCCACTCCTCCTATCACCCAGCTGTGGACACCGCTTGTCTTCACTCTGTACACTAAAATCTGTATCTGAGTGCTACTGTATCCACCTCCCTTTTCCCAGGCTCTGGTAACGCTCTCCTTCCCAGCAGCGATGGCCAGGGCACTCTGCAGCACCACAGTGTCCCTACAGCTGGGACACACCTTCACTCCCAGTGGTTCTTTCCTGCCTCAAAGTCTTTTTCATTAAGTACATTTCGCAAGCTTTTAGCCCAAGATCCCATTTATACAGAAATTACTCTCCTTGACTCAAAATTCTTAGGAAATTTTAAAAAATAGAACCTTAGTTCTTAATACTTGAAAAGGAAAGGTTGAGGGAATTCTGTTGTGATTATTTGTTAAAGGGGAAGCTACTCTGTTTCTACAGCTAAGAAAACTTAGCTCTTACCTTCTTCCGGCATTCAGACACTACACTATCCAGCTCTTCCTGTGTAACACGTAACTTTGCCTTAAGAAATCTGATTTGAGCATCTGTGAACATAAGAAGTTACATTAAATATCCACAAGTACTCACTACTCAATGCAGAAAAGAAGCAAGACTGATATAAGAACTCTTTTTCACCTTGTTTTTAAAAACACACTACATTGTTTATAATTAGTAAAGAGAAATAGGCAAATAAAAACTCAGATTTCTAAATAAAAGTTGCGAGTTTCTCATTCTTAGGTAAAGCTTTGTATAGATTTTTCCTTTTAACCACTGAGCTCAACATCTTTAAAATATAAAAGTCTCAAAATTGAAACTTCTTGGATACTTTTGTAGGACATGTCTACATTGAAATAAATCTGTAGCTGCAAGTTGTGTAGTTACACCCAAAGTAGTTTTAAACTGCTCACAACAAGGAATTACATGTAGACTGCAAAACCCTCCTAATAGGTAAATAACCCTCGCACACAGTAGTCTATGCTTTTTAAAGTACACTGTTAACATTATTAAATTAACAGTTTACAGTTAAATTAATTTAATCAGATATGGTTTTGAAATGAAGTACTTCCTTGCTTTGGACAGCTAAGAAATGTATTACTGTTATGAAAAAACAAGCTGTGTGTTAATAGTATGTTCTTTGACTCCCTATTCCCCACCATTTCCCCAGATCATTAACAAGGAACTCGCCCTGAACTTCCACAGGCACACGGCGTGGAAACACTATGAGGATCACATTGAGCAACGTAGGAAAAAACATTATTCACAGAGGTACAAGGGGAAAAGAATAAAGGGGAGCTTTATCATCTGGAGCTGAACGTGAAGGGATGGATGTGTACATGTATTCATTTGCTGTAATAGGAATTCTTTTAATTTCACACACCTTCCCTTATCAACTGTAACTGCAGCTTAAGTTGTAACTCTGCAGAGGCCAGTCGTTAAGTAGAATTTAGGAAAACATCAGAAAAAAAAAAGATACAGACGGACTTTTTTACTTCTTGCTACATCCTTCTGAGCTTCTGGTAACTAATGACTATCCCGAGATGGAGACCATATTGGAGCCATCAAGTTTAATACCCTTTCATGTACTTCTACTATTAAGTTGGTTGACTTCTTCATAAAACGTGTTGTAGTTTGGCATCCACAATATCCCGTGGCAATGAGCAGGCTAATTTAATTCTGTATTATGTGAAAGAAACACTTTGTATAGCTTGTTTTAAATCCAATTTAATGTGCCATTTACTAGTGTTTGCCTTACAAAAATACAGTTTTCCCTTTACCATTACTGTTTTCATTACAGAATCTCTCATATTGTCCTTAGTCGTTCTGTTTTCAAATTGAAGATTCAAATGCAAATTGCATACTTCTAATTTCTACTATATACCCTGTCCTTTATCCAAACCACAACACTTTCCTAGTTCTATATCCTGGTTTTGACATGGGGTTTGCAGAACTGTCTCATGCTCTGGATGGGGCAGCATCAATGACATAATAGCATAACAATAACACTACACTACTTTGTTTTCTGTTATCTTCTGAAGGATTTCTATCAGTTTGCCTTTCCCACTGTGAACAAGCAATAAGTTTATGCTTTTGGAGACATCTTAATTAGTAATAACTAAGCAAAGTCTAACTCAGAAGTAGCTGTAATTGGTGATGTTTTTTCTATCAGTATTACTTTGTGCTCTTTAATGCTGAATATAAACCTCCATTCTGTTGCCTCACTCAGTTCTATGAGATTCTTCTACAGCACTTCAATGACAGTTTTAACTAAAATGGTTTCATATACAAATTTCTTTATGTGCTATTACTCCTTTTTTCCAGATTATTTTTCTGCATATTGAACAATGTAAGCTCTGTGACAGATGACTCTAGGAGACTATATGACTACCTGCAAAAACTGGTTGTTTCTTTTTAACATGTTGCTTTCTCTTTTACTCAGTTATTAGTCCATAGACAACTTCTCTGCTGTCTTAGATAGCTCAGTGTCATTAACAGCACTTAGTAGTAAACCTTATGGAAAATCCAAGGGCACAACTAGAATCAGATCAGCCTTGGGAGGTGGCTGTGATCCAAAATTAGCTTGAGTTCTCACAACAGGTAAAGATAATTAAACAATTAACTTCCTAATTGGTCAATTTTGAGCCTTCATGAGGCTGATAATAGGGAGGGGTATCACTTAATAGGATGGTCTTAAGTTATAAAGTAACTAACAGTTTAGGGAATGGTAAACAAGATGTCTGAGAGACTCTGATTCCCTACAAGAAGAATAGGTGTCTTGAACTCCTGAGATAATCTGAAGGTAAACATGAACTGTAACAACACTTTCAGGTATTTTGTTTGCGTGCGTGGGGTTATATTAGATAAAAATAGAGTTTCATCTTCAGCTTTCTACATGTCTATGTGTCTCTATCATTGCTTGTTACTGCAGAGTTGAGTTATAAGATACAAAAACAGCCCCTGAGAAAAATAATTTCACTGAATTTAACTGAACTTTTTTTAGAGTTGGAAGGGACCATAGAGATCATCTAGTCCAACTCCCCTGCTGAAGCAGGATTGCTTCAGCAATCCTGAGCATGTTAGAGCATGTTACTCAGGACTGTATTCAGGTGGGTCTTGAAAAAAAAATAAATGTGTAAGGTATTGTGTTGGCAGAGAAATAGCTGCACTGTGATAACCTATGATCATGAAATAATGATATAGATGTACAAGAAATAATAATAATACACGAAATAATGATACAGAGCTTAATTCCAGAGTGTTGCAAGAAGCTCAGGGAAAGCACAATGATATGGAACCCCATCAGAATGTTGGCCTAAAGAAGTATAGTACAGGCACACAAGCCTAAGGAATCCCTTACTAGGAGATTCCCACTAAGGGATCAGCCCACTCTGTAACGGGGCCTATTTAGTATCCACATTCACTTCCTTGGGGAAGCTGGAACTGTTTGGTGACTTTGATGCTGACAGCCTGCTCTGCAATTTAGCATCTTAAGGAAGCATTCAAAGTATTCTAAAGAGTCGATATCAAATTTAAAAAGCAAAAATCAATCAAGAGTATTTTCATTTCATCATTAAAGTTACAGAAACAATTCTCAATACTCAAACAGATGCCCTTAGTCTACAAGACCTGATTACCAGACACCAGTAATAATTTTTCATGAGTTACCTTGAATTCATTTGTTGTAAGCTTCCAGTGCAGTCCAAAGCAATTTTTTTTTGATTCAGGAACAAGAACTATAACAAAAGGCATCTGAAGATCTGTTTCGGGAGGCTTATAAACAGAAGACTTGCACAGAATTACATGAGGCTAGAAATCAAGGTATTTCTGTGTTGCCATGCTTGTTGACATCAAGTTATTAGATTAAAAGAAGAGGTTTGGACAATTTGTAGCATTGTAGTGAATCTCTGACTCTGTGCTTGCTCTAGAAACTAATTGCATAAATCCTCATTTATTACACCAGAGCCAAAAAGACAGATGTGCATCATGCCTTTAGCTTCATTGGCAAATGTTGCCATCCCCTTTTCTACTCTATTTCTAGGACAAACATAGACTGACCATTTGGAATGGGAAAGTATCTGGAGGATTCTCATATGAGCACTATAGCCAAAATGTGACTTGCATTTAAGCCACTTACTAAGATCCACAGCATTGATCTAAGGAAAGGGGTTTTCCGCTAAAGGCAGAATCTGTGCAAAAGGCTAAAGCTCATCTTTTTGGAAATGGAAACAGCATCACGTATTTTTATTTACCCAGTGAAATGAATCAAATGTCATGAACGTATTCAACATATGTAACCATCCAAATATCTTCCTACAAAGGTAGAAATCAAGGTAAAAATTCACTTGTTCACTTGTTCCTATGACTAGTCATATATGACCTGATCTTCCTGTAGGACTATATAAAGAAGAAAAACCTTCTTTTCCTTTTCCCTTGAAGGGTTTTAGAACTTCCCCTATAACTTCTACAGAAATTCTTACTTTTTCCCCCCAGGAGAACTAATTTCTAACAGTCAGAAAGTAATAAAAGTACTTAGCCATAGGAAGAAACCTACCTGCTCCAATTTCATTTCCAACGCTTGGAATAATATCATCATCATGTAGACAGCCTGGTAAGCCTCCTTTCTCTAGTTTTTCTTCAATTTTGCTTATAGTTTTGGCTAAGGAAAAATCTATGCTATTTTCCAGTACTGCAATGTCATCAGCACTTTGTACTTCTGGGCTTCTTATTTTTGAACTTAAAAGAAAAAGCAAACCCTAGATTTTAAATTGGTAATACAAAAAAAAGAATTAAAAAATATAAGAGTATACAGAGTTATTTACATACTGCGACTTCATTGCTCACATTTGTATGAAAGATATGATGGCAATTTCTCATTTTCTTTTTAGAGGATGCCTTTACCATATTCTATATAAACAATTACAGGATTTTATGTATTATAGTGTAGGAGGCAGCAAAACAGTACCATTTTCTACTGAGACTATTTTGGCATGGTCTTCTTATCCAACAACTTCATAACTAAATCAGAGTAAAACAAAGGAACAGAGGAATGTTCTTTTGGCTTTAGCTACTATCCTCTGCCTTAAATTCTGCTATTCCCTCCCACCCTCCTCTACCCCCCTCCATTAACTTCTAGAACTCTGTTCTCTCTGGCTGTACTCCTACCTTATCACCACAATTTCTGTATCTTTATGCCTGGCCTAGGAAATTTAATTGATCCTAGAAGTCGTATACCAAAGTTTTCATAAAACCAAAACACAAGGTATGGGACGCATCCTCTACATTGGGTATCTCCTCAGCTTTCCTTTATAAAAAGATGAGTTTACTACCTTCAGATCCTGTGGGAATTAATGTCTTATTCTAATATATCCTCATCCCAATGCAGCCTCCAAACTCCTCCGAGCTGCTAACATTCTCCCTCAACTTGGTTCACCCTGCAGGTCCTGTATCTGCACGACTGTACTTCTAAATCACATGATGCCAGCATGACAGCCTCCCTTGAACTGCCCCAGGGAGGCCTAAAGACTTCACAAGTGACTCCCAAGTCCTAAAAGACAACCTTGGCACGTATCAATTCCCCATTCTGCCATCTTGCAGGCAACTTTCATCCTATTTTGGTATTTTTCCATATGTTGTGATGCTTTTGGTTTGCTCCCATTATTTTAAGCATTTCTCTACTATTTTCTTTTGTCCAGATCCCCCTTTCTTGCTTTTACAGCCTTGAATTTGCTACCTACAGAGCTGAAGCTCTTCAGCTTGAAATGCCTGAAAGCTGTGGTGCTGACTCCTGTCTTGTGAGTCAAAAATCCACCAAAACTGGAAAAAACCTCCAGGGCCTCACGTTTCCCATCACAAGTCTGACCAGAAATCAATCTGCACCACCCAAGTGTGCTCTCTCAGGTTCCCTCACATGATGTACTTTCCATCAGCCACTTCCACTGGAGGAGTTAACAGAGTTTAACTGTCAACCTTGAGAAGAGCTTGAGCAGGAAGCAATAGTTTCACTGCTGTAATATTAATCACACATGTTCATTAATCATTCTTGGTGCTCCATGCAAGTGAACAGAGATAGCTACTTGAAGCTGACTGAGGAAGACCAAGAGTTTGAAACATCTTTTTACACAAATATATATAAATGTAGAAGCATACATGAATAAAAAAAACCTGACAGGCAGAAATAGCAAGTAAAATACTTTATAATAAAGAGATGTGTATAACATACCTTGAAGTCGTTCTTTTTCCCTTACTTCCAGAGTATGGTCTGCTCGGAGCCGTGGGTGCAGAAGAACATTTCTTCTTGTTTGCTAGCTACAAATTTTTTCAGAAAGTACAGGGTTTGTGTGAGGGCTTTTGTCTTAAATTAGTTAGGAATCTCTTTTTTCTAGTGTTTTTTGGCTTTTCTAGGGCTTTAGTTTTGGGTGGTTTTTTGTTTTTTTTTTTTCATATATTAAGACTTAAGGATACTTCTCAAAGTATGTTTTTCAAACTCTCAAAAGCACAATTTTTCAGTTTTAGTTGCACTTGTCTTTATCTTGCAAATTTTATTATAGTATGCTCAAATTACAATACATCCAATACTCATTTGCTTGTAGGAGTTTTTGCATGCATACTCATAATAAATTCATGTATAATCAATGTTCTCAGCTATTATCAAGATATTAACTACCAGACTGTCAACAGAGTGCATTTATTTGAAAAATGCCTATCATACCTTCAAGACCAGGCTATTTTTATCCATTATTTTAATCTTAAATTCCCAGTAGAATTAAGAACTAATAATACTTCCGTTACTTTTAAACCCAAATAAATATTCTTCAAAAACTATTCTTCTACTGTATTCTGATAAATAACCAAAGACAGGATTTTGGAAGCTTTAGCTGACTTCCTAAAAGATTCAACACAATTGTAACTATGGACTAGTGAGTTTGTTCCTAATCTCAGTCTCCTTTTTCCATTATATTTCCCTTCCTGTATTCAGTTATTTTTGACTACTTGTTTATTATTACATCTAGAAGACAGCAGTACTGCCCTTAGTATTATACTGGTGAGTGAGGAAATGGGAGAAAGGAAGAAATTAATTATGTTCTAATGTTTTGCACTTTGAGTTCTTAATTTGATGTTCAAAATACTGAACAATTGTGTCAGTACTTTATAGACAAGGAAGCTTAGAACACAGAAATTAAATATGATGTAAGTCCACTGAACCACCAGTGGCACTGTCCCTGCTTTCAACACCAGTTCCTTTTGGCTTTGCACCCATTTAAGTCCCCAGTTGTAGCACAGCCTCAAAATCAGAAGTAATATATGGAATTTATACTAGAAGATAAATTAACCAGGATAGTTTTGACTTTGATACCTTGGCATATGAGTGTGTAAGAGATGAAACTTCAGGGCAGAGTGGATCTCTGCAGGAAAAAAAATAAAATATAAAAATTCACAGAACATGTATAGCAAAATTAACATTTTACAATAAAAATTCAAACTCCCTGTCAGAATCAGGAGAATAACATCTGTTATGTCAAGAAAAAACAATATAGCTAAGGTGGGAACATATACTAAGTTCAATCATAAATTCAGTCTCATTCTCTGTCTTTCCATTCTACCCCATTTGGTATCTAAATCACCTGGTGCATCTATGGTACCTAACACAACAGTTGTTACATACCAGCATCTGAATCTCGGCACTAGAAATTCAGGCGATTTGCTGTACCTACTGGCTTATTAGATTCCCTGATTAGATTAATTATTATTAGAAGATTCCCTGCACTTGTGTTATTGTACTGAAAGGACAGTTTTAAACTACCCTTTATAATTTTTTACTTCAATTAAAATGCTGGTTTATAAAGGATTTGGAATAAAATTTAAATTTCAGGCACATCAAGTCACCTCAATTTTTTTGCCCAGCTAATTTGAGCAAATGTTTAGATCCTGCCTTTAAAAATTTCACAGACGTCCATTCATCAACAAGAATTATCTGCACAAAGCTCCAGATTTTATTAATCCAAAAAAAATGTGGAGAAATCGTCTGTGTGTGGTTGGCAACAGACTTCAAGAATAGGATGATTAGTTTTTGTCTATTTACCCTATTTTCCTCATGCTCCCTTCCTATTGGCTAGCTTTAGGAGCATGCAGAAGGTGAGGATTTGTTGCCACAGAAATACCAGTTATATGTTATTCTGAAAAATATGAAAATGCAACACTGTCTATACTCAAGAGAACAATAATGTTCTTGCCATCAATAGACTAACTTGTTCCTACAATATCTGTTTTCTCCAGGCCTTCTTTTTAAACAAACAACAAACAAAAAAAACCCTATTTTTTCACTAAATTCCTCAAACTTGCTTAACCTTAATGATTTCTTTCCTCTTCCCCATACATAACAAGCCATTTTAAAAAACTCAGAATACAGTTCTGTAGTTGTTTGGCATGTGAAATTAATGTGTAAATCCTGGAAAGGTATTCAAATAAGTAGCTAGAGGATTGTGGCAACATTGCAACAGAAGCTAATGTTTAACAATTCCATCTCTGCATGTAAACAGGGGATGCATGTGCATGAGCAAACCCTTTGTGTTTGCTAATCCTATTCAAAGCCTATAGCATGCTTGCCCATGCGCATACAGTTCCCATCCCCAGGAGCCTGGCAATGCTCTGAAGAGTGAAAGTGTAAACAAAAGCTGATTTCAATGTGGTGTCACTGAGCTGCTTTGTATCTATGTAATTCAAGTTTCTCTGCAAAAATTACACTATAAAAACTCCAGAACAACTTATTTTAAAATATACACTGAGTTGGAGACTAACTTAAATATTTGCTGGTTTTTGGTGGTTTGTTTTTTTTTTTATATTTAGGTTACTCTTCTTTTTTTTTTTAAATCTTAACCTTTTTATTTTTTCCCCTGATATTATCTCTTTCTTTGCTTCAGTTTCTCCCCCTCTTTCCACTTGCATTAGTTTTTGTTTTCAGGAATCAATGGAACTGGTTTCAAAAATATCTCAAGTGCTTTTTTTTTTAGATTTATGGCCTATCTGCTTGCACAATTTTGAAAGAAAAAAAAATTAATTAAATATTAAATACTTGGAACTAATCTAATTGAATGCCCTCAATGTTCACTCATGGATAATCAGTGTGCCTAATTCCTAGCACACATTTTTTTTTTTTTCAGTACTGCATGAGATTTCCATTCTTCTCTCACATAAATGTTTACCAGAAAACAGACTGTGGTTGTTTTAAGGTATTTTAATTTACATAGGTAATGGGTAGATCACCTCTGACATGCTAATTGCCAATATTTTGTTTTAATTCTTCCTGCACTCCTATTTATTTCAAATGTAGACCATTCAGGGAACTACTGGAAAGAGTCCAGCGAAGGGCAGGGAAGATGATTTAAGGACTGGAACATCTTCCTTATGAATAAAGGCTGAGAGAGCTGGGACTCTTTAGTCTCGAGAAGAGAAGGCTGAGGGGAGACCTCATCAATACTTAACAGTATCTAAAGGGTGGGTTGAAGGAGGAGGGAGCCAGACTCTTTTAAGTGGTTGCCAGTGAGAGGACGAGGGGCAATGGACACAAGTTGGAACATAGGAGGTTCCACTCAAATATGAGGAAAAATTACTTCACAGTGAGGGTGACAGAACCCTGGAACAGGCTGCCCAGGGAGGTTATGGAGTCCCCTTCTCTGGAGATTTTGAAGACCAGTCTGGATGCAGTCCTGAGTAACATGCTGTAACATGCTCTAGACAATCCTACTTCAGCAGGGGAGTTGGACTAGATGATCTCTATGTTCCCTTCCAACTCTAAAAAATTCAGTGAAATTCAGTGAAAGCTGTTAACTCCTTTTGTGGGGTTGAATCATCCAATCCCATTACTTCAGCCTTGTAATTCAACTCCAGTTTGAAGTTTTAAAAAATCTTCTGTCTGTTATTCAAAGTCCATTTAACAGAACATACAACTAAAGCAAGAACCAGAAGTTTTTTGCAAGGCATGATTATGCTGATAACACATGGAGTTTCTTTTTTAAAACCCCGCTCTACAGCTGACAGATATGGCTTTAAAATAGCTCAGGAATAATTTTAACTGTAGTAGCAAACTTTTACTGGTATAGACAGGTTTCTATCACAGGCTTGCTGTTGCACCTTTTTGCATACTGAAAAAAAACCCTTGTAGGTCCATAAAACCCCTCGCTTTTTTCCGCTTTTACTCTGCACAAAAGTAATTATTTGATCACCTCTAGCAACTTTTTATATACCATATAGACTATTTCAAAACAGTGTCCCAGCTGCAGTTTAACACTTGATGCACCTGGTAGTCTGGCCCTGTGTCTTTGTTATCCAGATTAGCAGCACCATAAATTTAGGAAAATCAGATCTTGATAAACTGTGTTAGTCTATCTTAAATTCACCCACTTTCTGTACTACCAATATACAAACCCTTGAACAACTAACTAAATAATAATGCCCCGGAACAACTAAGTAAATACGGCTAGTTACCTGCTCTAGAGCTAAGGGGTTTAAACCCACAGGCCAAACCCCACAGCTGTGCCTATGTTCATGCGGGCCAAAGGTGCGTCAACCTCAGGGGTGTAATGACAGCCAAGTTCCAGAGGGCGGCAGCTGGACGTTTGTCTGTCTCAAGTTTTTGTGTTTTGTTTGGTCTTTTTTAATCAAGCACTTCCTGTCCCAGGAACATTTAGACCAAGTTAAATGTGAACCAGTATTTATTTCTTCCCTTGTCAGCTGAACTCGTTAAAACCGTCTATTGGTGAGCGTCTACTGTTTTGTACTGCAAAGAAACCTGTCACCTTACCTCGCCTTTTTACAGATGTCAGTGCTACTTAGCATCTTAAATAAAACATTTCAGCAAAATTAAGACTCCCTTAAAATGACAAGGAACACTCGCTCAGTATCAATTGTTTCAAATAATAGGAAAAAATTTAGACTTCATCAATCCAGTATGCTGTAAAGATAGAGAAAATAGCAGCCTGACTAGGGCACAAGTCAGGGTGCAGGCTCAGTGTGAAGATACCCCATGAATTATATGTAGTAGTTGTAAAGCACATACCTCTGTCTGTCATCTTCACATGACTTAGACTGTACTGAAACTGGTCTAGATAGTAGCTCTCGTTGGCCTTTCTTTATTTAAAAAACAAACAAAAAAAAACCCAGTCAATTTTTGGGAAATATAATCCATTAAAGATGAATTACATATTTGTAAATCACAGATCACAACAACTGTAGTCTACTATGAAAAATAATGGAAACTATAGTCTGCTGTGGAAAAGAACTTGTCAAACATGGGAAAAGGTGGCTAAATTAAATTAAAATGCCACTGCTATACCCCGGTGTTTATTTCTGCTCTACAACATATAACTGTCTTTTGCCTGTAAAACTTTTGCCTAGCTTAACATCATCAGAGACACTCTTATCCTACCTCCTTTTCCTGTGAAATATAGGAGTAGCAAATGCACAGCAGGTGAAACAAATTGTCAATTTTCCATATTGTACAATAAGCCTTAAAAAGAAACCTTTATTCATGCAGTACAACCATAGTTGCACACTGATGTGTTGTATGTACTTCAGAAACCAATTCAGTCTGAATGTTCAGATAGCTTCTATGTTGCTAAGTTACAGCTAGAAAGCATAATCCAGAACAAAATCCATTTGTCCTGTTTGGTGTTCTGTTTTTTTGTTGGTTTTTTTTTTTTTAAACTTAGTCTGGTTTTCATTTGTTGTTAAACGTATATCTGCACAATCTGGCAGTGCCATGTGGTATATTAAGTGCCTTAAGAATATTTGATCTTCTGCTGTATTTAGAGAAGGAAAAAATAAGTGGTTTGTTGTTGCTGTTTTTTAAACGAAAGAGACTAGATGCTATTTTGGACGCTTCATCTGTTTCTGTTCAAATGCCTAGCAGTTAGCCTCGGCTTATCACAGCTCAAGAGAAGAATATGTTTTCACAGGACATATAAATGGAAGTTTGAATAGCAGGAAAAGTGCATATAAGTATAGCTTTCCGGAAGACTTAATATTTTGCTTTTTAAGCCTTATTTATTTGAATGAGTGCACTTACAATTAATGTATCTAATATGCAGAACACCTTCTCCAAATATTTCTGAGTATAAAACATACGTCCCCTCTTCCCTTTTTTAAATTTATCCAACTTCCATACAAAAACTTGACTCTATCTGGTACGCAGCCACAGCAATGTTAAAAGATAATACTGACAATAAACAGGAAATTTTTCTGTTTTAAGAAAGTTTCCTTCTTACTAACTACATATTTTCTATTTATGTTGCTTATTCTTTGTATTTCTTTCATCTTGAGCAATGTAGATCCTATTTTACTAGGCTGTTATTGCAACAGTATCAGAATTTCAAATACTTTTTTTTTAGTACTTAAGACATAAAACCACCTACAAATACTTTTCTTAAACAATATAAACATTTTTTTTGTGTTTTATTTGCACAAATGCTCTACATGTCTATGTGAACATCTACCTATTTGACGAAATTATGTAAAAACTATTCTTAGATGGCTTTAGTAGAAGTTACCAATTTTGGAAAAAATAAATTAAAAGCTTAGATTGTATTTGAAACAAAAATACTTTTAGTTGTCACTGTCTAAATAATTTCTTTTGAAACTTGACCCTGTGTGCATGTGAATCAAGGCTAAATTACATAACAGTCTGCGTAACCTACTCACCATTACTTCTTCTGCCTGACGCACCAGTTTTGTGGTTTTTGCTTCTAACTCTGCATTCAGTCGCCTGAAAGAGTAAGAATGCTTGCCACTGAGCTTTTGAAAGATTCGAAAGAAATAAATGTAAGCATGACAGTATCTCTGCCTGAACTAAGTGAAATTTTAAGAATTCCTGCACAGGAACACTGAAATATACTTCAGGGTGTTAACAAAGTTACTCTTCAACAATTTCCTGGGCTTCTGTCAAATCAATAGTAATAAAAAACCTATATCCATTAAGCACTTAAGGTTTAGACTATAATTCTGAGAGGTAAAGGGTGTCCTTGCTTTTGGCCATGTCATTGATTAATACACATTTCACATCTTTTATTTCCTCAAGACTTAGTTTTTACCACAGTCCTCACCTTAGGCATACTTAGCAGCAGGGGTTGGGGAAGGAGCCATGTATCATTACATTCCTCGACCAGAGAATTAAAATGTGTTGCTAAACATATGTAGAGGTTAAGATAAGCTTGGGTTCCTGTATGCTTCACTACATAGCTTCTCATGTGGTGTGACAGAGTTTCTGAGACATGGCTCCTCAAACATCCTTACCATCCACAGGTAACAGACCGACAGCTTTCAGATGTGCTTTAACTGCATTTCTTATAAGCTTAAGAGCTTTTAAGCTTTTTTTAAAAGGCTTAAGCACGCACATATTCATAATGTAAAAGTAAAGTCAGTGTTTTAAATGCAGGAAACTCCACCGTCCAGTGCTGTGGGGCCGAGGTGAGGCCTAGAGCAGCACACAGCCCACCCTGGGGGCTGTACAACAGCCTCCTAAATCTTCTGCTGCCGCGGTACAGCCGTTTAAAACATTGCTTTTGGGACTCTCATCCGTACGTTTTGAGGGAACGAGTTGAAAAATAGTAGGGTTTAACTGTAAGCTCCGTGAGAAGAGCCCGCGGGGCACGGCTGAGGTGAGGGGCCCCGACCGCCTCCTTACTTGTACTCCGCCTCCTTGGCCAGCAAGTCGCCGCTCACCACGCCGGTCCCCGAGGCGGAGGGCGGCGGGGGGTGGCCGCCGGGCGCTCTCCGCACCTGCAACGAGGATGAGATCGTTTGCGGGGCGGGAACGGCGCCGCCACCCGCTGCCGCTCCCGCTCGCCTCAGCCTAGGCAAGCCCTCGCCCCGCCGGACCCCGCCGCCCGCCGCCATTTTGTTGGCGCGGAGGCTGCTGCCTGGCGTCTCCTTCGCCGGGGCAACCGGCTGCCGCCGCCTCGGGGGTGGCGGCTCTGCCCTCGTTCCCTCCTCAGCCGAGGGACGGCCGCCGTCGCGGGTTGCTTTCCTCCCCGGCCAGGCCTCCTGGCGCCGCAGGGTAGGGAGGACAGGGGCGGGGGCAGCCGTGTTTCAGCCCCTGGTGCCGGGGGGAGGGAAGCTGAAACGCTTCGTCCCCCCTTTGCCTCGCGCGGCCTGGTGCCACCGTGCTAGGGGCCCTGTGGCAGCCATTGAGGACCCCTGACCCGAGACCGGGGGTCAGCAGGCTCCTGGCACGGCGCTGGGCTGCCATGGGTTCAGGAGGGGGAAGTGGTAAGGTCGGAGGTGGCATCAGGGTTGTTACCATAATATTTATTACAGCCCTTCTATTTGAGCCTTTTGGCCTCTTGTCCCGCCACCATTCCCGCATCTCAGTGGGTTGGACCCTGCCTTCGCAGCGTTACGGCAACTGTTCCACCCTATTTACTGTTCTTCCGTGCTGTCGTCACTCTGCATTTTCTGTTCCCAGTTTTCTGTGGTGGATGTCTGTTTTTAGCCTCGTCCTCTGCCACGCGTGCTGATTTTTTGCATTATTTCTGTCCTTCGCCCCCGCAGTGTTTGGTATTTTTTTTTCTGCTGCGTTTCTCCTCCTCAGTCACCCACGAGCCCGCCGTCCTGTGCCCATATAGGTAACTGGTTATCTATATAGCAAGATTAATATAGTTCTGTACCCTGAGTTACGTTGACTGTATGTGATTTTAATGAAGGGACTCACACAGGGGAAATCAGAAGGGTTTAGGTGACTGGAAGTAGAAGGTCTGTGCATAGTTGAAGGATTCCTGCAGAACTATTAGTTGCAAAACAGAAGAAATGCTTGGAGGAGATTAACTTTGAGCACTGAGACATGCCGTGTAATGGGCTAAATGGAGGTGAAATAAAAGACAGGACAAATGTGATTAGTGGAAGGCAAAAAAATAGAAATATCAACATAGGAAATGAAGTGCTTAACAGTAATATTGATGCAAAGGTATTGACACAAGAAGGGGAAAGAGAGAGCCTATGAAAAAAGTTATGGAGCCTTTGAAATAGTTGTCAGCCAAGAAGTCAGTCTGTTACAATTATTAGGTTTTTTTACTACTGATAATAGCAAGAGGTTAATGGTGGCCTTTCAAAAAAAAAAAAAAAGATATGCAGATTTAGCGCCATTAGTATGCTTTTGATATGGTGAAGCAAGAAAGGGCAAGGTCAACAGTAGAACGCAGGACTCCCTAGGGAGAAAGACAGATTTTGTTAAGAAGTTGTAGATTCCATGAGAGATTAAGGCATCATACTCAAGGAGAGGTTTTAGAAACCTCTCTAGTGAGGTTCTGTGGGATTTTAAAAGAAACAGAGAAGCTAGAGAAGGGAAACAAAGTTGGCAGGATCAAAGCTACAAGGAGAAACGTGCTCTTTCCGAACAGCACCAATTTCTTATTTTCTTTTTTTTTTTTTAAAAGAAAAGCACCATTTCTTTTTGCAGGACTAAAATATTGTCTTTGTAATATTCTTACTGTTTTTACAGTTCTCATCCAATATAGTACTGAGAACATAACACCTTAAAAATGCCAAAAGTATTAGATAGAGGATCTCTGCTAGTTAGATAGTGAGGCAACAAAATCACTGGTTGAGATAAGAGAGATTAGAGCCACTGGTTTTCCAATCAGCTTTTAGCTAAGTCTTAATAAACAAAAGAGGGGTAATTTATTATATCATAAATGATTAAATATGTTAACAAACACAGCAATGCAAGGTTCTTTTTGTTTAGAGTCCTCTGGGAATAATAACATACATATAAGGATTGCAGATTTGCACATTTTTTCTAAGATCCACAACATGATTGATTTAATATGATTTATTTTATTGAAATATTGTATCTACTGGATTTAGAATTCAACTACGTATATTTGAAATAATATGAAGAGATTAGTATGTTTAGATAAGAATTGCTCCACGCACTTTAAACTGTTTCTTCAGTGATGTAGAAAACAGAAGTAAGAGATTTTGTTATATTCTTGATCTCTTACTCCATCAAGGTTTTATCACTTTAAAGTTGACCTGATGTGACCTTGACAGTTGTGGTTAATTCTCTAATACATATTTGGTAACTGGGTAGAGAATAGGCTTATATTAGAGACGACAACCAATAGCAAGACACGTAAGGAGCTAGGAAAATTTATCTGAAAAAAGAAAAAAGGCAGCATTTGAAAGCATAGCATTGGTATGGTATAAGATTTAGCCACTCTCATTCTCCATTTCATAATTTTTTAAAAGTTGATTCAAATATGATGACTGTAAAAGCAAAATGTTTTTGTCATTTTGAAACAAAGTATGCATCAAGTTAGATGCAGAATTCAAACAGATTGACGTTTGTGATCATAGTGAGCTGTACTTGGGACCTATTCCTTGGGACCTCCATGATTAGAGTAGTACATCATCATTCTGTATTTTACAAGTGTTCCAATATTTCTTTGGTTTTGGAAGATTATAAGATCCCAGAATTCAGTGGTTCTAACAGAAATGTATAGATTACAAATTAAGTGGTTCACTGCATTGCCATTGTTGCTCTTCCAGTGAAGAAGGAGGTAGATCACAGAACAAAAGTGCTCAATTAGTGTAGCTGGTAGGAGTGGTTCGGGACAGAAGGGTGTGCATAGCTGGTGTCATGTTAGAATAGTTTATTGCAGAAGAATGCTGAGGATGTTTACCTTTGATTAGACCAAAGAACATGCAATATTTAATTGACACGTATAATCCTTATTTCTTCTGCAGGCACAAATTTTGTCATCTCCCTTTCTTCCCCCAACAAAAATAAAAAAGCATGAGATTTTTATATTAAGCTATTATCTTTACAGTTTTAGACACAGTTTTTTGTTCCTAATATCTTTTTCGTGGCTTAAAGATTCATAATACAGAATTTTCTGTGCTTCTCATAAAAGGAATGACATTTAGTAGAGACCTAGAGTACTATCAATAGCCAACACTGTAGGAAGGGACAGGATTTCAGTGTATATCACGTTACTTGTCAGAAACAGTGGCACAACAGTGGTTTAGGACAATATTTTCATCCATAAAAATTGTTGCAAATGTATCGAGCCAAAGAGACAACAGCTGATACCCTTGCTGAAGTTTATGTTCTTGGCCCATGCTAAACAAATAAATAGCATCACATATATGGAAACTGCTTACCATTTTTAGACCAAGGATCATGTTAAGGGTTATATATTGTCTTTGGTATGTGGTAGAGCTAAATTCAATTAAACTTAAATATATGAGAGAGGCCTGTAGTGAAATATTACCTCTGCTGATTCCACCTCTAGATGGAAAAATCTTTTACAGGTCTTGCTGCTGTCTGTTGTACCCTCCACCCTAGGAAAGAGGGATGCTTCACTGAGGCAGTGTAACACAAACTGAGTCATTCTTCCTTGTACGCTCATTTATTTGAGGAGGACAGTCTGTACCACTTAGATTACCCTGCTCTGGGTTAATTGGTCGTGGAGAGACTCTTCATCACACCACACTTACACTCTCAGGTCTGAACACTGATACTTTTCTCAGTCAAGGACTGTGTTTTTCAGCAGGAGAATCCAAAGCAATCCAATCCACACTCAAAGAAGGTCTGTTACCACCAGGGCTGCCTCCGCTGCAGCAGCGTGCATATCTCTGCTGCCATATCTCCTGGTGCAGGTGACATAAGCTGCCATTCCCACCATAACTCTTATCGGGGTGCTTCATGGGCAGGGCAGGACAGGGAGCCTCATGCAGAACAAAAACCACAGCCTGCACAAGCTGAACCCTCTCCTAAGAAGTAAACCAGAGACAGGCTGGCTGCAGCACTCCCAGATGAAGGCAAAGAATTTAAAGCTAGCAGGCAGTTGTTTGTTTGTTTACTTATTTATTCTAAATGTACCAGAGAGGATGTCAAACTTACATCCAAAGCATATCACTGTAACCTAAGCAACTGTAATATTACAGCTTCTTCACACTTGAACAGTTTCCGTACCTTAAATTTCTGCTTTGTTTTTCCAGTTCCAATTTCCTGGAGGGGAGAGAGGGAAGAGCAAAATTTTGGAACGATTTGTAAGTGAAATTTAATACTTAGCAGCTTTCTGAAAACTTGGATTATTATTTTTTTTAAGCTCTAAATACTTATTTATTTTTGACTTAGATACAATTGCTATTTCATATTCCTGTTGTGTGGGGTGGAAGTAACAGCTAATCTTGAATTCACCTAAAAAGCAGACTGAAATAAGTAAATTTTGTGCAATAATAGGAAAAAAATAATGTAAACTCATGTACAGCATTTTCAAACATCAGTGCAGTGGTAGGATCTAGACAATGTGTAGCTATTAAATCAATAATCCAGACATCAAGGGAATGCCCCAGACAGCTGTTGGATTTTTCCCCCTAATCAGTAATAATAATCCAGTGGTGTTTGAAATGGCACGATTGTATATTGGAAAGTATTTTTGTACTGATGTTTTCTCATGTGTCTCTAATGGCTCCCTAAAATATAAAGAAGACCAAGTATTATTAATAGCTGTGTATTTCTTATGAAAAAACTGCCAGCTCTTTGGATATATGAAGGCTGCAAAAAGTCTTTAGACCTTAATGATAAATATCTTAAACTGGTTTACTATCAGTATAGGCTGATAACTTTTGTTTTCTGTCAGAATGACCCTGATGGATGTTGGTTGTTTCTGTCAAGTTTAGTGTGTGGATGTCAGGGAGGTGTGTGGGAACTGAGCATACAGATTTTGAGGGACAATGGGGAACTGGGGGCTGGGCAAGCTGGCCTAAAAAGTCTCTTCTACCTCCAGTGCCTCCAGTTGCTTTCATATGGATTTCCATGCAATGGAAATGTTTATTCTGTTTCTAGCAGCTGTGTAGACATATGCAATACTTCGTTTCTAGGCTAGTCTAAGTTATTTTTTATATAGCTATAGCCAGCATACTTGGGGTATCCAGTTTGCTATATAAAAATACAAACATTTTTCTTTGTTCTTCTCTGCTTCACTGCACTATTGGGGCTTACTTATTTCAGTGTCATCCTTCCTAACCTAATCCAAACAATAACCTTGGCTCAACAATTTAAACATATTGAATCCCCAACCAGAGTAGTTTTCCCTAGTAATACTCTGATTACAGCAGCTTTTATGTCTGAACAGGAAAGGACCTTAAACACTAAATCTCATCAGCACTGTAAAAAATAAGTGGTGAGCATCAGTCACATTTTCTTGAAATACCACAAGTCTTTCTTGAGGCCTAATCCTTTAATCTCTGGATTTTGGGCACTTCTGTTCTGATTACTAGGGATCAAAAGGTTTGGCAAATACTCTTCAGACCACTCTTCAAAGTGGCCACTGTAATACTACCAGGTTGTTATGACAATTGTATGATTTATTGTTGTGGTAGTAGCTGGTATTTTTGGAAAAAGCAGAGTAGTTTATCAATGCAACAGTCTGCCACATTGAAAATTAATTTAAAAAAGCACATGGTCCTCCAGTACAATGGTTCAGAGCATTTCAGAACATGGCAATGTCAATGGGAAATATCCTTCACTGATGATGGAAATTCCTCCTGCTGTGCAAGACCCAACATTTTCTAATGGAGAGTACCCTTAAGGGGTTGCTGGAACATACACAAATGCTGTTTTCCTAGCTTGTTCCCAAAGTGACAATTCATTTTACTGATACTAGAATTCTTATACCATTTTCTACCAAAAATAGTCATGTGTGAAGTTACATTTAAAAAAAAAAAAAGAAAAAGAAAAAATTTTGCACGTCATCTGTTAAACCAAAATCGGTCCCTTAGACCCTACTACTGGACAGTTTTGTCAAATGGTCATTGGTCTGTTCTGAAAGTATACAGTTCTTTCCTAAATGAGATTATTTCCACATCCTAGTTCAAATAAAGGCTACATAAGTTGAAACAAATCAGTGGCAACTCTTCCCCAAGTTTAATTTTACTTATTGCAAACTAGAAATAAAATTGGTGTAAATGTTTTTCTCTATATTTAGTCACAAACTTGTAAAGACTGTCACTTTACATGATAGATCTCTGAAGAAAACAACCCCATCTCACTTAAACTTAAGAGAGGTAACAAGTTGCTTTTAAGAAAAAAATCACTCACTTTGCAACAGAGAGAGCAGATTTTGAAAAAGAAGTAATCTTGTCACCTAGATGCAGACCCCTGCAGTTCTCACAGGAGCAAGTGCAAATCTACCTGTGCTATTCCTGTTCGTCACAGCCTTCATTACCGGTCTGCACTTATTGTTCCTGCCCAAGTGGTTCTCCGTGAGAAATCCGATCATATATTTAGTACCAAAAACCCTAGAGCCTGAAAGAGCCAAATGCTCTTCTGCTCTTTTCATGAATATTTTATTTGCATAGGTGTGTCATCACTTGTATCCAGTTCCTCTTCACTTGGAAGATTATGCTCTGCTATATAGCATAAAATTAATTTCGAAAAGCCTTTTTAATACTGTTACTTTCATGGGGCTTGCCACGTTGTATATTTGAGTGTGCACAAGGGTGAATGCAGATGAGGTCTTTCAAAATTACTTTGCTGTGTTGACGACACGAAAACAGATCAGGCCTTTACAATCAACTTGCATATTTTTATTAATTTTTCATTCTGTGCAGAGTAAGACATAATGGTTCTAAAATATTCAGTGAATATACTGTGGCAGCACCCAGCAAATTAATATTATGAAACAAGTACAAACAAGTTCTAACGTTTTAAATATGTCAATGTTAGAATTCAATGTCAGCCTTAAACTAGAATAACACATGTTTGGGCATTTGCTTATTCTATGGTGCTTGATAAAAGAAATGTTAACTCAGTCTGTATTGGCAGTTCAGCCCTTGACTTCCCTGCTAATGCTTACTCTCCCTTAGAGAACTTGTTCCAGTGTAATAAAAAGGATTAAAAGTCAACCTGAACCCTCCTGTGTAAACCCCCAGTATGAATGCATTTGACTTGTTAGTGCGTTGAACTGCATTGGAAACTTATTTCAACTTAGGGGAAGTACAAAATTTTTTGCTAGCTGTAGTAAAAGATGTGTAGCTCAGTGCGGGCTAGGGGAAGAATGTTGGTTTGTTATCTTTTGCCTGTTTTCATAAACAAATGCCGACAGCAATTATTGTTATTGCAGAGCCAGCAGAAATATATTAGGGTTTTCTTTTTGTTGTTCTGCCACACACAAAAAAAGTGATGCTATTTTAACAACAGAATGTTTGATAGCTAATTTTCAGGCATGCTGAGCCCCCCCTAATTGTTGTTAAGGTTGGCTCTTGCTGCAGATGCCCTGCAGCACGCTAAGGAGTCCCGTGGATTTGAGATCCAAGTACAACATTAGGGAACATCTCTGGTCTGAGGGTAGCCACCAGGAAAAGCACAGGGGCTTTGTTTTCTGTACGTGAACTCAAATTGGACTCAGCCTTTTGAAAGGCACATACATTGTGTTCATAAACTTCGACAGGGCATCATCACAGCTACCAGCCTCAGTAGTAATATCCGGGTTAGCTTAAAATAAAGCAGGCCTTCTCTGATGGGAATTGCTTTGTGAGAGGGAATGCAGAGCTAAGCTTTGGACATAACTACTCTGGGACAGTAAGTGAAACATCTGTTTTTTGAAGAAACTACCTACGGCAAGAATAACCATGGACTGAATACCAAGCTAAATTCCCTGACAGAGATTTAAAGGTGTTTTTTTTTCTTGGTCACTACATTTGCTTTTTTTTCCTCTTAGAGCAGCTAAGGTTTTACCAGGATTCGTGCCTCAGCAGGTAACATGTAACAGATAACTGAGAAGGCCTTCAAAAAAAACCCAACCCCAAACTACATAACATTTCAAATCCCTGACAAAAACAGATACATAAATAAAAGTGTAATAGTTGCATATATAAAGAAAGTGGAAAAATGCCCTTGCTTCTCTCCCATCACTCCTTACCACTGTCTTTCCCCCAGAAAAGTTGAGTCCCTATTTTAATTTACATGTTGTATATTCATTGAGTGTTACAGGACAGACATACAAGCAATGTAGTGGCAGGTAAAAGGGTGTCCATTCCTGTAACATTTATTGTCAACTAATTTATTAGCATTATTAAATCAATGTCTGTGTTCAAGTGCTTTGAACCTTTGGCTTACCAGGTAGGAGAGAATTAAAACTGGCTGATGTTAATTTTGAATGACTCAGCTTTTATGCCTTTGGCTGTCCTGAGTAAAAAGAGCACTCCAAAGGCATTTAAGCTCAAAGACTAAGTTGTGGGTTCCTTTCCCTAAAACCTGATCAAAAGAAAAAGATCCATTGGAAGAGCTATTTTGTTTACTTAGATTTGGGCATGCTTCTCCAGTGCTGGCAACTCAGATTTTGGAAGATCATGCCACTGCATAAGAAGCAGAAAGTGGAATGTGGAGATGAAAGCAAATGTTTGCTATCAAAGAAAGGTTGAATTCTCACTGTAAACAGGTAGCTTGAATAGTGAAAATATTAATTGTAAAATTATTGTGGGTTTCAGTAAATTAAAAAATTACATTTAAGCATTAAGTGTAAAGTCACATTTAATAACTTTTTTAATCAGCATTTAAACAGGTCTGGTTATAAACATGATTCTGTAGTGCTTCTTTTAATTGAATATTGAGTATTAAAAGGTGGTTAGGTAGAATTGAAACTTAAAATAATATAAAATTCTAGTCTGAAGTTGTCATAAACGTGTGTCATACCTCTAGAACGGTGACTTCACTTTAGTGAGGATCACTTGCCTATCATTTCTTAACCAGGCTGAACTAACAGCTGTATTGTAGATGACAGTCTTAGTGCAAACTTACCAGAACTGCACTAAAAACCCCATGCAACTGATACTGTACAACACGGGAAGCTGCTGTACTCGCTGTAAAAGCATTACTTATAGAGGAAGTCATTATCTCTGACATGAGTTTTGCGTTCAGTGATAAACACATTGAGACTCTTCTCGGGGACTACCTTGTTAAAAGGAACGTGGGACGCTGGTCATGTAAAGTCGCTGAAGTCTCCTAATTAATCTTTCTCCTTATTTTAAATATTAGAAGATGAATTTGTTAAATTAGAAGAGGGATAGTTTCAATTTGAAACCACATGAAGCAGATACTGAATACAATAAAATCATCTTAATATTTTCTACTGAGCTAACTCTTAGCAGAGGACTGAGACAGTAAAGGAAGCCCTATAAAACTGAAAACGTATTTTTCCTTCCCAGCTTGCATAATATTTTTGTAGATCTTGTCTGACAAAGATTTGAGTTTTGTTGGAGGTTTATTCTAACATTGGAACTCTGTTTCGGGAAAGCAGTTAAGCTCACATATAGTGCTAAGCATGTGAGCTGTTATCTAACTACATTGCTGAATCAGATTTCTAAATTTGTTTTGTCTCCTTTTGAATGGAAATTGATTGAAATTGTTCTGAAATACTGCTCATGCTAATCAAAACATATTTATTTTTCCAGAAAGACATGCTAGTTGAATTAATAATTGTCTTTAAGGTTTGGTTTCTCCTGGCAGAGGGAATAGTTTAAGTTATGTCTGGGCTACAGTAGAACGAATTTCATAATGAATATATAAGAGATGAGAGAAGCATATCTAGCTTTCCTGCAAGTAATATGAAGTGCCCTATTTTATTTTTTGATCTATGGCTATGCTGTACTGTTTGAGATGAATAAGATGTCTTCCTTTGCTTTAAATCTTTTTCTAATGTTTCAATCCCTCAAAGTATTTACCCTTTAAATTAGCTAACGTGGTATGAAACAGTACTGTCTCTTTCCAAGTTCTTTTAGAATTTACCTTTATACATAAGTTTAGCTCAATTTTTAAAAAAGTGTTCCGACCTGTGCTGCTTCACTTGCCTTACCTATTTTTCAAGTTTTTTTATTCTGCATGTTATTTTTGTGGCAGAGACCATGATGCAGAGACCACATTTGGGACTGATGCTGTGTGATCTGGAGTCTTTGTAATGTGAATTGCAGTCACTGACATGGGACAGACATGGGCTCATTAACTCAGCTTTCCACTCGTGCTGCGATGTCTGTGTCTAGGTGGCTTTATCCTTTTACTCTTAAAATATCTCATTACCGCCTCTGGTTCAGCTCTGTGAGAGCGCAAGTGAGAACTACAGATAGTTCATGCAACAACCAAGATTTTGTGTTCTAGGTCGACTAGTACTCAGGCTTTCATCACAAAAGCAGCCAAAATAGTAGCAGAAATGGTGAGAAATTACTCTTCCGGTTGAGGGAGAAAAACTGAAGAATGGAACCTGCATTTCATTATCTCAGACACCAGAGAGTGCTGACACTGTGAATCTGTTAGCACATGCGCACAGTTTAACAGCTATCGTGCCCAAATTTCCGTGGCATCTATTCATAATAGTCCCTCTTTCTCAATCAAAAGCAAGCTTTTGGTGTCCTTTCTGAATTTTTCTGCTGAAAACTATGTATCTTAAAATCTGGATGCAGCTGAAGTCTCTGGCTAAGACCGATTCTTCTGTTTGTTTGTATTTTGACCAAAGGATTACACTGACAGTTTCCCAGGATCCAAAACCATATTTAATCTGTTTATGGAGCTATGTATGTCATTTGAATGAGAAAGAAGGAAACGAAAGTGGCTGTGCTCACCTCAGCTGGTGGCTGTTCACAGGGAGCAGCAATTGCTATCTAGCCTTCTTCCCGGGACAGCCCTCCCCACGGCTTCACCTGGCTGTGTGGTGCATAGACACACAGCCTCACCACCCAAAACATCAAAAAAGCACCAGAGAGCAATAAAACACAAGTAGAATAATAGGAATTAGAATAATTCCTGCATTAACATAACTGAAGATAATTTCACTTGCAATTGTCAAACTGAGCAGAACTGGGAACGGAAGGAATGTGTATTTGTAATCAGTAGCTGTGCATTCACAGCGAAGGAGGCACTCAGGCCAGGCACACGCGGACGGTATCACCTCTTTCAAATTCCCCCAGCCAGTACAGCACCCTGCATTCTTCCCCTTTGCTTTTTTTGGTCACAGCTCACACATCTGTGAATCATTCAAGGGGAAAGTTTGAGAGATGCTATGTGTCAGGTCAATCCAGGTTCATCCACTTAGAAAGCCAGTAACACTGGTCTGTAAACAAGGGGGGGGCGGCGAGGGAGGTTTAACTAGACAACAAGGATTAATCTTTTCTTTCAATATTGCATATAGTTTGGTTTTCTGGTTATACACTAAACTATAGTTGTATTTTCTTTAATTCAGTTATACAAATGTGGCAGCCAATTAATATTCCTGCACTCTGTGTGCTGTGAGGGATGCACAGAGAAAACCTTTGTTGTTTTTCTGGTGCTAGAGGAGCTGTTCAAGTTAAACCATATTCATCTACACAGCAACAGCAAAGTAAGTGACAGCATTAATTCAATCCAGAACGCTTGATAAATTGAGAGTGGTTGTTTACCTAGTGTATGAAGAAGTCTCTTGGGGATGGGTTTTATTGCGATCTGCATAGTCATCCATCTTCCTATACTGTCTGTGTTCATGTCTGTGAGTAAAACATATACAGTAATTTAGCATTCAGATAATCCCACAGCTATAATCCAGACAGATTTAGCTCAAATTTCTCCAGGATTTCTATTATCTAGGTTTAGCAGTGTGGCGTTGACTGGATATTTTAAATTGCTGCAAATGCTTTTTTCTGCAATAAACAACATATTTTGATGTTCTCAGAATTGAAGCTGTGGATTCTTCCTGGCAATAACCACATGTAAAAATGTATCTTTGTGAGGACAGTAATTGCACAGCTGGAGTACCGTTTTAATGGATTCCAGCTATTTGACTACATACTGTATAAGATCATACAATGTTTATAAGAAAATCAATGTAACATACATGAAAGTACTAACGAGACTAGTCTGAAGAATGCTCATCTCCACACATCATCTATTTGAAAATGACCTCAACTGCTTCAATTTTAATAATGCTTTACTACAGTACATCAGATAATATAATAACATAGAGCCTGGCTCACTTACAGCACTTTTCGTAAGTAGATCAAAGCTTTTATTGTTTTCAATTTCCTCAGACAAAACTTCTAGTCTTCCTCACTCAGCAGTTTTGAGGAAAAGAGGGAGTCCAGGGGGACAGCGAGCATCATTATCTGCACGAAATGAGGTGATGTCAAGTCCAACTGCAGTGGGTATCTTTCACAGCAGACCACCCTTTGTCATGTGTTCCTCTGATTAATTGCAAATGTATTCAAGGGAGCAGAGCAGACAGTGTAGAGGGAGTCCAAATATTCTTGTACCAAAAATGCCAGCCCTCCCACACTTGCTAGCAGTGGTGGAGCTGCAGGAATAAGAATGCCTATGTGGGAGATTTTTAGGAGGAAGTGTACTGTGGGGGAAACTGTAAAGATGCTTCTTTCACCCGAGTGGCTTGAGTGTGAGCGTCTGAACCCAGGCGAGCTGCAGAGCAGGGCAGTGCATGCACTGTGCTCTGCCTAGTAATTGTGTTGCAAATGCACTGAGTACATTATTCACCCCCAGGCCAGATCTTCTGGGAAGAGGCTTGTAATAATTTGATGCTAAGATTATGTCGTCCATAAGTGCCTGAGAAATTAAAAATAAGCAATCCACTTGGAAATGTTTGGAAAACAATCTATTTGGAACCATTTGTGGGATTTGGGATGCCTCATATCATATTTTTGCTCTCTGAACTGGCGGAATCAGACAGCAGAGAATTCTGGTATGCTGTACCTGAAAGCACCTCCATCGTGTTCTGTTCCAGACACCTTCTCTGACTCCGCAATATCGCCAGCCACAATAACGATAAAAAATTTAAGAGAGATTTTCACTGTGAAGAAAGAGGGAGGATGCTCATATAATCAGTTGTGATAAAGCTGTTCCAGGTATAAAATGTGTATTTGTTTAGTCCCCAAACTGCAGGTTTGCCAGAATGATTGGAGGGGAAAAAAAAAAAAAGAAAAAAGGCAGCATGAATGAAAGAGACTTGTATAGCTAACAATCACGCTTCTGGGTAGAAACCTTCTGAAAGAAATATGCTGTGTCTATGAGGTGGTACTTTTGGTTTCATAATCACTCTGAGTTATTCTGTGCAATACTATAGCAGCTGGGTTTCAGGAGCAGCAGCGCTTACGTACTTGCAATGAAAAATAACCAGAGTCAGAGCATTCATGCGCCCCGCTCCAATGCCCCTGGCTAACATGGTGGGCCTGCACTAAAAGCCCCCACTTTTGGTGCGAGAAATTATATTTATACTATACTATGAAATATCTACCAATTTCCAAGCTGGATCCCCATTAAGTCAGAGCTACAGAGCTGTAATGGCAGTGAGATGGAAAAGCAATCCACTAGCTCTCAAACTGCTCTTTCTTCCAGACTGTGCCTGGGGCACCAACTGTTGTTGTTGGGAGTTTTCAAGCCCAAATTCCCTTCTTCCTCAAAAAGATTTCCTTAGACCCCTATAAAGAGGTATCAAAAACCCACAAATGAGCAGAAGACTTTAGAACAGACCTGACATAACTTTGCCTTAGCTATGTGAACAGAAGTATAAATCAATTTGAAGTTTTACAATTAGGACCTGAGGAAGCTGCAAATGGCCTTCTCATTGCTTCATACAGCTACTCAGCTACCTGGCTGTAGCCTGGTTGCCACATTTTTGTTCAGGTTTTTTGTGTTTTTTTTTTATTATTTTTTTTTTTAAATCCCATTATATCCTGACTTCTTATTCAGCAGTTGTTTTGAATCATGCTGAGGACACTTTTCCTCACTCCTTTTGGATTTTCACTTGCTAATGCAAATGCAAAATATCATGTTCCCAAGTTATTAGGTCCAGGCCTTGATGATGCATACTGGACTTAGTCAGAATATCAAACCAGCAAAAAAACACCAAGAAATGAGAGTCATGTAAATTTTGACAGATTGTTTTTACGACTAAGCTATGATTATTCTTTGTTAATTTGTCTATGCTTTCAGAAAGGGAGGAAATTTAAAAAGCAGAGTAGTTGGGGGTTTTTATGAGGCAACTGTGTGCAGTGATTGTAGAGTTTTCTATTAGAGAAATCCAGAAATTCAGAACAAAACCCCAAAAATATCTTACAGTTCAGCAAGTCTGGTATGTTTAAAAGTGTGTTTTATGTTTCTAATGTATTCGTAATTTGACACTTTATACACTGTGGATAAGGTTAAAAACATAAGCTTTTCTAAACACCTACCAGGCATTTATGCAGCATATTTCCTTTTAGACAGCTTAATAGTAATAAGGTTCTGCATCTCTGCTGTGACAGCGTTTGTCCTCTAACATGGTTGTGCCACTGAATTCTCTGCTGTAAGCTGCACCAGTGCAATGAGGGTAGAATCCGAGACTGTAGGACCTAGTTAATTGTTCTGCGTGCCATTAGCAGAGCTGATACCTTTCTGCCCTGCCTGAGTGCTGGAGGGATAAAGCAACTCAAAGTCAAGCTGCAATTCCGAAAATAGTTTTTTCTGCTCAAGAAGTTTGCATCTGCACAATTGTCCTTTTCATCTTGGAGTAGCAAACAGCCAGAAGGTACCAAGCCCCCTCTCTTTGTGGCAGAGGGAGGAACCTCAGACATGGCTTTGGTAGCTGTTTTTTTTAATGCATTGAGGTATTTTCTAAAGATGCTCTTATTTCCATGTGCTTGGCTGGTGTTATGGTGACCATGAGGGCATATATCAAGTTACTGGTATGGGAGTAGCCCTGCCAGGAAGCCAGAGGGCATGTTCAGTGCAAACTGTTTTTAGAAGCCTAAATAGGCACAGCTCTAAGTTAGGTGCCTGCTATCTTAATAAAAGGAGTCAACATTACTTCTTGTACCTTCTGAACATAGACAGAACACAGCTTGTGTCTGAGAAAAGACTTACTCCTGGGTTGGTGTTGCACTTGGCTAATTGGCCATTACAGCATTGTGTAAAATATTTGAAAACTAGGGTTAGGAAGTCAGATTTTTGAGCTTGGGATCTGGTAGAATTTTAAAAACTGAAAGGGGAGAAATTAAGAAAAGAAGCAGACAAATGAAGAAACACCCCATCTCCCTCCAACATAGGAAAATGTAGTGAACAAAATGCGATCAACTCATTCTAAGGGTTAAAGTGAAAATGAAGAGCAGAGGGAAAGCTGCCTGCACTTCCTTTCTTCCTGATGTTGAAAGAGGTCTGTTCCTTGCTTCGTGAGGGAAATAATCCGCCTCAGGAAAATCAAATTAAGAAGGTGACCTACTGATTTATTTATTTTACTCTTCTTGTGGTGGTATAAAACATCCACCTGCAAAGTGCACTGGTTTGTAAACTGAGCTGCTCCAGTAGAGGTTATTCAGGTTAAAACTGCTGAAGAACTCTAAGCACCATCCCAAATGGTAAAGTCCAGGATTTTATCAACTGTAATCCCCATGCTTTCCTCCTATCCCCAGATGATATCTGTTGTAAAATGCCAGCTTTTATATAAATTTCCATAATTTCACACATAATATTTATTAAAAAGCTATTTAAATACATCAATCATCTCCTAGGTTCATTTAAAAATAGCAGGGGACATGAAGTGCTCTCTTGTACTGAAGTTTATACCTCAGTGTGTTTTTCTTTTGAATTGTTAGAGAAATGTTAGAAACCTGATAGTATGGGAACAGCTGTTTCTTGGCTGTATTTGGTATTGATTTGTAAGAGTAGCAATACTGTAACTGTTCAGCTAATGAAGACATTGATAAAGCACCTTGATAAAGGATGCCATTCTTCTCCTATCTAAACTGATTTGCTATTGGGTTTTTGCTAGGTTGACAATCCAACCTAAGCACGTTGGTTAAGACCGCAAAGATCCCTGTGGGTACTGAGAAGACTCTAACCACCACTGCTGACTAATTCATTGCCATGCTCATCTGACATGGGAACCGCTACCCAGCCTTTCCCTACCACCCCCATTCACATGTTGTTATCTGCTCATGGACTGGGTTCCCTCAACAGCTCTCTGGCTTCATCCCCATGTCAGTGGTACCTTTCCTGATAGCCTAATTTTGGCTCTCAGCTAGATCCAGTGCCTAGACAGGATAAGTATAAGATTTCAGCCAGATGGATTATGAACAACATTTTCTTTTCAATGTTCTTGGCTCCAACCCCACAGAGGATTGCTTCAGCCCAACAGAATAAAATCCTATCCTTCAGGCAGCTGAGCCAGTTGCCTTACTTTAGCATGCAACGTAATTATCCTGTATGTTCCATATAACAGGTATTCCACTTGGAGCTTCTGTTTTCCATCTGAAATCTGGATGTGCTGGTGACTTTAGGACCACTCAGTGCGAACTTCCTTACAAACAAAGATGAAGGCATTAAGAATCTGGATCTATATACAGTATCACAAATAACCAGTCTTTCATTTCTTACATTTCACCCTGATAAGGAAAAATAATGTCCATGCTACACTGAGCGCTGTGCTGGTGAGGAAAACTCCCTGTGAAGCTTAAACCTATTCAATGCAAATAGATAATACGACTTTTTTCCTCAACCTGATTCAGATTATAAATGAATGAGATTTAGTCCAGCAGTCCTTACTGAGTAATTCTGTAATTGTATCTTCATGCTGAGGAAAAGCTTTCAGTGGGATTCTTTGCAGGATAAGACTTTGCCAGTTATTGGAAGTGGGATGATTGCAGAGATACTAACATTTTCCTGCTACTTATCAAATGCAGCACAAATCTGCCTGGCATCTTTGTTAATTATTCAGAGTGTAGCAGACAAAGATAATATTATTGGCATTATTATTGGAAGAATTTATGACCTATTATGAAGTGAAAGTGATTTTGATATATGAGCAGTACTGGGAGGAACTGCCAATGTGAAAACTCAAACCGGATCTGTGTGCATAATATTCTTGTCTCGCAGGAAGTGGTGGGAGTAATATATGAAAAAGAGTTGTTCACAAATCCTCGGGAGCTCTCTAGATGACTTCTCCTACAGTTTGTGATATTCTGCAAAAGGAAGATCCTCTTTCCCCTTCTTGAGCCTTTTTATGTCACAAACAGTGCACACAAAGCCACATGTGTAACATCTCATACTGGTTCTTCATCAAAGGATGCAGAGTAGGATCAGGTACAAAACAAAGGTTCCAGTCTGTGATGGTGGTTACAACTACAAATCTCAGTGCAAAATAATGTTAATCCTTAAAAAGAAAGATATTCTTAATACTGTCTCCATTATTAAAGGCTGATTTACCTTTCTACGTTAAAGTGGGATGAATACCAGACAAGCTTTTGTGTTGCCTTCACTGACAGCTTAACTGGAATCATGAACAGTTTTCATAATGAAGCCCACAGCCTGCAAAAGATTTGTATTCCAAGTGTATGCGTAGACCCTGTTGTTCGAGATTGTACTTCTTTCCCAAAGCATGCACTGACAAGCTCTTCAGTATGTTTATTACTGTACAACACAGTGAGCCAACTAATGTTTATTACTGGCTGCACATTAGGTCAATCCAGAGTTTCACCACAACAAAGTATGTTTTAGATGGATTGTGCCCGAAAGACACTATCCCTTATGGATCAGCTTAGTGGGGAAAAGAGCCTACATCTTAATAAGGATGTATTGGGCTCCCACTTCAGCCTCAGGGGCGAGCAGGTAGAGTGACAAGTCCTGTTTTTGTATTCCCCAACTACAACCACTCTTGACTCTCATGTCCCCCCTCATTCCATGTAGTTGCGCTAAGGCCAACCGCAATTACTGGTATGTATATTAAGTTGAATAATTAAGTTTATGTAACATCATAAATACATGTGTATTATACCTAAGTTATGTTCATAGAGCGAAGATGCATCCATAAATTTGTATAGACTGCTCTATACATAGAAAACAGATGGTATTTATTCTGTATTAATTAATATTGGATTCAGTATTTCCTCCCTCTTTAAATATCTTGAACATCCTTTTTTAGAATCTAAATGTACACATACAGATTCTTTTTGCTTTGACAGCTGGCCATTGTTCTCCTTTCAACATAGGTGGCCTTGGTTTGTTCTCATATGTACTATATTGTATATCTTCAATCTAACTGTTAATATTGAAGTTGATCAATTGATATAATCAATTTAAAGATGCAAAGGAATCAATAGTGATAACCGCCATGGAATTTGCAGAGTTGAAAGGTCAAGTTTGACCAGATTTGGGTGTGTGGGTGTTGGCTTCACTGGCCATCACCTCTTTTTTTTATAGTTTGTTTTTCCTTACTCATTTGTTTCAGAATAACATTACACATAAGGATGAAATGCGTCCACTGCTGAGATTTTACTGTTCAGTGAAACTTGTTCAGAAATACTGCTTGAGATGTGGTCTCTGTCATTGTAGTCTTACACTGGAACATTTCTGCCTTACAACTGGAGCCACACATAGATGTGGCTAAGACCAAAAAAAGCAGTGGCACTATCTTGGATATTCAAACCCCATTGCTTTAAGGGACACTCTAAAGGAAACTAGGCCAAAAACTTGACCTATTTTAAAAGACATGGCAATCTGTTCTTTTAAAAAATCGTTCACACTTCATTGAGTCCTTCTCTCTCTCCTATACTATGAAAAATATTGTAGAGTAGCAAGATTCAGGATTCTGCTATCTCTGTATGGTGTCTCAAACAAATATTGCAAGCTGAAGTCTCCAGTTTGACAATTTAATTTTTCTTCATCACTGATTTTGAAAAAGAAATCATCTTAACAATCAGAAAATGGGTAAATTGAACTAATTAGGTGTAGCTAACTAAAATTGCTACATTGCTGCATTTTCTCCCTAGTGTTAGCTGCAATGGGCCCATTTGGCAACCAAAAGGTCTTAGGATCTACAAAGGATTTTTGCTTCTAGGGCCTTTCATGTTTTGAATCTGAAAACCAGGAGCAGTGAGCCATATTTTTCAGTTATTTTGTTGATTGAAATCTGGCTGTGAAGCTCTATTTACTTTGGGTTGGACTCCCGCCAGAGGAGGCCTGGTTTCAGCAGATGGTGGTGGAGCAGAGGCCAGACGTTTCCTGCTGCGTCCTCATGAGGCACCGATAGCACTGCTCTGGGCTGGGGCAGCACTGCCTTCTGCAGCCACTGGGGCTGGAGGGGCAGTGGCTGCTGGCCAAAAGGTTTTGAAGAGTCCATGAAGCATCCCTGGGGCCCAAATCCCTCATGGATGAAAATATCTTGACATGGTGCTCAGGGGTGGTGGAGCTGCCAGCCAGACGCCGGGCAGGGGGAAGGCTGGAGTTTTGACCAAGAAGAACTGAAGTGTTAAAACCAGATGGACGTAAAACAGTAGCAATGAAATATGATTGCTCTGATGCTTGACAGGACGCCCTGTTGTATGTCAGGGATAGAGAGCTGAGAGAAAACAAAATGGGAGGCCAAGGCATCATACTGTTGTGTGGGTTCACTTGCCTGCTCTACGAGAACAATGTGCAGGTAGTATTTTCCTTCCTCACCATTTCTGGAGGGCAACTTCTCTGAGAACAGAAATCTTTACTGTGTCTTCAGGCTGGTATTTGGTCTTTCAAAACACTTCCTGCTTGCAAGATGGGGAATCAAAGGGCAGTGCCATAATCACAAGCACTTGTGTATCGCTGGATCACTGCCTTGCCAATTTGCATACAGGAGAAAATGCAAGCAAATTTCTCAGGAGGCCATAGGACCTAGAAATCCTCCAGGATTCCTTCAGGCAACGGTAAGATTAAGGACACAGAATCATAGAATCATCTAGGTTGGAAGGGATCTTCCAAGGGAAGATCATCGAGTCCAGCCATTAACCTAACAGTGCCAAAACCACCATTAAACCACGTCCCTAAGCACCATGTCCACCTGTCTTTTAAATGCCTCCAGGGATGGTTATTCAACCACTTCTCTGGAGATTCAGAGCTTGGACCAACATAGCTGAAATTCATGGTTCCTGTGCCACATGGCTTTGCGTTTGGGAATTTGGTGCTCTCCCATCCTCTGCTATCAGATACCTTGAGACACTGTGTTACCCTGTGAGGCTTTCCTGGGTCATGACTTTGTGCAGGGGGCAAGGTCCCTGCAATCTGTAGCAGGCCCCCTCTCTCAAACCATTCTGAGGTAGGCAATGTTTAGTTTTGAATGCTTGTGCCTTTCCAGTTTACTACTGGATCTCAAAAGGAAAAAAAAAAAAAGGAAAAACTGAAGTGTTGATTGCTTTGTTACATGAAACATGCATATATTTCTCTCTCCTTGGACTCGATTCTGTCAGAATCTCCTTAAAACTGAGCCTCAGGGTCAGTACAAGAGAAAACCAACAAATCGTAGAAGTCTGACTGAAAACATTTTCCCCCTAATTTCTACCTGCAGGATCCCCAAATATTCAACAACACTGAAAATGGAAGAATGTCTCAGTTTAAAACCTCATTCAGTCAAGTATCAAACTTAGTTATTTCTTCCTTCGTGCTCATCAACCTTGTATGAGACAGTTTGAATCACGACTTTCATCACCCGCTGTCCCCTTCTAAGTAGTTTTCTTAGGTAGCTTGTGCCTTTTTCTTCCTTGTTGACTTCTTCCAGTTTGAAGACAAGCATGCAGTATTTACGAACACCATGCTCATAACTTTTTCAAGCTCAGCAGCTGAGCCCATTTGACATGACATTGATACAAAGATTTATTGTACAATACAGAGGCGGCAGTCTACAGAAATGAAAAGTTTCAAACTATCTGTGTATTAGCCCAGTGAAACGCCATACTCCTCATCTGACCAACTGTGGCAAGCTACAGCCAGGTTTGTGGGAGCCTGGGCCATTACTGTCTTGTGCCTGATGACCATCCACATCTGCAAAGAGTAAGGGGTGCATACCCATTTCATCAGTACCTTAAAACTGCATTGCAGGAATATAAATGACTAAATGGATGGCAAAGCAGGGAACGGGATCTGTGATTGCCAAGAAAACTGTTTCCATAGATAGTCAGAGTGGTGGTTAATACTCTTTTTTTGCTGGAAAAAAAACTGCGATCATGGGGCCTACCTCAGACTTCCCTAGTGTGGTTTTTTTTTTAATGTTTCCTGTTATTTGCCAGGTTGCGATACTGCCCACCACACAATGCTTGCACCCTCTCCAAACGTGCTGCAAGGCCCAGAAAGATTGGCAAAACTCCTGGTCAAGCAAGCTTTCTTTATAATTAAAATAGCCCGCTTTTCATTGCCAGTTTTGAACACAGCAGTTTCTCCTGCCAGTTGGTATGACATGAGTTTGAAGGTATCCTAGATAAACTGGCTATTTTTTTTTTAAATAATTGAAACCATAAAAGCCATATCCATTAAAATTGGTTAGGTGAATTACTAGTTACTGCACTTTCATTTTACAGGTGCTACACGTGAATGGAGGTAACAAACCAAAGAGAAGCAGAGGGAGGTATCTTGGGCATAGCTCAGGATACATGGAGACAGACATTCCTTGGGAAGGAGAGCTGCAAAAAGGCTTCAAAATGGAGTTCACTGAACCAGCATTTAAAGCTTTTGGAAAGTGTCTTTTTTTACCAAGCCTTTAAAGTCAATTATCCTCACAGAATATGTTTTGCGTTTGTCTTGAAGATAAAGATAGCAAGATTTCACTATTTATCCACCCCCTACCTCAGGTTAGTCCCTGACCCTGTGCCAGACAAGAGGTGGTGGATCCCTCTCTGTCCACAGGGGAGCAGGAGAAGCGTCCTCCCCTCAGTGCTGGCCAGGCATTCCTCCTTGAAAGCATCAGATGCCCCATTTCCTGACTGCCAGAGACAGTTTGTAAAAGGGAAGAAAAAAACCAAAACAAAGACATGCTAGAGTACAGTATAGAAAATCCTGGAAAATAGGTTAGGCAGTATTTAAGCACAATTTTTTCCCTGCAGAGAGGGCTTGTGTTCGATCCTAAGCTCCAGAAATGGAGGAAAAATAAACACAGCTTTTGGAATTAACCTGGCAAAATGGAGTTAGCTCCTGTCTGCCACAGGACCGCACGGTTGAAATTGTCTTCGTGCAGACAGCTGCCTCTTTCTTTCCCCAAAATGGCTCTTTCATTCTCTTTTGAAGATTATCCTTTAATGAATATATCTGTCCGGTGCAGCAGGCTTCCAGCACTTTTTGAGATAGAAAAGACAGGAATCTTAGTGCTAATACAGCTACATCAGTTTCTAGAGGAGCAAAATCTGTCTGCAGAAGGGGAGAGGAGGAAAGGCAGCCCCCAGCCCACTTGCTCTGAGCTTGGCTGCTGTGCTGTGCCATAAAAATGGACATGTGGGAAATGGGAAAGAAGAGGAAAGATCCTGGTCCTATAAAGACTGGTCATGTTCCTGACATGCTTAAACTCTCATACATGCCTTTGTTTACAGTAACGGGGCTTTTAACTCATTGGTATTACTTTTTGTGTGTTTTTTACACAGTGCTGGCCAGGAGCTCCATCTCCATGTCAAATCATAGAGTTTGGAAGGGATCTTAAAGTTCGAGTTCCAGAGCCATTAGGTGCAAGGCTCCAGCAGAGAGTCACGGTGATCTTGGGTGGATATTCCCTGGAGGTCCTCTGTCGGTTCATCTCAGTTCAGGTTCGTCTCATAGCCGTTAAATAATTCCCCTCAGTGTCTTCAAGCTAATTCTGACAGCACAAGCTCTTTGTGTACACGGTTATTCGGGATCTATTTGTCCTTTGCTTTAGTTGTATATAATCATGTAAACCTGGGTATGAGATGCTGCCATTTTTTCTTTCACCCATTTTGCAGGGCTGTGGAGACCGTACAAAACACGAGGTGAGTTCAAGTGGCTGTGTAGGAGTCACTCTGTGTATGGGCCTACCTACTGAATAAAGGGAAACATCCCTCACAGGCAACGAACCCGCGCCAAGCCCTGTGCTCACTTGCGCCAAGGGAAGGGGAGCAAAACACCCAGGGAGAACTACGGGGTGAGAATTACTGAGAGAATTCATATGAAAAAGGCTCCTGGGGAGCAGAGCGTGGGCCTCTCTGCTCCAGCTACACACAACACAGCCCCAGCGCTTTCAGGTATCATGCTGGCAAAAAAATGTTAAATTCCTCTTTACTGCCAGGCCTGAGGAGGAAATCTCTTCCAAGGCCAGGCTGGTTGGGCTTTGAGCAACCTGGCCTAGTGAGAGGTGTCCCTGCCCATGTCAGGGGGGGTGGAACTGGCTGGTCTTTAAGGTTTCTTCCAGCATAAACCTCTCTGTGATTCTTTGATCGATTCTTTATACCAAATCGGACCCCGATCCTATTTTGGGCCTCTGTGCAATCTCATTTTGGGCCTACTACTCAAACCCAGTAGCAGAAACTGGCCAGCAGTTCAAAGGCCTCACACTGAACAAGGGCAGGGAAAAAAAAACCCACAATTTTTTTTTTTAAAAAGTGACTTGATAGTGAGATACAGGAGTACAGACATAGCTTTTGAAGCTCACTGACCACTTCCATCAGAAAAATGCAACCTGGGGGTCTAGCCTACTTATTTAATCTCTGTGCCAATTTAATCACATTTTGCCCTAAAACACCTGGTGCGATTACAGAGCGGCAGTGGCAGCCCCAGGGTGCTGGCCTGTTCCTGGTGTGGCAGATTTTGCAGGGGAGAGGCAACTAATTTATTTTTTGGGATCATATGATGCCCACACAGCTGTAAATAAGTGTGATTACAATTTGACATGGCCAGGAACTAAATTCACCAGGAACTAAATAATAAACTTGTCTTCTAACTGCTGCTTTAGACTGAAAGCAACACTGAAATCATGTATATTTTACCAATTTATTGGAATAGGCTAAGATCCTGCAAACGCGATGCACTTTTGTTAAACTTTATTCTGATGTGTTGGCCCATCAGTTTCCATCAGGGACTGGTAGATAGGTGCTGGCAGGTATGGTTTTGGGGCTGGGATCCCTGTGGGTTAAGCTCTGGCTGGTCAGATTTCACAGGATCTAACCAAAGATTTAAACAGAGGCAACCCTGGCTGTGTCCATATGATTGGTATGAAGTGCAAATTGCCACAAAACTAGAAAATATCACCTTTGTCTTCCTGTGCCAGTTTACATGTATATTGATGTCGTTTTCCTGCAAAAAACATACCAGTTAGGGAATTTAAATTGATTAGTTTTCTGTTTACTTCTGATTACGGTTTTTACTTGTATTTTTCTCTTTTTTTTTGGATGCCCTTCAGAAATTTCCAATTAAAGTGAAAAAAAAAGCTTTTAATAAGAGGCAGGAACAAGAGAGCTTAGTTTTTGTGGTTTTGATGAGAGGTTTTACAAGGAGAAGAAAATCACCATCATTGTCATAGCCATAAATGTTCTGATTTTGGAGCAGTGGAAAACGTAAGCGAAGATTTATTTTTGAAAAGTCTCTCTTTGGTTGGTGACATAGTAATTTACAAATACTCATCGCCTAAATTTAGCAATGCCCTGTCTCCATGTGTGTTTTTACATCATCAGTCGTCTTTAGGCCTATGTTTTCTGTGATCACTCCTTTCTCTTTGTGTACCACTGTCAGAAGGGGTACTTGGGCATCTATCCCCCTGCCATGGGCTGCCCGAGCATGAAAATTGTGACTTCCCATCCGGAATTGGAGTAGTTGGGAAAAGAAGGGCAGCTTGAGCAGAAACCTGGGGGTAAAGGCCTATGGGACTCGTGGCCCCATGATTTATGTCCAGGGGACATAGGAGCTGGCTGAGGGCGAGGGACAGCCCAGAGGTGATGGCTGTGGCTTCCTCAGGGAGGTGTTAGCAGGGCAGGATTTAATTATTTTATTTTAATAAACGAGCATTTTGAGCTGGCAGCAGGGACGGTGCACCCCGAGAGGCGGTGGTGCAGCCAGCTGATGTCACCCTGCCGCAGGAGCGGGCTTCGTGTGTCTCTGGCGACGTGTGCTCGCTGCACCCTGTATCAATCATCCACATCTACGTGTATTTATATATATATCTATGCACATAAATATATATAAATACACGCACGGAGGTGTTATTTTCGCAGCCGGGGGCCACCCCCGCAGAACGGGGCCGCGGCGGGAGGAGCTCCTCTCACCCTGCGGACCCCGGCTACCGGAGGGGCCGCCCCCCCCCCGCCTCGGCTCCGGCTGCCCGCCGGCGGCCGCGCCCCCGGCCCCCTCCCCGGCGGCGGCGGCGGCGCGGGGCGGCCCGTCTGCTCGGGCAGCGCCGAGCCTGCGCACTCGGCGGTCGGGCGGGCACGGCGAGGAGCGGCGGCGGCGGCGGCTGGGGAGGGCCGGGCCAGGCCAGGTGCTGCGAGGCGGGGAGGGGGGGGAAGCGCGGAGCGACCCTGCGCGGTCGCCATGCGCCGTGCCGCGGGCCGGGCCGGCAATCCTGCGGCGTAGCGGCGGCTGGGCTTCTCCTCGCCCGTGATGTCCCCCGGGCAGCGGGGGAAGGCGACTCACTCGAGGGCTGCGGCAGAGGCCTAGTGGCGGCCAGCGTCCCCTATGGCCGAGGAGCAGCAGGCGGAGGGGCAGCCGCCGCGGCGGCTGGCCGGCACCCCGGCGCCCGGTGGGGCCCTGCCGGCCCTGGTGCCGGGGCTGCAGGGCGGCGAGGCCAGCGCGCTGCAGCACAAGATCCGCAGCTCTATCTGGTAAGGGCCGGGCCGGGCCGGGCCCCGGGGATGGCGGGGGGGGGGGAGGCGGTGCGCGGGCGCGGCCCCTTTGTGCCGGGAAGCGCGGAGCCGGGCGCGGGGCTGCGCGGAAAACACGCGTGGCGGTGGGCAGGTGGGCCGGGAGGTGGGTGGGTGGTGGTGGTAGCGGCGCTGCCCGCTGGTGCGCGGGGATAATGGTGATTACGGATGGGTCCGGTCTCACCTGCTGAAAGCATTTTTATTAGTCGGCGTCTTACGCGGCCCGCGGTTTTTTACGCCTGTTTTTGCTAAGGCGCGGAGCGTTGGCGCAGCGCGGAATGCGGAGCGCTGCAGTTGGGGCGCGATTTCCCAGCCCCCCTGTAAACCTCGTCTCCTCTCAGCCTCGAAAATGTGATTTTGGCTGAAACTTGTGACGATGGTCCCTGAGTTCCTGCACAGGAATCCAGTTGTGTGGTGGTGTTTTCTTTTCCCTAAAAATTAGATCATAATTCATAGCGTACCAGCGTTTCAGTTAACGATATTTATTTTGTATGGGTTTGGGGGAAATAGATAAATTTGATCATAGCTTGCCCTGCAAATAAAATATTCTGTTTTTTTTAAAAATAAATGACTGCAAGAGGCTGTCACCTGCAGCATCTATATTTTGTATATGTTTGTAAAAGCTGCTTTTGGCTGAGGGGGATGATAAAGTATTGTAAAAGTTGGGAGTTGTAAATATAGGTTACTCATAATGTTTTCCTTTATATATATGCATCATATATATTTGTATACGTGTCCTCATCCTAATAAAAACATACTGATCTTGCTTGCATATTACCTCATCATATAGTTAGATTTTATGGTTGGAATTGGTGTAGCTGGAAAAGAAAGAGAATCTAAATACAATTTTACCTTCTGATTCTTTTATTGTATGGCATACTGAAATTGCATTTATTGTGTAGTTGTTGGCTGGTTTTTCTTTTTTTAATTTAGCCAGTAAATAATAATTCATTGTCCTTAATCCACGCTTGCCACCTTTTGTTTTGGTTTTCTCTGCAATGTGACCTAGAGAAGGAGTACGAACTGCAGAATTTCCTGTCTGTTTACATCACGAAATCTTCATGCCTTCCTGATTTATTATGTCATTTAGTGATGGCCTTTTTATATTTTCTTCTCTTTCCACGAACATGCTGTTTGGAAATGAGCCTCTGAGGGAATGTTTACATTGCATTCAGATTAGGTATCGTGTCCAAGTTGAAGACAAAATGGCTACTAAGTAAAACCTCTGCTTTTATTATGGGTTTTCTTTTCAAGGAAAGAGAGCGCATATGTTAGGCTTTTAAATGAAAGCTGCTTATTTGATTCAGGTAAACCTGATGGGTAGCCCGAGCCCAGGTTTGGTACAAAGGAGTGCGGAGTTTTGTCTGGTGTAGGTGGCTTGCCCGGTGCCACAAGCCTGTGACCAGCAAAGGTTTTCCCAGCACCTCGCAGATGTGTCTCCTGGTACTTTCCCCAGTGTTCCTCACCTCCCCACGAGTGGTCCTCCTGGCTACCCATTTCCTGCACCTGGCTGGGAATTCCCTGCTGCTTCCAGGCAGTAAGCATTCCCTGTGGGTTACACTCTTGAAATGCAGTATTTGAAGATAACCGTATCTCATAAGAAAACCCTTTTTTTTTTTTTTTTTTTTTATATTTTCAATTCTTGTGTCTGCGACTATTAGAAATTTTGTGTTGTGATCAAGTGGTGGTCATTTTAAGCTGTAGTTTAATGTTAATTTGCATCTTGATGGAGATGGGGTGGTTGGTTTTGAGGAGCATTGCCAGGGAAATCACACATGCCGCACTGGGAGGAAACATTGGAAAGTCTCCTTCTGGAGTTGTGGTCTCAGATCCGCTGCGCTGCTCAGCAGGTGCTGGTGATGGATAAACAGTGGGAGAGATGGTGAAAGGCAGCTTGTGAAAATGGCAGCGCTCTGCTGTGAACTAGGTGTAACGTGCAGAAAAGACCTTCCTCTTTTCTCCTTTCCCTCCTCTTCCTCCCCTCTTCCCCTGCCGTGCCAGCTGTGTGTGCTGGCAGCTTGGCACATTCAATCCCTCCTTTGCTTCCTGAAGGATTTAGCCTATCTAGATCAGTACTTTTCCATATTGCTTTCCTCCGCCTCTTTTCTCCTACACATTTGTGCATAGTGGATGGATGTTTTTAGTTGGTTTTGTTTTGGTGGTTTGTTTGGTTATTTTTTTATAAAGGTTTTCAGTCTTCAAATTGTATTCTCAATGAAAATAGTAGTATAGCAAAATATAGCACCTACTGAAATACTGGACTTGAGGGTCACAAACAAGTCTGTGCTTGTCCTTCCACTGTACAGACAAATATAAATATAGTGTGTGATGTAGGCCTCGAGCAGGACAATGAGTTATTCATTATCTCAACTCATACTTAATTTATTCTGTTTATTAAATTAAAATGTAGTTTGACAAAAGTAGTTCAAGTAATTGTGAACATGTGGAGTCCCTTAAAGTGAAACAATAGGTTAAGTCCTGCTGTTTAAAATTGCAGGCACAGTCAATGTATGTACTGAAGACTTAAAAATATACTTGATAGGACTCCAGCATGATTTTGAGGGGGATTGTTGGGTTTTTTTGCGTATGAAGTGACCATTTGTTTGGACTGAGGAGGGGAAGATAAAAGAAATATTTAGCTGTGATTAAAAACAAATCTGGAAGTATTTATTTGCATCACAGCATCACATACAGGTATTTAACTGCAGTTTGGTTACAGTAAATAAAGTTCATCACTGTCTGAGTGTATTTTTTTTTTCCTGTCTGCCCCACTTGAACAAATCCAGCAAAGGAGTATCCATTTTTGTGTTGTGTTGCAGATGCGAGTTGCTGAGGCAGTTGGATGTGTTCTTGCGGTGTCGCTGAAAGGGGCAGAAATAATATTAGATGTCTTTTCCCATTGCTGGATTAGAAGTCTAGACGGGGAGAACACATCTTTGGGAGCCCAGCCTGGCTGATTAGTGTCGGGTTGGGTGGGTTAGTAAAGTGCCCTGGCCTTTGCTGGACACTGGGCCTTAATCTGCCTGTTTTATTTCCCTTTAGATTCATTAAAGCTTTCATATTTATTAATAGCTTTTTGTCCAGACATTAGAGCCGGAAGTGGGAAAACGTCCCTTAGTCAGCTGTCTGAGCATATAGACTAATGGAGTTTCAGTTGTTTTCTTCAGGAGAGGGTACTGTATTACTGAGTGTGTGTTATTTGTATGTGATGTTTCTGTACCCAGACATATGGTGGTGAAGACAGTCTACTCGATACTACGTTAAGTTGCCAAGGAATATCCTGTAGCTGGGGACAGCCAGGGGTGTATGTGTGTCAAAGCAGTGTGGCACAAGGATTGGGATTTGGGGATGGCCAAGGGAGGAATGTGTCGGCTGAGGGTCTGTTCTCGCTGGCGTGGAAGAAAAAGACCAACAGTTTTAGGCAATTTAATCCCTATGCTCACTGTGTTAATATAAAATCCAGTCCGTAGCTGCTAATATTGAAGGAACGGACGGGTTTGTTTCCTTGTTCACTGTTGCGAATAACTGGCAATGATTCTTCAATGAGTGCTTATTTACTGTTGTAAATAGTAATCTGGTGCTTGCATCTGTGCATGGGTTGGCCCCAGCTTCTTTCACCTTTCCTCCATCTCAGCTTTTTTTGTCCTAAAGGCATCTGTTAGGATTTGAATATAATAATTCTGCTTGAGAGATTAATTTCTCTCTTCCCCCTCTCCAATATCTCATGTGTAAACGGAGCTGAGGACCGGCGGCATGGAGTGGCAAACACAAAGCATTGCTTTTGCAGCCATTTCAGTTGGATGTGGGTGTGGGTTTCAGATCCATAATCTTTGTCCTCAAATCACTCTTCTAGCTAGAAATTGTATTGGAAAACCACATGAGCTAGGCCGGGCAGTGCCAAAATTATATGTCCTAAGGCCCAGTTTGTCTCATGTTGAAGGGGGAGTAGGAGGTGAATTGTGCCCTTGTTAGTTTTGGACTCTTGGTATTGTGGTAGAAAACCAGATTAGCTGATCGTAACACCAATATTTTCTAATCTTTGGAAAGCTCTGTTCTTTCTTACAGTTTACATCATTCCTGCTCCCTCCTGCAATTCATCCATCACTCCTCATTAGGCATTGTCAGCAAGTGTGGATCGTCGCTTAGCTGTTGGCAGAGCAAATGATCTGCAATTTGGGAAATGCCATTGAGATTTTTCATAATAGGAATTGCTACTTATTTGTATGGTTAGGTCAGCAGAAAAAATGATTGACAGTCTTGATATTTTTAATAAAGCACCTGGCAATGCAGCGGGAAGCTCAAGGGGTATATGTTTCAGGCTCTTTGCAAATGCAGGTGCAAACAACTTTTTGGTAGTTTTCTTCTGCAGTTGAAATTACTGTAACAACTTTGTGTATTTTTTTCAAAGCATGGATTTCTCAAGTCAGGTTGGATAAGTCTGTAGAGCAGTCCATCTGCATTTATTCTTTTTCAGTTTTGTGTAGCTTGGGAGAAGGAGGCAGGGAATGAAAGCAAAAAAAACCCAAACCCAACCCTCTATATTTTGTTAAGTGGTCTGTCAAAACTTAGTGGAGAACTTAAAATTTCTTGTAACTGATTACAGACTCTTTGTGGTTATTGTGTACCGCCAGGACAAAATGCAGCAGCCACCATTCCCTCCTTTGTCCTGGTTGATTCATTGTTGGGGATGGGAAACAAAATTTATAAATCTTTGATAAAGGATTGCTAACTATTGTGAGGAGGAGCTCATAATTATCACTGACAGGTGTAGAGGCTGCACTCACTTTGCTAAATCTGTGTAACATCAGAAGTGTGTTTATACCTCCTTTGAAAAAGTACTTTGAGCCCCGCAGCAAAGACATGCTATGTGAAACTGCAAAAGTTTCTCGTCACTAACCCAATTTTCCCTGGGTTTATGGTTCCATTGTTTACAGATGATGGTGAATCCTGAATGTATTTCCCGATATGGTCTATAAGCAGTCAAATCCACAGGAAAAAATTGACTTGTGGACCATATTTTAGAATAGTTCTTGGTGATTTCAGGGAAGGTCAGCCTTCCTGGGGGCAAAGCATTTAGCAGCATGTCATTCTCCTTCACACTCTGCTTCCCCAAACGCATAGGAACGGAAAGTGGAATTTGTTTTGTTTGACTCCATCTGTTTCTGTGCAATTTGGTCAAGGTAAGCTCCCTTGTAGCTGTTGTGGAGAAAAATGCACTTCTGAGGTGAGGACCATCTCTGAGGGAAGGTGTTTCTGTAAAACAGTCCATCTGATCACTTTATATGCCTATTTCTTTTTGGCTGTAAACAAATTTTAAACTGTGTGCTAGTGTGTACCCATCTGTGGTGCAGATCTCTTGAACTGGGCAAAATAAATCCTAGACCATTTGTCACTTTTTCAACGTGACTACTTTTCGTGGAGGATGGCTGCTCCATCCCCTCCATGGGTGGTTTTGGAGATCTTCCATTCCCTTGAACAAGGTCCAGGTGCACCCTTTACCTATGACCATGTTTTCCTGTATGGAGGAAACCTTCCTTTTAGGGGGAAGCACGCACAGAAGAATTCTTCCTCACCAAAGCAGCTTAAAAAAGCATTTACTATTTTCTGCTGAAATGCATCCCCTTGGCATTGGGAAAGCCTTCTCTGTGCTGCCTCTCAGCAGGAGCAGGCAGGTCAGTGGCACGCTGCCGTCCGTGCCAGATCGGCGTGGGAGGAGAAGCAACTTTCCAAAATGGGGCACGGCCACCACGGTGGTGGAGTTTCTAGGTCAGCAGGTGTGGAAGCCAGTTTGGTCTGCAGGCATTTTTACAAGGTTAGAAAATAAACCTGAATAAAATGAATGCTGACCTTTATGTAACCTTTTGAGAATGGAGTTGAGGTTTTATTGAATATCCTGGCTGGGAGTTGGACGAAATAGCTTTGCAGAAAAAAGATCTTTGTAAATCTGCTTTTAGGAAGAGTGGATTTTTCACTCTTGCTCGTGTGTTTTGCCTTTTGTTTCTTGAAACAATAGGCTCTAATAAAGTATATGGGGGGAAAAAACAGTATTCAAGTAATAAAAGATTTGGCTAAGTTTTACTGCTGTTCATTTAAAATGCATAGGAGTGCATGAAATTGTTGACTTCACAACATCAAACATATACAATCCCTTGTTTCATAAACATTTTGCTTTCCACTGCAGGAGTTCCCTTTGGTGAAGCAAGTCAGACGGTATGACATTGTGATTCAGAGCAGCATTTCTAACAAGTTCTTAATAAGCACAGAACTGCAGGATTGTCATCCCAGGCCTCCCTAGCTGGTTTGCTTGCCATTTGGGGCAGCTCTGATTTGCATGTGTCTGTACGCCATTGGTGAGGAGGAATCCAAATCTCTGTCTGAAAATCACACTTAAAAACCCCTCCTAAAATTTTCTGGATGCCATATAAATTAATTGGAAAAAATACTGTAACTGGGTGAGATGACAGTAGTTAATGCTCAGTTTTGGGTGATCAGATTTATAGTGGAGCACTGATTAATCTTTTAATTGGGGTTTGGGTTAGTTTTGTTAGTCTTTTTGTGTGTGTAATTTTGAGAGCAGGGGTTGAGCTTAATGTTTTTATACAGATCCTGTAACTTATGTATGTTGCCTTCTCTTGTTACTCCACTCTGCCGCTTGCCAAACAGAAGTATTTGGAGAAGGGCCAGAGCTGCAAAATTCAGATCAGAATCCAAATTTGAATTTTTGGTTCAAGCTTTTCTAATATCTAATATTACAAAGCTTCATCTATAAATAAGGAACTCCTCATTTTTAAACTACGAAGATGAGGAGATGGATGTAGCTTTCTGTCTTGCCTCTGGAGCAGTCCAGGTAGAACACTGGACTGTACATTTGAAAAGTTATCAGCAAGCGATTCAAAAGGTAAATTAAATAGATAGAAATGCTGTGCTCTGTCACCCAGGAAGAGCCCAACCAGAAGGCCAGCACAAATTGGTACTTTCAAGCCAGTGAGAAGAATCCCCTAAATACATCTAAAAATTCTGAAAGTTCTGGGTGTTTTGTTATGTTCCCTCAGATCTTTGGGAATTTTGAGGGTTTGTTTTGTTTTGTTTTAAATGGAGTTAGCCAGTATCTCAATTTTAATGCTTTCTTGATTTAATGGAAAAAGGATTATCTGTCATCAAGTAGGATGCTCGTTATCGGCTGCTGTGCCATCAACAGGCTTTCAGTAAGCTGCCAAGTGTTTTCTGTTGTTGAATGTTTAATCATTAAGACAGTGGGGAAAAAAAAACATTCAAAACTTCCCGAATATTTTCCCTGTTGCTGGATTTTAATTGCTTGTGGTTGCTGCAGTGACATTGTGCCAGTCAAAGGATGGGGAGGCCAGGTGTCGCTGCAGGCAGAACTGGGGGTGGGAATGGGGATGGTCTCTGTGGGTGGGACTTGGCAGAGGGTCCTCCTGTGGGTGGCAGACCCGCCAGGCTCTCTTTGCCCAGCCAGTGGTCTAGCTTTCATGTATTGCTCGTGCTGCCTTGGCTGTTACCTTTTTGTAACTAGAACCCATAAACACACTGCATGGTACTGTGCGTGGTGGTTGTGGAGGTTGGGGATGTGCCTATGGACGTGGGATTCTTGGGGCATACCTATGCTTCTCCAGAGCAACGGGTCCTGCTTCACTTTTCCCTGGAGCTGGTTGGGGGTGGTATCACTTACTAATTGTCAGGTACTTCAAGTTTGGGAAGAAAATCTTGTTCCTGGGAAGAACTCATTTATTAAATGAGGCATCTTTGTATCTCCCCCTGAGAGGAAATTTATGGTTAAATGTCAAGGTCTGTGATTTATGACTGTCCTTATTGATGGGTGGTTTCACAGGCATGGAGGCAATCTGTATTTCTTAGTCAGAGATTCCTAACTGCCATTATAAGGTTGTTGGGACTCCTGCCAGTGAAAAAGTTGGATCGGACTGGACAGCAGGAGTTACAGTTCATTACTTTGGTTGACTATAAAGCAGTGAATTCAATTATTTTTAAAGCTGTCAGTAATATAAACAGACTGTTGGAACTTTATCGTAGTATGATGTTGCCTGGTAGTGTCTGCCTCGAGCATCCCTTGGACAAATGAGAATTAGCAAGGTGTGCTGGGTGGTAGGATGGGCTATTTGCTCTGCTGCATCTTCCACACCTCCTTCTTGCCCTTCTAAATAAGTCACCTGAAAATACTTGGAGTAGTCTTTATGACTTCAGTGAAAATACTCCTGTGTGCTTCTCCCTTCCTCCTCAGAACAGTTACCAGATTAAAATACAGACTTAAAAGACAGTTACTCAGTACCACAAGTGGTAACCAGTTGAAGGCCTGTAAATGGAAGAGATGTAATATTTTTTGTGTATGGAATTTTAAGTGTTTTTATAATCTGCTTTGAAAAATAGTGACAACTCCCTCTTCCAGAACCACATGCTAGTTTTATTGCTAATTCAGTGGAAAAAAGTACTCGAGTGCTTACTAAGCCGGGGGAAGAACTGGGCAAGGTGGTGCTGGATGCAGTGGGAATGCTGTATCTGGAGGCAACCTGAAACTGGGACTTGAGGTTTCTACATCAGGGCTGGATGTCCTCTGGCAGGACTGGTGTATTGGCAGTGCTGGAAGGGTGCATGCAGTGGTTTCTCTGGAAGAGCACACAGGCAGCAGATGTCCCTGCTGCACCCTGTTGGGATGGGTGCCCTGCCAAAGGGAGCCAAACTGCTTGGTACTGACTCGGCATCATCCACCTGTGGCTGCCATCTCCCACATCATGGTCAGATGCTTCGTGCTTCTCAGAGTGTTTCTCAATGAAAGGTGAATGATCACTCTGTGATCCTTGTGCCAGTTATATGGAATTCGGTAGCTGTGAGTGAGGCAGCTCTGGCAAAGTATGGTATTCTTTTCATTAAGGGTACATAAAAAGTGTGCCTGTTTTATTTGCAGTTTGATTTTTTTAATTTTTTTTTTCTTATTAGGCCCCTCAGCATTTTAAATGACAAGCTGTGTTAGGGCCTACAGTTGCTATTAGTAGTCATGTAAACTAAATAAATTAGTTGATATTTGAAAGACAGGTTACTCAGTGGCAGTAATCACAAGCTGTGCTGAAGAACTTTTGGCTCTGGGAGCCTGTTCTGCAGAAATACCTTCATTATGCTTGATTCCAGTGGTATAGGTCAATGATTAACTTGTAAAAAGTTGAGAAATGAATTGGCAGTTAAGAGAAAAGTGTATTGCTGCTTCTGTTCAACAAGTGTATGAAGTGTGACTGACAGATCTAGTTCTGAAAATGTGGAAAGGGATACTTTGAACAGAGACCATCAGTTGTATTTAACTACTGAATATAGCTTAGTGAATCAAAAAAATCCCAGGTAATCAACAAATGTGCTGAAGACTTAAGAAGAAGCACTTTTTTTCCTTTTTACGGCACTTTTGAAATGCTAGTTTGTGTGTGTTTAGTTACATCAGACAAAAGTTTGTCTAAATGGGTTTTATAGTGAAATTTCAGTTAAAAATTAATCTTCAGGGGCAGCATTTTAGCATTTTTTTTTGCACAATAAAATGTAATTTACAAGATTTGGTAACCTATATAACTGAGTCCCTGATCTGTGAAGATATTCAGACAACTCTCTCTTACCAATTGCTTCCGAGTAGAAGGTGGGTGTCCAGTTACCCCGTAGATACATGCCTGAACTTACGCTATGAATAGTCAGTTGTCCTGATTAATAATGGCCAAGGAAACGGTACTACTATTGATCTCTCAGGCTGAGAATAAAAATGAAAAGCAAAGTAATTTTTTTGTTTTGTTTAGTACCAGTAAGTTTAAGCAGTCCCCATTAAGCTTTTGTTCCACATATCCCCATGGATGTGTGCATCTTTTTCTTGCTAGAAGCTTGCTTCTCTTGGAGGGATTAAGAATGTGAGGTTCATGTACCATCAGGGTTTGTAAGTCCAAGTTGGTGAAACCCATAGCTGAAAAACAAAAGTTAGATGGTGTGTAGGGTGGTGCAGCGTGTGGAAGGGCTCTTTGTGAACAACGAGACACACATCTATGTATTGGGATGTTGTCCATCAATAGCTCCAGATGTTCAGGGTGAAAATATTTCTAATGGGTGTTTGCAATGCAGAACCTAATAGTAGTTATTTGTCACTTTGCAGGGATTCTTGTCACTTCAGAAAAGCTCTTAGTTACCACGAAATACTTAAAATGCCAGTGGCTTTGTGGCAAGTTAGGCCCAATGTAGAATCAGGAGGTAGCTCAAGTACCTTGTATTTTTCTGGAAGAGATGGTCCTTCCTAAATTCATTAAAGCCAGACAGGTGAGCTGCAGTTTTGGCTTGATTATTAGTTCAGCAGCTCAGTAAGGGAGTGGCGAAGCAGCACATAGTTCACCTTGAAAATTGAAATCAAACTGTGTTAATAATCAGGGAAAGACATTTTTATTCCCTCAGTGCAGGCGGCTAATCTCCCACTGGCATGTTTATGCATGGTGTAGTTCACAGGAATGAAAATCCAGGACGATCAATTCTGTAGTGCTCTTAGACAATGTCTCCTTCTGAGACACCCATCAGACAAGTATTTGCGGGTAACACCTAGTGCAAGACTTTTATACAAGGATAGTTCAGTAAATTGTTAGATGCTGAAAGATGTTAGCCAGTTACGTGCTGCAGCCTACAGGTGAATTTCAACAGTGTGGTTATCTCAGTGAATATTGCTATAGTAGCTTTCTGTCTACATCCATCTTAAATATAATTCTCTGGTACTATGATTTTGGGTAAGTCAGCAGCTTCATGCAGTTTTTCTGAAATCTGTTCTAGGTTTAATCAAGGACAGACTTTTCTGTTTCTGACTATTTTAGTAAGTTGTGGTGTAATTTTGCAGTTCCCTGGGATGTTTGAAATGGACATATTATGAATTATGAATCCAGGCAAGTGTTCTGCAAATCGTGCTAATAGGGTGCTAAATTCAGTGACCTGTGGGGCTGTGGCTTCAGTACTTTCTACCAGGGTAGGGCAGTTTTTAAAAGAAAACAGTGACAATATGAAAATTTTTAAAATAGATACCAAAACGTTTATGGGCAATATTGTGTCTGCAAAGCAGGTGTGTTACTTAAGAAAACGTTCTCCGTGTTTTGGTTCCCATCCCCACCCAGTTGCCTACAGAAGTAGGATGGGATGGCAGAGCCAGGTGTAACGCAGTCTGCCTGCATTATGTTGTCCTCTGCTATGAGGAGATGGAGCACTGAACCCTACAGTTGTGGGGCATTAAGTACTGGTCAGTTGCCTGCTGTTCATAAGTTCCATTCATAAATGAGATTTCAGAGGAAAGAAGGACTTCGGACTTGCTGGTTCATTGGTAACGGCTGTAGAAGCAGCCCAGTCCTGAAGGAAGCAGTGGGTGAAGGTGATGGAGGGAATGATGCTTCTCTGCCCTACACTTGTCTTTTATGCAGCGCTGGCAGTGGAGTCATCTCTCCTGGCGACCGTGAAGCTGCACAGGCCTGAGGGTGCCTCAGCCCAAGAGCTGATAAACCTCACCTTGGGTTGGAGCAACTGGTCCCGCAGTGCAGGCTCCTGTGAGACGCTCGTTTGACGCAGTGAAGCTGCCACCTAGGAGGGAGTGCAGCTGTGTTCCAGCTCAGCTTTGTAGGTGCAAACTGAAATAGATGCGTGCAGGTATGAACTTACACAGCTTTAACTTAATTAAATTTTGTGCAGCTTTAATTTTAGGCAAGTGCAGCTTACAGGTTTAGACAAGCTGTTGAGTCTGCAAGCAAGCTGAAGTTCAGCTGGGGTGCAGGCTAGGGGAACTCAAACTTTCCAAACTAAATCCTTGAGAATTGGAGTATCATGGGTTGGTAACTTTTCTGAAGATTCTAGTTTTGGAGTTAAAATAATTTTAAAAGATGCTATTAGTATTATTTTTTTTTTATCCCCAGAAACAGAGGGTGGAAAACTTTAGGTTTATGCTGCGTTAGTATTCAGTGAACTGACCTTTGAGGAGGCAAGAGACTTCTGGCTACTTGTAGCTTTTTATTTGCAGAGACGAGACAGTTTCTGTGGCTGGAGTGGGTTGAAGCTGGTAAGCAGAGGTGAGTGAGAAATGCCCCAGGGTGCAGGTGGAAGGCTGGAGGATAGAGGCAGGAAAGAACCTGTGGCAGCTGAACAAGAAAGAAGAATTTTTTGAGATAGGAGTTCATGTGGCTGTTACCATCAGGCAACAGTGCCATCTTCATCCCACATATGTTCAGCTTTTAAATCTTCATCTCTACAAAAAAAATTGAGGATGGGAGTAGGGTTGTGGGATGTGCTGGTGAGCAGTGTGACACAGGTCAGGGAGAGAAGTTACCTTTCCTGTGGCAGTGAAGCTGTGCCCGTCTAGCACGAAAGAAGTGACTCTTTTAGTAGGCAGATGCTTGGAGAATGCTTGTAGATACTTAGGGCATTACTCAGCACAGGGAAACCTAAGAGGTTGCAAGGATTGCATTCCCTGGGAGTTACCAAGGTCAGCACTTGGGGACAGGTTCCTTCTTCAGTGGAAAAAAGGGTGCAGAGGAGCTGCATGGTGGACAGCCATGGGAGGAAAGGGAGCGGCGATGAGGAGGAATGCAGACATCCAAAGACTGGGGCAGAAGCAGAGGTAATAGGAGATTGCAGGCAGCATTGAGAGGAGGGGGCTGGATAAAAGCTGTATTTGTTTGCAGAAAGACAGGCTGATGCCTGTGGGTGAGCTGTTCAATGCAGAGGGAAGAAATGGATGTCTGCGGTGTGGAGAAGGGACAAAGCGTGTGTCAGGGAAGCCCTGTGGGTTGAGCTAAACCTCCCCATCACACTGTCTGTGAAGGGCTAACCAGCCCCACTACACCCTCGGAATGCTTCCCTGCTGCCTAGGCTGCGTAGCACTGAGATGGCAGCATGGGGTGACGGCTGGGGCTCCTCTCCAGGCTGCTGTAGGGACACCTATGGCTATTGACCCTGCAGATTCTGGAGAGGGGATGGCTGCCTGGGGTGTCCGAGTACTGGCTTGTCTTGGTGGGACTCAAGCAGTGCAGGGGGCTCCATGCTGGGCTTGGCAGTGTGGGAGGGACTAGTCTGCTCCACATGCTGGCGCTCGCTGAGGGTAAAGCTATAAAAGAGCTTGGATGGGACTGGGTCATGGTGCTGCTAACCAGGTGATACCTCCCTGGGTCCCAAACAAATAGGGTCATGAAGAGGTATAACCAGTAGCAAACCTGTTTGTTAACAGAAAGTAACTAGGATAGCTGTGGGTCATGGAAACGTTGAAGGGAATAATGAGAAATAAAGAAGAAGAAAAGTGTCTTTTATTGGCGGCTTAAATCTGCCGTCCAGGCACTTGCACCAGCGCTGGGAAACGCGTGTGGAAGGAGAGCACTGCTGTAGAGCTGCTAACACTGAAAGCTTCTACACTGGATTCGGCTAAGCTTTGTGTAACCATGTAGAATGAACATAGCCCTATGTGGATTTGTACATTTATGGGTGTGTATTAACTGTAAGCAGAGTGTAGAACCATCCCTATTTTCTCGTGAGCATTGTTTCACTTTGCCGCCAGCCATCTGTAGCCACCAATTCTCGAGGGAAAGGCAGTGCAGGACCAGGTCTGTGCCCTGTGGCGGGCTGCCGTGCACAGTGAGGCACTGCCTTCCTCTTCTTCCTCCTCCTCCTGTTGGCTCTGCAGGCATGGAAGTGAAATTATTTTGTGCACGTGTGTTTTGTAGGTGTGCTTTTTTCTCTTTTTTATTTTTTCTTCTTGTTAAGTGCTGCTGAGGAATGTCACCCCTTTAGTTTCACTAAGCATCCTTCCTTAGAGCCATCTGGGACAAAGGCTTGAGAAAAATATCATCATGCTTTATTGCACCTCCAGTTTAGACTCCTTAGAAATAGTAGCATTAAGTAATAACCTTGTGAATAGGCTTCTGCCGACCATGGCTGAAAATACCAGAACAGATCTTTTAGCTACCTATAGACTGAATTCAGAAGCAACCAAAGATTGATTTGTTTTTTCATAATTAGTTTTAAAACCGGAAGTTTTCATTGTGAAATATGTGAGCCGTTGGGATGGATGATTTGCTGTTTAGCCACAAACCTGCCTATGTGGTGACTATATCCATTCTTTCTGCTTTTAGTGGGGCATACTTTAGATTAAGTTCCTACTCAAGCAGTCTTTTTTCATGTAGCTTTATTGAGATCACCATGTGCTTTTTGTATTTAGCCTTTCTAGGCAATTGGTCCTTGCAGACTGATCTTAGAACACTGCCCTGCAGTGCCCCATGTATATTGTTAGTAATAAATACACGATGCAGCTCCTCTAAAGTCATATTATCTTCCCACATAATGTACAGAGGGCATTGCATCCTTGGAATAGAGTCCTGCCTGAATATAACAATATGCACTGATTTTAATTCAGAGCAATGCTGAAAGAACCAGGGTGAGAGCTGTGTAAAAGCTCTCTCTTAAGACTTCATTAAAGTACCTTGTGGCAAAATACTGTATTTAAATAAATGTAGAAAAACCCCAGGAACTTAAATTACTGTCTTGTTGCTGGAATAGAGCACCTGGCAGTGTGTGGTTTTTGCTAGCTCTTCCCAATTATTTTAAAATTGTTGAACAAGCCTTTAGCATTGAATACAGCTAGATTTCTTTGGAGAGCTAAAAGAGATGTTTACAGACCTATATTTCAGACATAGGTATTCTGATGTCTGCTGGCTAATTATTTCTTGGCAGTTCATTACAATGGGCTACATTTGAGACTTGGGCAGCCTTATCTTCCTTCTTTGTTCAGCTGTTTGTATAGTTGGCATTATTTAATACTCATAAAATGATCATAGTGTCAGAAATGGTGAAAGGATTAAATTTTTATCCTATATGAAGTATTTTAATTGCATTTATTTTAGTAACAAGAGTTGAAGTCATGCATTTGACCAATTTTAACCTGCACTAACTTAAAATGTCGTGCCTTGCTGAACTACTGCTTTTTTCAGCCCTGGGATGCAGGGTTGCTCCTTGCCTCTGATGGAAAACCGGTCTGGCTTATTCTCTTGGGCGAGTGGAAAGGGGTAGATTAGGTTACAGGGAAGATGAAATGGTTGCAGCTCGCCCGTGTTGCACTGTTTTATCGGCTTGCTGTGCTTGTTGCTTCCTTATTTTGCTGACTTGGCCTGAGGAGGAGTCTGCCTGAAAGTCAAGCTGAAAGAGCCAATATTTACAAATTGGTGAATACTTGCTTTGTTTACTTTCTGATGCCTGAGAGTTGGACGCTTTTCTACATTTCCAGTGGACACAACTTTGTGGCTATTTTTATGCTTTAGGGAAATAACAGTAGTTCATCTACTTCCAAGATGTAGTTATGATCCCCGTAGCTTCTATCTAGAGTAAGAATGTATCTGAATGTTTGAATACTGGAAGATTTATTTTGACTTGTCTTAAATATTTTGCTTCTGTTTGCTTGTGTTTGTGCTAGGTTCAAGTGGCTTGTCTGTAAGGCGTGACATTAAATTATCCCCGGGGGAGAGAGAAGTGCAGGCAGGGAGGGAGCCCCTAGGTGGCATCAGAAGCCATCTGATTTTTGGGTCCTGCATGCCGGGGGTGGGGGGCAAGCAGTGTAGGTGGCAGGGAGCCCTGGGTGACTTGGGGACCTGCCCGGCTTGGGGGTGCTTTCTCTTCTCAGTAGCCTCTGCTGGCAAAAGCTCCCACTCCATTAGCTGAGCGGTATATACAGTCGTCATTTCACTAATTCAAACATGTTCTAACCTTTTGCAGCTCTGCTTTCTAAATATTTAATTGAAATGCTTTTACAGCCATTTTACTTCTTTATCAACGTGAGCCAAGCCAGACAATGTAACATGGCATATGTTAAGATGTTAATTGAGTAGCAGCACACATAGGTGGCTGTTTCATAATTTTCTCCTTAGACGATCCTTGGCTCCAGTTTGACATTTCTTTGTGCTTCTGAATGGAAGGTTATATAAAGATATATTTAGAGCTGTTAGTCTGAGAAAGAGAAGCATTAATTCAGTAAGATTAAGAATTAAGGGCTGAATCCTGCAGGCACCACAGAGACGCAGCACTTGTCGTGGCAAGGATGTGATAATAGTACCTTTCTGATAGTACCACTTACTGTAATGGGGCTGGTAATCCTTCTACTGAGTGGTTCCTCACAGCATGCAGAGTAAATAGATTTTTTTTTTTTAATGTCACCTGGTGTCATCAGAGTTGTGGAAGAGATATCAAATCTTTCTAAAAGGATGTGTGGTCAGTTTAATAACGCCCCTCTCTAGGGTGGCTTTCAGAAAGATGACTTTGCCAAAACTGTCACTGTTGGTATTTAGTAGCAGAGTCAACTTGCTTTCCTTGGGAGCTAGCTGCTCATGTGGCTTTGCTCCCCAGAGAAAGAGCCTTTCAAGACTACCTGTGGACCCTCTTGTGAAGTAGGTTGACAAACAATGCTCAGAGATGGTAAGGGGAAACGACTGATGTAGCGGAAGATGGAGGCTTTTCAGAGCTGAATAATTTTTGAAAGGCCATGTGGCCAAAATAATTCTTCCCTGGCAGACAGCTTGGGCTGCTGTCTCAGGTATGCTTCTCATAGGGAAGGCTTGCTTTCAGATAGCTGAGTAAAAATACTGGGGCAGCCCTGTGTTAGGGCTGGGAGGGTTTCAGAACAGTCCCTGTGGTGATTCCTTCACCAGAGCTGCTGCTGAATGCTCAAGGGAGAAAACTTACAGGTTTTTTGGTTTGGTTTTGCTTTTTCCCCTTCTCCAAAGCTTATTTTAGAACTGTATAAACCTCCTCTCTCTCTCTGTTACTTGCCTGAGAGGGTAGGTGGTTTAGTTTCTGAGGTGGTAACTGGTTAACACTGTTGGTGATACCTAACTACACACTGGGGTTTTCCGTTCTAGTTGTAACTTTTCTTACTGCGCCCAGTCTATAGGGTAATAGTGTAACATCATGTGTGGGTACTATAAACCGGGAGCCCCTGGCTGTCAGGTCAGGAGTTGAGTCCTGTCTTCGTGATGGATGGCGTGCCTATTAGCAGTGATGGAGCGGGTCCTTTTCAGAAATTGCATTAGGGTTTGGCAGAAATAATGTTTTTCCTAGGCTGTCTGAAATGTACCAAGGACACGAAACACAGCTACCTGGGCTGTTTTGGGGAAGGTGTTTCGTTTACGCAAATGTTTGCAGTTGTGGGCTGAAGAGGATACAGAGTATCTGTGGCAACTTCACTGATAGGGTGAAATATCCTAATGAAAAAATCACTCTTGGTTCACTGGCTTTGACTACCTGGTCAAACCATTATGGTATTTTGCACGATGAATTGTGGCTCCACTTGTCTCCCAATTATTGTTGAACTGGACTTGTTACTGTCGTCTTCCTCCACTTGGGGACTGAGTGCTGGTACCTGAGTGATGAGAGCCGCATCCCCTGTGACTTTTGGGGCTGGGAGGTCCCTGCTGGAGCAGAACCGCGGTGTCCTGGAGGTGCTGCTGTCCCGATCCTGCCACGGACACAGTTGGGAGCCACTTTGCCAGCATCCTCCCCTGCCCAGTGTGTCTCAGGACAGGAGGTGTGCTGCAGTGGGTGGTGTTCACACAGCGTGTTCACTCTGCATGTGCTCCCCAGTGTTACGCTGCCACTTTCATGGGGGGTGAGTGATCTGCAGCTGGAAAGCTGATAAGGGTTAGTTTCAGTGGCTGTGCAGGCTTTGAGAAATTTTAGAGTTAACTAGGCAGTAGTTAAAAAGTTTGAGGGCTTTCTTTTACCCCTCCCAACCACCTGCCTCTTTCTGATCTCACAGGCAGAAGGCTTCTCGTCTCCCTTGTGATTATATGGCTCCTACTCTGCAGCATTAAGCAAATACTCGGTGTGCTCAGAGCAACTGAATTCTGCCACCTCTTGTAATACGATAGTCCCATATTGCTCAGCATAGTTCAGCTACCTATTCCTGAAAGTAAAATGTTGCTTAATTAGAGGAAGGTTGGCAGCATCTGGTTTTATGCCAAATTAGAGGAAAGTTGACAGCATCTGGTTTTATGCCACTTCAAAAAAACCCTACATCTCCTTGCCTTCTTCCCCAGCCTTTTCCCCTCCATCTCTCCCTCAGTGCAAAGTAAACCCAGCTGCACACCTGGGGAGAGAACACACTCCTCATTCTGCCTGTGCCAAGTCAGGGCTGCTAAAATAGGGCTGTTTTCAGTAGAAGTACATAAATAGGTCAGGGAAAGCAGACATGCATACTTTGGCATAAGATAGAAGAGCAGTTTGAGGAAATGCTTTAGTCTGATTTCCCCCCTCCCCAAGATACTTTCAGGAGTTTGTCAACGTGGCTTCGGCCTTTAGGAGATTAAATTACTGCAGCTTTTGAAAGTTACCTTCAAGATTCTTTCAGAGGTCTTGGGTCTAGAGGTTAAGTCAAGAGCTGAGGGTGTTAAGATGGGCTGGAGGCTTTCCAGTAAGGCTTTCTGCTGCAGACCCAGAGCGGCCAACGTGTTCCCTGGGCAGATGCAGGGCTGGGGGTCTCCTTCATGGCAAGGAGCCACTCTGCTGTGCTTCTCTAAACCACGGGCTAAGAAACTCCCTTCTCTCTGCTGTTTTACTGAATAGTAGAAGCTGGGCTCTTGTTTTTGAGTGGCTGATGGTAGTTCTTCAGATGCGAGCAGGGTGATCCAGACTGTTGGTGTTCAAGCCTCCAGCATTTGAGGAGCATTGCTGTAGACAGTAGAACAGGTCTACATTCCTCTTAGTTACGCAGTGTACCTGAACTTTTAAACAGTCTGCACCAGTGATATCCACTGAGCAAAAGTTTCATTGGTTGTGATATAGTGTCACTGATTTTTTTTTAATTATTTTTTGAAAGTTTTGATATATAGTTTTATGCTCCCGGGTTCTTGTGGTGGGTCAGTGACTGGTATAGGCTGGTGAATCCAAGGCAGCTGTAAAAGCAACCACCTTTCTTATCACTTGTAAGAGACAGCTATCCCCAGAATCAGAAAACATGCCTTCTTGTCCTGAATGAAGATGCTTGAAGTAGCCTGAATTAAGCTTTAGATCAAGTAAGTGTGCTAGTTTAAGTTCAAGGAGGCTGTCGGCATCAAGAGCTATGGAAGTGATGTCCTCTGTGCTTCTGGCTGGGGGTGAGTCCCAGCAAGACCCCTGGAGCAGCTCTCTAGGAAGAGCAATGCTGGCTCTTGGCTCACAGTGCAGTTTCTATGTCCATTTTCCAATGGACTCGAGTCCCTAATAGAATCAAATGGTTATTTTCATTAGTGAGAACATCCATTGCTCCCACTCTCTCCTGCAGCAGTTCCTAGATGTGTAGCAAAGCTTGTGGGTAGCAGCCTCCAAACGGTAGGAACGGACAGCTCTCCATGTCAGTGCTGTAGGAGCAGAGGTCACAACTGGAAGAGCCTGGACTAAATTTGAGAGTTTACATTTACTGACTCAGAGTGATATTTGGAGACAAAAGGACAGCTGTAGGGGTCTCCTGCCCAGCTGCCTCCTGGCAACTTGCCTCTTTCTCTTTGCAAGAAGAAAATATTAATACAAATGGGCGTGCTGATGTACAGTTTGGCAAAACCTAGCAGGATGGGAAACTGTGCTGGCTGAAGCATGTTCTTTTGAGAAGCCTGGTGGACAGTGTCCTCTGTAAGTCTGTAGAGGAGAGGCTGTGTTTGGGCTAAGTTTGATCTGCTTGTCCTCTGCATCCCCTTATCCTCTGTGCTCCTTTTCTGCATAAGCTATCATGTGAAACCATAGAAGAGGTTTAAGTACAAAAATGGGCATGTATACCTGAGCCCTGTTGCCTGCTGCCACAAGCGCTGCTTTGTCAGAGAGGCTGTGGATCTGGAGCAGCACCGGGGTTGTGAGACACTGCGAGGGGCAGAAGGCAGCGGAGCAAGGTGGGGTCCAGGGTGAAAGATGTGCTGCTGGAGCAGCCGTCTGTGTCAGCGTGACTTTGGTCAGCATACCTTGGTCAGCTTTGGGTCAGACACAGTGATACCTCTTCACAGGAGGTTTTGACGCTTGGAGTCCTTTGACTTTTCTTGTGAGACAGTGGTTTTTGAAGAGTGAGATGTTATTTGGGTTCCCTTCTTCAGTTGCTATGGTAGATGTGAGTGTCTTCCCCAAGGCAAGAAAAAAGCTCCCATTCTACTGTCATTAGCATTCCCTGTTCTCACAAATCCTCTACAACTCTGCTTTACTCCCTCCTTGGTGTTCCTGAGTGTCCAGCCATCTGATTGTCTTCTACACCAAGTCACCTGAAGTGGGTGTCTGCTGATGTATCTGCTTCAGTGGACTTACCATATATTCTTCCTGTCGAAATAGTCTTTTGTATTCTGTCACTATAGCATATGCAGTTCTTGTATGGGAAGGGGCATCAGTATTAGCAGTTCCTGCAGATTTTAGACTGTCCAAGTTTCAAAATGAGGTGTTGTAACAAACAGGACAACTGAGCTCCTGCCTCTTTCTGCATCTGATAAAACAGTAGATGCTAGTTCAGTAGCTTTGTTCTTATCACCACCAGACACTAGAGCCATTTGTTTTGCTTGCTTGTTACTTATGATTTTAGTGTATCCATCACATACCTTACTTGGTCTTTCTTTGTATGTGGTGGCACCTGCACAAAAGTAAAATAACTGGAAATTAGATGTTTTGTTGTGTTAACGGGAGATTGAATTATATTTTATCACAGTAGAAAAATAATTGCTCCCTGAACTCTGAAAATGGTTGTTCAGTGCTTGTTCAGTAGGTGTCCACTGGACTACAGTTGTTTGCATGTTAAAGCTCCTGCTCCTTTTCAGACCAATGATAAAATGCTTTCAACTGATGCAGTCAAACCAAGCACGTGGAATACAGCACCCTTAAGAAGCACAAAAGCTGCTTATGGGTGTGTTTATGTGAAGTATAATAAGTTCTGTACCATTGGCACTCCTTGGCACGTGTACTGATGTCATTTAGGGTATACTTCAATTCAGTCCCCACCCAATGTTGTCTTAATAAGCCAACTGGGAGGCAGTGAGACTAACATGGAAACCTCCTAAGTTGCCAATGGGATACCAGTTGTCTGCTTTGTAGCAGCTCTTTGGAAAGTTAGAAATAAATGCCTTGAAGTGGTGGGATTTACTGAAGCGCAGGGAGAAGGGGGTCTTAATTGTGTTTACAGATGAACAAGTAAAATGCATCTGAATTGTGGAAGAGCTTACAATAAAAGTAGTGACATCCATCCTGGCTGCTTGCAACTTGGGATAATAGCTCCCAGTTGCAGTGATATTTAATTAAAAAAAAAAAGACCTTTTATACAAGAGCAAAACAGAAGAATTCTAACAAACAGTTAAATTTGGGTTGACTTTGTACAAAAAAAATGGCTGGATTAATATTCTTCCATAGACTAGCAGGATATTTCACAGCAGGAGATTAAGCCTGTAGCACAGTAATAGCAGTTCTAATATGTAATATTTTTGTCATTGCAGTTTGGATTAATTCAAGATTTCTCTCTTTCTTCCCTCACGTCTAGCAAAACTGTACAATCTAAAGTGGACTGCATTTTGGTAAGTACAACTCCAGAATGCTTTTTAATATTTAATAAACTGCAAGACCAAAATAGATGGATCTGGAGACTGACAACTATTATGAAGGCTTTCCATAACGGTGCTTTAAGCTACTACCACTAAATGTGATCAAAATTAGTTCCCATTGCCAAAAAAATACATGATGTGGCTTTGCTGTTTGTTTTCTGTGGAAGTACTGACCTCTCATTGCCAGCAGCAAGTGGCAGTGATTGCCACTCATAGAACTGGCGTTTCAGACACAGCACAGAAAGGTGACTTAATGCTTTTATAAGTGTGGTTTTAGTAAATGCAAGATTATGTTGTACAGATCAGAATATGCAAGAAGCTAATTGTGCCTTCAAGTTCCATTGCTCTTTAAGCCTTTAATGACAATGGTTGTTGCTTTTGTTGTCATTTCCTTGAAGCAGTTATTTCATGTCCAGTACTATGTTTTAAAGAAGGAACTAGATTGAACTGTATGCTTGCACAAAACCTGGCAGACTAATGTCCTGGTCTGTGAAAATCTTGCAGGCATCATAATCATCAGATTTTTGGTTTGTTTTTTATTTAAATCTTGCTAACCTCAAAACTTGTGCACTGTCTCAGGTACCTTCCCAGAAATGTGCAACCCTGGAGGTCCTGTTAGCTCTGCTGTACTATTTCAACAGAGACAATATCATTTTTTGAAGAAGGAAAGCCCTTGAAATGTGTAAACGTCATCTTCCTTTGTGCATTAAAATAACAAGATCTAGACAGTGATAAGAGATTATTTCTGGGAAGCAAATATGTAGCACTAACTCGGGGTTTTATTTGTTTGTTTTTAATAGTGAGCAGGTTGTGAGTTTCTTTAAATCAGTCTGAGTTGATAAATCTTAAGACTGGAAGGGACTGCTTATTCTGACTTTTTACCTTCGGCATTTCATCCAGAAGTACCAGCGGGTAAGATAGAAAGATGACACAGACAACCATCTGGATACTATCAAACAGAATCTGTTCAGCTGTATGGCTGAGCTAAATAAGAATACTCCTTAAAGTCACATTTTCAAGGCTAATTCAGATGGCACTCAATTCTCTGTCCTTAAAAATGTTCTCTTAATTTATTGTGGTAAGAGATTTAAAGTAAGCTGTATTGTCATATTGCAAACAAACTTTGGACCTAATTTTGCCTATGCTTAAAATTTCTTGGATGCATCCAACTAAAACAGGAATGCAAAATGTCACTTTTGTTCACTTTACTCATCACTGACATTTGTGAACACAAAGCAGGTGTCTTATGATCTTATTTTTTTTGTGTGTGAGTCTTCAGTGGCAAAAGGGCAAGTTGCACTTGTAAAACTGCCTTAACACCAGATTTTTCTGTGGTGAAAAATGGGAAGTGGGGTGGGTGTTCCTAAGTAGCATTAGAGAGGAAGTAAGTGGGAGGTTAACTGATCATCTGCTTCTTGGAAATCTGTTTTAAGAAAATGGAATTACGCTAGGAGTATTCTTGCATTGAATTCGACAGATTAGCAGGCGTAGGGTACTGAGGTGGGGGTTATCAGTTTGTATGTTTGTTTGTGTAGGTCTTGCCCATCAGATGGACAGACTATTTTTCTGACCAGTGCTCTTGGATGCAAAGCCTTGTCCATGGCTTGACTCTAACAGAGCAGCAGTGACCTGACGGTCTAATTTTCTGTTCTAGATGCCTCCTCGTCTGTCTGGTTGATGAGTTCAGAGGAGTCCTGTCAACAGTGAAAAGGCCACTCTAGGTTAGCAAAGATAGAGCTAACACTGTTGAGGTAGTTTGAAAAAGGGGAAAAAAAAAAAAAAAAGAAAAAGAAAAAAAAATCAGAATAGCTTCAGGAAGTAAGAATTAAACTTAATTCTGGCAAAATGGTTTCTGCTTTTTTATGTGCTTTTGGAAAGCCGTGAGCTGCAAGGCAAAACCTAAAAGTATGTTAAACTAGAAGGCCATGCCTGTATAGCTCTAAACAACTTGTTTGGAGCTTCCTTGTAGTGTCCTGCAGGAGGTAGATGAGTGGCTTGCCTCCCTGGTGGAACGTCCATGGCTTTGTCAGAGCAGCTCTGTGATGGGTGTACCAGCTACCTGCAGAGAGTCAGACTCCAAGCTTATGGGCAGGTCAGAACTTTCCCTTAACGTGCACGTTCTTACATGCTAGGGTCAGATAGAAACCTGTGCAGAGCCTGCTAATCAGTCTCATGAAGCACAAAGGGACAATGTCTGTACCTCATCTCCCTTCTTACTAAGGGGGAGATTTGGGACTAGATTTCAGCTATATTGGGAGGTGCTGATAGTACCTTAAAGAAATTAAACTTGGTCTGTTTGCTAGCAATCTATAAAGAAAAAATGCCAATAGACAAAAATCTGGCTATGCTTGTTGCCATTTGCGTTTGGTGGGACCAGGCAGGGCTGCAAACAAATGCTCTTTGGCACATAGACTCCTCAGTTCAACACTGGATAGCAAGAAAGAGGAAGAAGCAGCTGAGGTGAGGTTGTTGAGGAGGTGGCTGGCGGACTAGCTGAGGACTGTGGAAAACAGCTGGGGCACTGGGGCTGCAATTACTCATACAAGAGACCAAAGTTATCTGCTTTTTACTTGCTATACTGCACCACTTATATTCTGACATAATGTCAGTTTCTGGAAGATCATAAGAAAATCATTGTATGCTGTGCAATCCAAAAAAGATAATTAGCAAGAATTGTGGTGTAAACAGCCATTAAAAATTCATTATAACATCTTTTTAACTGTAGTAAACATGTCTAGCAGTAGATTCTCTTATGACTTCACTTGTTCTATTTGTTGCCACATACTAAGTGAACTCTTGAACCTGTTTTTTTTTTAAATGGTATGCTCCATATAATCTCTCAGCAAGAAGGTTAAGGTTTCTTTGTGTGGTCCTCTGAAAAGAGGTCAGCGCTGGTGAGAGAGCGCTGGATCAATGGCCGTGAAAAGCAAAGGTGCCTGGGGCTGGAGCAGTTACTGTGTGGGCAGCAGCAGTGTGCAAGGTCTGTTGGAGCAGTGTGCCGTGGTCCTGCTGCAGAGAAGGTGGTGGCTTGTCACTTGTCTCTTTGGCCCAACAGGAGATGGGCAGAAGCTCCATGAAGCTTTGGCAGCTGTGCTTGGACGCTGTCAGGACAAAGCTACCTTGTGTTTTTATGGCTTGTTTGGAATATTTAGCACCTGAAATATGTTTCTGCTTTTGGTAAGAAGATAAAGAACATCAAATGCATTTATTGGTAGCTTTATAGAATAATAGGTTCTCTTTCAAGTATTAGCTATTTTCTTTCTTGATGATATTTTCATCAAACTGTCTGACCTTGAGCAAATTATTTAAACTCTGTTTCTTGTTTCTCGGTTCACAGAGTGGGGAGGTGATTGCTTGGCTACTTTGCTATTCTTAGCCTGGTTGTTAAATAATAGATGATTGTTCTGCTGAAGTATGACAAGTTTTAGAACCAGCACACCAGTAGGTGCAAGCTACATTGCCATTGGCATAGCCTTTTTTACTTAGATTAGAGCATAGTTATCTTTAAATACTCAAAATGTGGAAAGAAATATTAAGATCAGTCTACGCTCTCTAAAATAGTAGTCTTGCAAAAGGCTTGCAGTGGTGCCCATGGCTTTCAGCTCCTCTTCACCAGAACTCGAGGACAAAAATAACCTGTAATTCTGCCTTCACTGTGGAAATACAAAATTGTTCAAATTTGAATGCCACTTTTCCGCTGTGTTCATTACGGAAGTTGTAACTTTGCTAATTGTTCCTTAGTATATTCTTCCTCTGTCTTATTTGAGGTTTGGCCTGACTAAGTGTTTTTTCTTTGAAACAATTCAGAAAAAGCACATTCGCTGGAGTTTCCCCATAGTAGTGTCTTTTGGTTCTCTGGTTCAAGCAGGAACATGAATAAACTCATGTTTCCTATAATATAGATTAAGTCCTTAACTGCATTCTGTATTGAAATGATCTTTGTTTGTGTTGCAAAAAGTTTCAGTGTCTAATTAACTAGTGTCTCTCGGAATGGAACCAGATGTTAAAACCTGCTATTTTCATTTAAAAAAAAAAAAAAAACCAATCCACAACATTCTGGTTCATTTCCCAGCTGTTTGTTTGCTCAGTCAAAGTGCCTGTTAGAATGAACAAGAAAGTTTGTTTCTGTTCCTAAGAGATCCTTTTTCTGTGTCTGTCTTAGGCAGCAAAAGGACAGATTCATTTGGGGCAGACCTATGTGGCTACTAATAACACAAATATAAATTGGTCTCTGGTTTAATTTGTTTGCTGCATATTTTGTGCATTTCCTTAGTGAACTGTCTATATTTGGTAACTGTCAAAATAAAAATATCAGAGATTTCTGCTACTTTATTACTGAAAGTCTTTGCTTAGCTGGGACTTAAGGTTTCAAATGTTGTCCTAAGTTTTTCTGTCTCAGAATATGAGATCACTCAAATATTTTGAGTATATATTTTTGGCTAAATTGAAGCCAAGTTATGAAAATAAGTATGAGCAGCTCTTGCTTCTCATCTTCACTGGATCTTCCGTTATTTAATGTGATTCCAATTACTGGAGATAAACATAAAGTGTGAAGAACAAGAGTAACAGAACTGGTGCTTTGTGATGGCTTTACCCCTCAGCCCTGCAAGCGGTTTAGCATTTTCATGTATTTTTCTAATGCAGCTTCAAGAAATATGGTTTATAAATAGCCTTTGGAGAATTAGACAATATTTGTCTGGTTTGATAGAACCAGTCAATCAATGTCAGGAAACTTCAAGCAAAATTTTTACTTAGGTCATTTAAGGAGCAGAAAAGGATTCCCCAGACATTTTACATCCTGTATGGTTTTTAAAACTACTGTAGCATAAGCTTTAATGGGCTACGCAAAGGGGAATTTGTCCAAGGTGATGCCAGCATCGCAGTCTTCCTTTTGATGCTGCAACTCTTTTCCACTCTATTGACCTATTTTTTTTCCACACTATTGACCTATTTGGGGGGTGGTGGCAGAGAAAACTTATAGTGTATTTTGTGTTCTTACTTCTTTTTATTAATTTCCATATGCATCCACCTTATCACACAGAAACTCAGGATGAATGAATCTTTTTCCTCGTAGTCAGTAGCTGAGCTGAAATGTTCCCCTGCTTTACCAAATTCTTTTTTGATTGCATTAAAAAATTCAAAAGTTTTTGGTACTCCAAACAGTTGCTGTAACAGAGTTATTGTCAGACCTTTGGCACTGAGAACTGGTGGATGTCAAGTGAGAAGAAATTGTTCTTAAAGAGGTTGTAAACCAAGTTTTGAGAGTTTTAGAAATGTTTTTATTGCAAACAGCGTAAACAAAACATAACGTTAAACAAATCTTTAAACTAAACAAAACATGATATTTCCTGCATCTGCTAGCATTGACTGTCACACTCCATCCCTTGGCTGCCACTTCTTTAGTTTTAAGATGATTTTCTCTAAATAGATTCGGTCTCATCTAATAAGCTTAGGTTTATCTAATTATCACCCAGGTAGGATTACCTCCATGAACTGCCTGTGACTCCTGGCTGTGTGATAACTCTCTTGTTTTGAGGAGGTCCTGCCTCCTCTGGGGCTTCCCCGCAGCCTTCCCTGGAAGCCAGAGGAGTTGTGCAGAAATGCTGCCTGGGGCCAGGCATGGAGTGGAGCAGGATTTGAGTGTAGACAGCGAGAGGGCGTCACCATCCAGCTGCTGCTGAAGATGTGAGAAAGCTGTAATCCTCAGTTTTGTTGATGAGAGTCACTGGTTCGCTTGTATCCTTTGGAAAAGGATCTGCTAGCATAGTTCCAGTTAATCTTTTTCTCTGCACATAGGTCATTTAGGGGTTTTGTTGTTTTATGTTTTGATGATTTTTTTTATTTTTTTTATAATTAGGGGGTTTGATGCAGATTAGGGAACCTGCAGAGCCTCTATGGTTCAGGCCGTTCCATACAGCCCCTTCCTTCTGCCAGGAACCCACAGAAGTTGCTCCAAGTGGAGTGAGCACTGAGATGACTTCAGTGGGTTTTGATGAAAGGTTTAATGTTTCTTCTAAAATACCACCATTTGTATCTCACTCCGGCACATTAGATTTGGAAGTGAGAGGTTGTCTTCTACCTCAGTGTCGGAGTTTGTCTAGCCTGGGATGCTTTTGCTGCACAGATTAGTGTTTCCCATGCAAAGTAATCCCACCCGAAACATGTCCTTTGGCGTGCTGCTTTGGCATTTACCCTTCAAAACAAAAAGCAGCTCAATTCCTCGAAGAGGAGGAGATCTGATAAACAAATGCAATTTTTTTTGCAGTTGTTAAATTTTTATCTTCATAAGTAAATGCTAGATTTTCTGTAAACTCTTTCTTTGAAGAGTGTTCATCTTTTCAATAGTGGGTTTGATAAAGGAAAACCCACCAGTCCAAATGCCGTGATTTATGCAGGAAAGGAAGAAGAGAATTTGACAAAATGCACCCACTGAGAAATACCTGTCTGGATATTTGGTGGTCTGAGCACCACTGCTGTGTAAGCTGCTGTAGAGCCACGGAGAAATCGGTGTCAGCAAATTGCAGAAGTTTGTCAGATGAAAAAAAACACCACCCAAATGTTGTGGTTTGCTGCAGCTTATAAAAGCAACAAACCCAGCGTCTGTTACCTGGCTGCTGCTGGAAGTGTTTCTCTTGGCTCTGAGGGCGCCTGTCACGTTGCTGGTGTCCCAGTTCTGTGGAGCGGTTGTGCGGTGGGGTTTAGCGAGCCCCAGCGCCCGTTCCCCGGCTGGCGTGTCCTTCTGGGCCTGTTGCCCAGAGTCCGGAGTCGGGGAGGGACCCCTGCATTGTCCCCAGCCGAGGGGAAGTGGGAGCTCACCTCTCTCTAGTGCTGCTGTTAATTGTGTACCAGCTGAAGCGAGGTGGATCTGGAGATGATGAGCAGGTAGGGAGCCCAGGTTTGAAGTGAAGTTTAGGTTTTTAGCTTTCCCCACTCTCTGTGCTGCACATTGCTGAACTAAACAGCCAGGAGCTGTTGGTCCCTCTCCTTTTCCTTTTGGAAAAGGTTACATTGGCAGTAAGGCACCAATAAAGGAAAAGAGAATTAACTGTAACTCAGAAGCTACATTCTGACTTAAAAAGGGATCATATGAGTCTTTCACTCTGCGCTGATGGTGCGCCCCTCATACCTTGCTTCTGCAGCGTCTTCCTGAAGGAGAACCCATTTGCTCCGTGCTGCATAGCTTTATTTGCCCTGCTGCTGAGCAGGCCTGAGCATGTTACAACAACCAGTCTTCCTAGGACTTCAGTCCCTGCAGCTGGTTTCAGATGACCAAAAGCTAGTTTGATAACTAGTTTGAAAGCTAGTGATCACTGTTTGCATACCCCAGGTAAAACTCTCCCTTATATCTGATGCTCAGCTGGTATCCTCTGGAGGAGGAGTCCAGCATCACTGAGATCCATGTTAACTGAATGGCTTGTCTTTGATACCTGTTCAATAACTCTGATTTCAAAGGAAACAAAAAAATATATATGTATGTAAATAGATTTTTTTAAAATGTTTTCATTGACGTATCTTATGCTTTACTATTAATATATAGTGGATTACAGGATCAGGTCTGACATCCCATGTTATGACAGCATAGTTGTTTTTTGATGCTGTTTTCTCAGCAGTGCTTCATGTGTGCTCTGAGAAGATAAAGTTTTTGTATTACATCTGGTCACAGAAGTGATCTCTTACTGACATTTTTCCTGATTCTGCTTTTGTTGCATGTGAATTTTGTAATGGTGACCAGTGTGTTCTAGTGTGTGATGGTGTGCAAATAACACAGAAAGTCACATTTTAGTCCCAGAGTGCTCAGTCACATTCTTTCACATAAGTAAATATTGTCTTGTTTAAAATTATGTTATTTAGGAGTACTCTGTCAGATGACAGTTTTTAGCTGCCAACTTATTGCTCTTATTGTTTGCTTTTTCTCCCCTGCCTCCCCTCACCTTTTTTTTTTTTTTAACCAAAACACCTTGGTTATCTAGCAAGAAGTTGAGAAGTTTACAGACCTAGAGAAACTCTACCTCTACCTTCAGCTGCCTTCGGGTCCCAACAATGGAGACAAAAGGTATGTCAGGGGGTGTGTAAATGTGGGTAGCTAATACTGAAAACTTACTTTCTGTGGCGCTTGTCTGCTGAGCAACAATTCACATGACGTGTTTGGTAGCAGAAGGAGCCTTTATTAAACACTGACTCTTCTTTTCCTGAAGATTGTTGTGTTGCTTTTTTTTTTTTTTAACTTTGGAATGTTTAGTACGTTGATAGCTTGTAAATATAAACCTCCTAAAATGCAAGAGTCATCAGAGAAAGTGTTTTGCAGTCTAAGTGTGAGTGTTCCTTCGCTTCTTATGTAGGAAGTGATAATACAGCAACACGAGGGGGGGGGGGGAGGAGAGGGAGGAAGAAGGAACTAAATGGTATTTCTGGTAACATTTGTTTCACAAAAGAATAGTCTAGAAACACCAATTTTGGGATCTGCAGGTTGGTTATGTTCCCAGTAGGATGGTTATAGGCAGGCAGGTGCTTACAGGAAGCACTCCGGGCATCTGCTGGGAAAGCTGGATGTTTCCAAAGGGCAGTTGGCAAACTGAGTGGGCAAAAGCTTATAGGTGGTCAGTAAGGAACAGCAAATTTAAGAGGGAAGTAGATGAGCTCTCAGCTATCGCTGTCTACTCACAGCTGTGTATCAGCCAAGAACTGGAGTATGGAGTTTCTTTGTTAAATTGAAAGAGGGAGGTAACTGCTGCCCGCACCTCAAGGAGTAGCTAAATATCTGAGGTACTGGCTGTCGTTGTCTCTGGGCTCTCCACCTGTGTACGCAGACAGTTATTAAGTCTTGTAACTGAGGAGGAGCTATGGAGTAAAGTCTTCATCGGCACTGCTTCTTCTTTCACTAGCGATCAGATCTCCATGTCGTCCAGCCGTGCCCAGCAGATGCACGCCTTCTCGTGGATACGGAACACCTTGGAAGAGCATCCTGAGACATCCCTTCCCAAGCAGGAGGTTTATGATGAATACAAGTGAGTGCTTCCAAAACTGGACCCATACACACTGCTTTAGTGAGCATAGATAGTTCGGTGACGTTGGCTCTAGAGGTTCTCCCCTGATGTTCATGTACAGGTGCATAGAGCAGAACCAGGGCATGTGTACTGCTGTACCTGAGAACGTACTAGATACGGTGAGGCAAACTGTATTCATTATTTCTGCCACTGAAGAGAAGACTGTGTCATTTTAGATTGTGCATTACATATGCTGAAGGAAAGATACAAGTATTTCTTAAGAAGTAAGTATCTGTATGTATATTGTTTTTGTTTTGTAGAGAGAGTAGCAAAAGTAAAAAGCACCTTACAGTACATATATGCTTATATATACATACATATATGACTGGCTTAACAAGGATGAGGGGTTGATTAGCTGGACATGCAGCTATTTTGCACATAAGATCTGGTCCATCACACCTCTTTCCAGAATAATGCATAAATATTGGACCTTCCTGCAGCAAACCTGACTTCTACAGAGGCACAATACATCTGAATATGTATGAAACCAGTAACCAAGGCCACTGTGTTGTCAAGTCTCAAAGCTACCATGTAACGAGAAAGCGATTAGAAGCAAGGGAGAGGGAGCTGACGGAAGTTGGATTTGAATTCATTTACAGAACATTCCCCATGGGGCGATGGGGGGGGGAGATCATCCTCAGCCCAGTTGCCTGAAGATGAATAACAGATTTATGATCAAGTATGAATATTTCCATAATCTGAACAATTACAGTAATTTGCAGCAAGCCGAATCCCTTCACCTCCTAAGTGCCTACAGGATTCAGCCCTTAGTAATTGTTATTGCAGGTTTGCCTTCTGCGAATACCTCCTTTTAATTAACTCTCTCTGGTCAAGTTTTTTACTCTGAGCTGAAACACGATGGTGTTCGCTTGCCTGGGGTTGATAAACATGCACACACCTAGTTCTGAAATCTCGCCGTCGACTGGAGCGGTGACGCAGGCTGGAAGTACAGCCAATGGCACAGACGTGCCGGGGTGGCCAATCCCCGCGCAGCAGCCGCTCGCGCAGACACAGCAACAGCGGCAGCTGCTGTGCGGGAGAGAGATGGAAGCGTTATTCTTAAATATATTTCTTATTAAATAATTTATGGCCTGCTTCAGCAACAAATCTGCTTGGCTTCCACGCTGTGCCAAGCTGCAGATGCCCGGAAAAATCATCATCTACAGATTGTGGAGTGTGAAATTTGGATGGCTTTTGTATGTAGCTGCATCAAGTATTTGTGTATTGTATTTTTTTCCCTAACAAAATAAGGGTGGTAAGCAAATATTCAGGAAAATATCAAATGTTTGGAATCTGTTCTCCTTTGAAAGCATCTGTTCTGTTTTTAAAACATTCAGTTGCTTTGAATATTTTCATGAGTTATTCTTGCACACTAAAGGAGAAGTAGTCTTGGAGTGGGAGGTGGGGAACAGGCATAAAAATAGACAAGAGAGTTAGTTTTGATAAGTCATTTTTCTTTACCTAAGGGTGTTAAGACCTCTCAAAACTCACTTCTGTTATATTAACAAGCTAGCATTTCCCTCCTCAATGTGCAAAGATAGATGTTGCATGAGCGAGTGAGCTTATGCGCTCTGCATGTATAAATCAGAGTTACAAGGCTTCAGAGAGTGCTGCATCATACCAGCATCTCAATTCCTTCTGTAAATTTTGGTCAAAATAAGTCTTGCAAAACTAGTTGGCTTCTGTGTCACCTTTCATGGGTTTTTGTGTTGGTTTTTTTCCTATGAAAAGGGAAAGACAGAAGCTCACACTCCGCACAAGTCCACCATTGGCAAGTGTTGCTGGTGTTTTCAGCTCCTCCACGTTTGTTTCTCTTCTCACGGAGCTTATTCAATATAGTGACTCTTCCTTCTGTTTTCTTACTCTTCCATTTAATAGTGAGTTCATGTCTCAAACCAGATAAGTGAGTGGATTCATTTCCCTTTTGAAAAGGATAAAATAAATGAAAAATGCATCATAATATAAAGCAGTAGCACATGGCAAGATTGAGGGCTTGCAGCTGAAGAAGCAGATGAGAGCTAGTTCAGCTTTCTGTTGGCACTGTGATGCCGCTTGCACTGACCAAGTAGATCAGGCTGCAAGAAGCTGTGCTTCTGCTGGGCACACATGGTTCTTCTGCCAGCATCCTCTGGGAGCTGGGGGGGGAATACAGCCTGGAAAACAATACAGGAACTAGTAGGGAGTTGCCTGGCGTGTTATTGAGCCTGCAGAGAATGCATGCTGCTTGCCATCAAATCCTTTCAGTGTTTTCTTGTCAGTTTTACTTGGGTGTCTTCTCCCCATTAGTAAATGTCCTTCTGGAGGCAGCTAGATGTAGTCTTAGCTGAGTGTAGAGAGTTAGGATTTTGAGTTAAGTGCAGTCCAGCAGTACTTACGCAGACAAAATCCCTATTTGCCCACAAAACGATTTGTTGAGCCTTCAGTAAACACTTGGGTTCTCTTATCTTGCTTCTCCTGCAGTGATGCAAGCAAAGAAAGTCATTCATATTTAAGTTTGGTGCCCTGAAGATTCACTTGAATATGCTTAATGTGGAGTAGGAGGTCTTTGAGTCATTCTGTATCTCTTTCCTTCAGTCTGTAAATCATTAATCATAGCTTTACTGGTTGCTGGGACACCTCGATGCCACCTGACGCACAGGTGATGTGCACAAAGTGTTAAGAATGTTAACCAACAAGTTAGAAGAAGAACATTCAGACGCTACCACAGAAGTGGGTACTAGGTATAGGAATACCACGCCTGTTAAGACACAAGGTAGGCACTAATCTTGTTTGATAGCACTTAACTGGTGTTTTTATATAAACCTCCCTGATTGGAACAGGATGGGACCTATTGTGTTTTAAGGTCCAGTCCTCTGTCATAAGCAACTACCTCCATATTGCTTTTAAAAGCTGATCAAACTCATCTAAAGCAGTTGTTTCCCACCTCTGCTGCTGCTTTTGGGAGTCTGACGTTTAATTTCTCTCAACGGTTTTCGGACATCTGGTTTCCATCCTACTTGATTTTTAAGACTCTTTTCTGTGCTGGCGTTGTTCATCAGCTTACTGAGAGCCTACGTCTTCCTAAGGTTCTTCACTCTAACCCATTTTTAGAGACCAGGGGTTTTGCTGGATTGGATAAGCCAAGGTCTTTGTTTCATTTCATGCAATAGTTTCTTTGTCATTTGCTATTCATGACGGTTTTCCTGCCCAGAAAGCTGTGTAAGCTGAGCTGCAGAGCCTGGCTCTCTCCATTGGATTTTTGGTTAATCTTATCTGTAGTTTAACTCAGGTGCACTCCCGGTATATTTTTTGACTTGAGTACGTTTAATTTGAAGGTCTTACCCTCCCCTCAAAAAAGACCTTTTCTGCTTCTCGTGGGGGATCTCTGCACAAAGGAACATAAGCGACTGCGTGTCCATTGTCATTGCTGTCTCAGCGTAGACCTTCCCTCCCCCCATCTGTCTCCCACCCACCCTTCAAACAAGCAAAACAGCTCCTGGGCTCAGCGACGTGCCAAGCGTGCAAGAGAAGAGCTTCAGGGAAGAGACTCCCGGTATGTGTTGTCAAGTCAATGAGAGACCACAGATGGACATGGAGGGTTCTCAGCTGAGCCAGGAGGAGGAGGGGCCACATGGGATGATCTGTCTGAAAACTGAAATTACACAATAATAATAATAGCTCAGAAATCACTAGCTTGCAGGAGCTGCCAGTATGAATACGAGAGGACCCTGTAACTGTATGTTTTGCTGCTAGCAAGTAATTGTCTTGAAACAGATGTGCTAGACTTGAGGAACTGATTTTTTTTCCCCTGTTTTATTTATTTATTTTCTTCTAGAGAGGGAATAATTTTAACTTTAAAGTTGGTTGATTGGTAGGTCCCTGATGGGTTTTTGTATCCTGTTTTGCTGATGTTGATGGGTTTCAGTCAAAGATACTGCTGACTGTGGCAGAGAAATTCAGACTTAAAGTCCTGCAATCAGCATCAGCAAGGGACAGACCCACCTTTTAGGAATTTTCAAAGTGAAGTTAAAATCCATTGGAGCCTGACAAGATACAAGAGAAAAAAAGGTGCGTAGAGATCTGTCTGTTACATGTAAAGCAATGTCTGATTCCTAAGAGGGTGCAGTGAGGCAGGAGAAAGTAGTCCTTTGCATTAACTTCATAGGGCAATGTCCAGAATCTAAATTCTGTGACTGACAGGCATTGAAATTAAGTATGTTGTTATATAAATTGGATAAATCCTTCTTGTTGTTCCATACAGAAACTAGACTAATGGCTGACCGTATCCCAGGTTGTAGGCCACGTCTCTTGGTTTGGCCAGCATGGCCCTGTGGCTGGGGGAAGAGGGCATACACGAGCCCTGCAGGGAAATGTCAGAACCAAATAGCGTAAGTCTTGCTGTTTATCATTGTGGAAATCATTACCTTTGTGGTGGTGCTTTCCAAGTGGGAGGACACCTACGTACAGCCAAGGCAAAAGCAGCAGATACTGCTCTGTAGTAACTGGTATTTTTACAGAGGAAATCAATGCAGTGGAAGTATCTCAAGAAATACATACTGCTTTCTATAGATCTACAGTTTTCAGAGAAGACATTTTGACTGGTCTACTTGGATGCAAGTGCTATTGCTAATTGTTACTGGTTTTACTGGATGTTGCTGGGAATTAACTGTTTCTTCTGTGCTGCTTTTTCTGTCTTTCTTCCTTTACGACCAGAGATTTGTTTGTACCTGATTAGAGTAGCAGGCAAGGTGGTGCATGAGGGTATTGTTCTCCTGCTGTCCTGCTGATGCCTGCCCAGGATCGTGTACAGTCACCTCTTCATTTCAGAGGCAGGGTGTTTGTGTGTTCTGCTGGTAGGGCTTCCCACAGGAAAGGAGGTCATTGATGTCTGGTGCTGACTCTGTGACTGTAGATGAGAAAATGAGAATATCTTAACGGTCTGTTTTGGGCCTCAGCACATTAACATCTGGGGTTCTGAACAAAAGGCAATGTGGCACTCGCGTCTTTGTGCAGCCTTAAGCACTTGCTGTGTAGGTAAAGCTTCCAGAGCACTTCCCGGTTTTCTCCTCTGCTTTCATACCTTTCTGATTTTCCAGAACATACATATTTTGCAGTGAAATCAACGATTCTTGTTCTCTGCCTCAAGGAGATATTTTTTAAATATCTCAGATGTTGAAACAAAACTCCTTCTGCTGTTTTTGAGAACTGAAGACAGGTAACAATCCCCATTTTACTGGAGTAAGTAAACTTAGCAAAATAATTAACCTTCTGTTGCTTTTTTCCTGTATCATTGGGTTGTACAAAGATCTGCATTTGCAAAGGCAGTTGAAATCTCTGTTAATTTAGGGCTGTTAATGAATATAAGGATGTCTGTAATTAAGCAGCTGTCGTAGTTCAGTAGTGGTGCAGCGGTAAGAGGGCTGGGTCCTTGGTACATGTTTATGTTACACCTATAAAGATGAAGCTCGTTCTCTGGGAAGACATGTTTAATTAAATTAAGTTCTGTTAAACTCTTAAATGGAGGTTGTGTAGGCAGAATCTTTCTCTAGACACTGAGAAATCTCTTCCGTAACTGCTTTTTGAATATTCCTGCAGGAGTTCAGGCCTCACCACACTCGAGCTATACTTCTGGCTAGAACAACATCTCTGCTTTTATTATGTCCTCAAATAAGTGAATTGAACAATATGGTTCAAACTAAGTTGTGGAGTAAATCTTAACTGTGCTCTAGATAATGCCACTACTTGTTACGTCTCCACATGACTTGTCTTTGAACTCGGTAGAGAACAAGGCAAAAACTATGGTATTAATAGCTCTGTTTATACATTTTTAATGCATTCAATTCGTTGTGGATAGCTTCATCAATGTTAAATGTGGTTCTAAATATGGATGGGTATAAGTGTTCTCTTTTGAAAACCTTTGATGGAGTCTAACGTGCAGGCTGGCCTCTGCTATAAACTTTAATTCCATTCACGCTTTCTTTCTCTCTGTTGCAGGAGCTATTGCGACAATCTTGGCTACCACCCATTAAGTGCTGCTGACTTTGGAAAGATCATGAAAAATGTCTTTCCGAATATGAAGGCCCGTCGTCTAGGCACAAGAGGCAAATCAAAATATCCTTTGCTGGAACACTTCTCAGTAACTTTTTCTGCACATGCCTGGAGAACATCTGTCATTATGGCTTAACTACCAGCTAAATGTAGAAGTAACATTAAATAAAAATAAACTTGGGTTCTGATGCTTAGTTGTCAAAGCAGCGAGGTGTCAAAGCAGCTTTATCATTTATTGCAAAGGGACATATTGGAATAAAGGAACTTACCTTATATGTGCAGTAACTAATATTTTGTTGGTAGTGCAGCTCAGAAATACTGGAAGAACATTTCTTGGTTTTATTTTATATTTATGCACACCAGTAATGTAAAAATCAGCTGTAAAGCCAAAGATGGCAAACCACTGGTGGTTCTGCTGCTTCAGTGTAAGGGGCAAGAAGCTCTGCTAGGAAAAAAATGCAATAATCAAGTCTAAAAGCTACAAGGATGTGAATTTTTCTCAGGCTTTTCTGAGACTGAGCTGCAGTTTGTCTAGTCTTTAGTACATTGAGTTGTTCCGTGACAAAACAGAAACGGTTAGTGATTTTCAAAGTAAATTTTTTTTTTTATCAGCAAGAATTTTGTCTTTTTCAAGTTGAGTTACACCTTCCCCTGAGAATCCTTACAAACTATCGTGAAGTGATACAATACCTGCTGCATCCCCCAGGGTCCACTCTTGCTTTCTTCTGAGGTGCTGGGTAGGCTCAGCCACTGCAGTAAGCAAGGGAGGGAGAGCATTAAAAGGCCAAAAGGCATCAAAGTGCTTGTAGGTTCTAATTAAAAACCAGTCAAAAGAACTAGCAGTAACGGTATGGATGCGCTCTAATACTGGCCTTTGCCAAGGTTTCACTTGAAGCATGCGCCTGCAGAGAGAACTAAATGCTAATGGGCAGCCCATAGGTTTTGTCTTCCATAGAGGGGAAAAAACCTTCCCTGTACATGGAAAGTTGTGTCAATTAAATTGTTTCATAAAATACAGTGTTGGATTATTTGGCAGTGGAGTCCAAAACTGGGTAGTGATGTTCTGGATACAGCTAGAGAATTTTTAAGGAAGAAATCTTATAATGTAATTGCAGCTTGACCCAGGGTATCTCTTTCAGTTCCGTTCCCCGAGTTTCTAATTCAGAGTTATTAAAATGTGACCTTATCTCACATTTAGCTTAATACCTAACCTCCTTACATTTATTTTACTGTAATTATGCTCCATCCAGGTTCATGCAAGCAAATGCAAACTTCATGGTCTAGGAAAGAGAAATACAGACATATTTAGAGAATGTAAAAACTAGTGATTCTGGAAAAGGTTTGTGTGTTGCAGAGAAGACATGCTGTATGTGAACTCCCAGAGTAACGCTGTGGAGAAGAAAAAAGGCTGATTTGATTTTTAGACCTATAAACAAGTGAGTTAGTGTAGTAGAGGGAGTGTGTTATTTTTGTGTACTGATCTGATGAGATGAATGTAAGAACAAATATGGGTATTTGTATCCTTATTTTTACAGAAGAAGAGTTATCAGGGGTGGGGAGAAAGCCACAAAAATGGTGTGAAATCTTAGGAAGAAATGTCCTCAGGAGTCAATTTATCTTGTCACGGGAAACTTCTCCAGTTTGTAGAAGTCCCTTAGGAAAAGGAAATGTCAGAAAATTTAGCAAAAAGAGGCCAAAAAGAACAACTTATCATGAAGTAAAACCTAAATTTGGTAACACATTTTTTTAATAGTGATTAACTGTTGGAAATGTGTTCTCCATCTTGTTTTAGGTCTGATTTGGGAAGGGAATTTAGTCCAGATTTATGTTAATGATTTAAATATCGAGCAGTTAATTGAAATACTCGGCATGATTTAGTGGTTCTTCTAAGTCATCAGATGAAATTTGTCACACCCAGCATCACTTGCTCCTCTGCGTAGATGGAGAAGCCCAATGACCTGCCCAAGAACGCAGCTGAGTATAGGCTGTTGACTCTGGCTGACTGTGAGACCATGGTAATGAGAGTAATTCTTACATTTGTTTTGAGTTTGCTTATAAAGCTTGAGGAGTATCAGAGGAATTACTGTCCTTCCCTTCCATCCCCCAACCAACAAGCAGAGGCAATTCAGACCTTAATTCTTGTTCACATATTGCTACAGTGGACTGAGGAAGAAGGCTTTTGTGCATATGCCAACACTGCCCAACCTCGACTTTCATAAAACTGGAGATGGGGTATGATATATACTTGCTTATTTATATATAATTCTGCAAATTAACATTTACTATGTTGGGTTTCTGTGTGAAGTTTTCAAAACAAAGTGAAGAGCTGTGTAGTTTTTTAAGCTTTTATTTATAATATTTACATTCTGAATCATTCTTTGGTGTTTTTCTATAAAGTTCAGAACAAATTGCAGTGCTATTAAAAAAACTAATTTAGGAGGTGAAGCAGACTTTCACAGTGTTGCCACCCACAAACTATCTTTTTTAACTCTGACTCTGTTTTGATTTTACTGTTCCGTTGTTGTTCTGGGGTGTTTTTTTTAAGTCAATGCTAGGGAAGAGGAACCCTAGTGAAAGAAGCAATTCCTGGGTAAAAGCGGCTGCTGAGTTGGCAAGACTCTGGATGCAGGGAGCATTAGTTCTTGGTGGTCCAGATATGAGGGTTCTCTCTGCAGTTTTCTTCCAGAAATGCTAGCTCCATATAGGAAACAACCAGTAGATTAATGTTAAGACAGTTCATTTTGAATGATACTGTTGTTGTGATCACATTCTCCCAATTTTGTGAAAAGCTGTGAACATACTTACTCCATTTTTTGTGTGTTGCTGATCATTATTTGCTCTGGTTTTGTTTTCGTGCCTAAATGACCCTAATAATTAAAGTAACCTTTCCTCCTTTGTTTGTTTGTTTTAGTTGGATGGGGCAGAGCCGTCTGGGCAGCTACAAAGTGCTGATGAGGAAGTTGTCTCTGCAGCCTGCCGGCTTGTTTGTGAATGGGCCCAGAAAGTGCTGAGCCAGCCTTTTGATACAGTCTTGGAATTGGCTCGTTTCCTTGTAAAAAGTCACTATATCGGTACCAAGTCGATGGCAGCTTTAACAGTAATGGCAGGGGCACCAGCAGGTAATGAGATAACTTAATGCTGAATTGTTGAAATAGGGGATCTTTTTAAAGTAATATCATCTTGGTTTGAGGAAGCACTTCTCTTCACGGCAAACTTCAAACACTGAGTTTGAGCATGGAACATGCATTTACATGATTTTTAGTCCACGTAGCTGCAAATTACTTTACTTGTTGGTAGGCTGGGTAAAGAGATCTGAAAATAAGCGGTGGTATCAGGTTTACTTTGTGACTCTCCCATTCCTCCAATGAGGACCCATGTCTTTTAAAGCACTTCAGGGCATAGGAGTAATTACGCTGAATTTATGTACTTTGCTAGATCAGGAGTTTGGTGCCAGTACAGTGCTGGTTTGTAGACAAACTGCTGGTGTAGCTGTGTTTCCGTCTGATAACTTGTCCTAATTTGGAAACAATTGTCTGCCTTAATTTTCTCTCAAAAGCAGATTTTCTTACAGGCATTTCTGGTCTGTCAGATGCACGTTCTCCTGAGATACTTGATCAGTGTCAGGTAGTACGAGCACGACAGCTGCTGTTGTTACTGTTCACATTAGAAATAAGGGGTTGAGGGACAGGAGACACTTCTTTGGGGGCAGTTATGTGACTGAGATTACAGCACTTGATTTCAAATCTTCATTAAAGGTTGAGGTAAAGAGAAGAATTAGTTTGTATTTTGCTACATAAGATGAATTCCCATTCTATTCAGTCTCTGGGAAAGCTTACATTCAGTGTGGTTGGTTGTACATCTACTTTCACGTTATGTTTCCCTCTTCATGCTCAAAATCAGTCACTTAATCATTTAAAGTGGGTTTTTTGTGGCTGCGGATGAAGTCAATTACAAAAATGAAGGATGAGGAGGGAAGTGCAGGTGCACAACATGCCCCCAAGACTTCCCTCTGGGAAGTTCTCCCTAGGCCTGTCAAACAAAGTGTGCTTGGATCAAGGCAAATCTCTTGACTTGAGACAGGCTATTTCAAACGCAAACCGGTGGTCAGGGCTGTAGGTTGGGATGATCCCCTCCTGGATCATGTGTTTTCCTTCCAGCTTTCTTTCCGTTATTGCAACTTGGAATTGATGGGTGGCAGTAGCAGGTTTTGCTGCCTTTATGCTTCCTTTTTACCTGTCATTGCTCTGTTGGTTCTGCTTGCAGTGCTGCTAGAAGGAGCGCTAGATGTATATACAGCTCTCGTGTAGCTTCTCTCCTTTACTTCCTTCAAGAGAAGACGGTTTCCTCCAAGGAAAAGGGCAGCTATTTCCAGTGCATGCCTGTGTAGCTTGGATAGTCATTTCAGGAGAGGTTCTTTCTAGAGTGGCAAATAAAATATCCCCATTCCCCTTTACTGCAAGGAACTACAGTGTCTCTGTGCATTAATGGAGGAAAAAGCAAACTTTTACCCTTAAAGAAAAATTTGTTAATGTTTTTTCTGATAAATGTTACTTGCCTTCAGTATTCAGCCCACATAGATGACTTGTTTTCCAGTAATTGCAATACGTTTGGGCATTTTGCTGCTCTGTGAAGAAAGATTGTGAAAGTGGGGACAGTGTTGTGTGTTAAAGCTCTCATGGTACATTCAGATTGCTGCTGAGAGGGTGGGCTCCCAGACCAGACTTCCTAAGCAGGTACTGGGTATCTAAAACGAGATACTTGCCCTAAAATGGTGTCAATTTATCTATATTTAAGAGTTATTTTGAAAACTGTGAAACCTGCAAAGTGTAAATGAAATGGTGTTAAAGCATTTTTAGAAGGGCAGTTCAACAGGGTTAGTTGGTCACTGAGAGAGCACGCTAATGCTGCTTACTGTTAGTAAACAAAAGATCCTAAATGCGATGTGATTTTGTAAGGAAAAATGGTACCAACTGTGCAGATGAGACTAACCCCCTATTGCTCTCCCTGGAAGGTACCACTTGTTTGCTTGTGATCAGCAAAGGCATTGTCTCCAGAAAAAATGTTCTTGTATTCTAAGTTCTGTAGTTTTTTTAACGTTTTCTTTTTTCTTTTTTTTTTTTTTTCCCTGGACACTTCTTGCCCTTCTTTCACCATTATCCTCAATCCCATACAAGTTGTGATCCGTTCTGGTGTTAGATGCACTGTGTTTAATGCCTTGGCCATTAGATAATAACATCTGCTCAGAGCTGCTCCTCTGTGACACAGACCCACAGGTTTCTGGAATGGTTTTTAATTTTTAAAGCTGCCTTAGACATTTATAACAAAACAAAAACGCAGTCGATGAAGCATTTTAAAGGTACATCTAAAACATATCGTCTGCCCTCTGCTGTCAGTTGAATGAAATGCGTCGGGTTTTAGATTTTGCTGATGCAAAAGTTGCAATTTGGAATTCCTAGAAACAAGATGCCAGTACACAGTATTTGAGCTGCTAATGCCCAGCTTGTCTAACAGATAAAGGTTTTGCCACGAATGTGGAAATAAACGGAAATGAATAGACTTGCGCACGAAGTGGATGGGAGCACCTCATGGAGATGTTCCCAGAATGGTTGTAGAGATGCCATCCATGTATTCTGTGTGGTTATGTACAGAAGTGGCAGTACAGCGGATGGGGTATGTGTGGTTATAATTCATTCTTCTTTTGCATTCAGGAATAAAAGGGAACCCCCAGCCCTCGGCTTTTATACCTACTGCTGAAAGTAATTCCTTTCAACCACAAGTGAAAACTCTGCCATCTCCTGTGGATGCCAAGCAGCAGCTGCAGCGCAAGATCCAGAAAAAGCAGCAAGAACAGAAACTGCAGTCTCCTTTGCCAGGAGAGTCTCCAGCAAAGAAAACGGAAGGCACCACAACCAATGGTGTGACCAGTATTTCTAATGGAAGTCCTGCAATTCTGTCCCCGCCACCTATTGGCATTGTTGTGGCAGCTGTCCCCAGCCCGATACCGGTAATGTTCTCCAGCAATTCTATAGAGAAACCACTTTATGAAAGGGTTGTGAATTGCCAGTAACTAAGTAGTGGTGTCACTGGGATAGAAAAATGGTTTCCATTCAAAGGCTTGGGTCCCGTGATGCTTTCCTGTACCAATGACTGTGTTATACCACGTGAGTTTTGGGATCGATACTGAGGCAGCAGAATTCTGATCACATAGCACAGGCCAAATTTGTCTTTGAAGTCCTTGACAGTGGGATTTCAACTTGTAATAATTAAGGTTATATGTGAGAATAATTGCCCTTGAGATGAGGTTTAACCAGACAAGAGACCTGACACCAGTTGTGTGGATCGCTGAGCCCCTAATACGGAATCTGAATTGCCTTTCATTGGCCTGGCGCATTTAGTGACAGCAACAAGTTTATTTTTGCATGGACGCCTGTGGCATAGAACATCTTCATCTTTCAGCCGTACAAAACTGGGCAGCAAGGGAGGGAAGGTTATTTGTTTTTAAGATGTTAGCTGTGTTGTCGATTTCAATAGTTGAGCCAATTTTTCTGCCTGATACTAGGTTTGTATTTAATTTGCTTTTGAAACTGTAACAATGAGCAGTGTTTTGAACACATTCTTTCCTTTTTAACCTTTGTAAGTCTATCTTTTTATTCTATGGTGAAGGATTCTATGAGAATGACCCTTTCATTAGCAGAAGAGCAGACTGCTGTGTAGACCAGTGCCTCATGCCTTAAAAATTGAGGGCACATATCTGTCTACCAGTCCTTAGGCACACAAATAGAAAATGTCATGTATATAATTGAAGAGCTTGTTTTGTTTCAAACTAACAGTAACTAGCTTTGGTGTATGGAGGTGTGTTTGTGTTGTCCTTCACCTTTGAAATGCTTGGAGATGACCTGGTCTGTGGGCTCTGGGGACTTTCTTGTTTCATTGCCACACCTTTTCTCTTTCTCTCTCTACAGGTGCCAAGGACCAGGCAGTTGGTGACATCTCCAAGTCCCATGGGATCATCTGATAGCAAGGTCCTCCCACTCAACGTTCAGGTGGTCACTCAGCACATGCAATCAGTCAAGCAGTCACCAAAGACTCCCCAGAACGTTCCCGCCAGCCCAGTTGGTGACCGCTCTGCCCGGCATCGCTACCCGCAGATCTTACCGAAGCCAGCAAATACCAGTGCTCTCACCATCCGCTCTCCCACGACGGTGCTTTTTACCAGTAGCCCAATCAAGACTGTTGTGCCAGCTCCACATGTGAATTCCTTAAATGTGGTAAAAATGACAGCAATATCTCTCACCCCAAGCAGCAGCAGTGTGCCCGTCAAACAGACGTCTTCAGTTAGCAGTAGTGCAGGAGCAGTGGAAGAAGGGAGGACTGGTCCACAGATCAAAAACGGATCTGTTGTGTCACTTCAGTCTCCAGGATCCAAGCCTAGTACTGTTGTAGCTGCGTCTGCAGTCAAGATCAAAATGGAACCAGAAGCATTGCTGGATGAGAACTCAGTACAGGGCCAAGAGAGCTCTGATGTGTCTAAATCCACAAAGGCAACCCCTGACCTGCCTTCCGCTCAACTAGCTAATTTTGAAGTTGCAACCTTGAAGGTTTCAGCTGATGATGTCATGGAGGCAAAACCAGTTAAGGGCTGTGATCAGGGAGCTGAAGAAGCAGGGACCAAATATAAAATACAGTCTAGTGAGATCACACCAGTTTCTTCAGCAGGCAATAATCAAAGCACTCTAAAGCTCTCGGTTGCCAGTCAGAACTTGTCCACCACCAGCATCGGTTCACCTCCTACTGGTGACTCTGCAATTAAAGACAAAACATGCACTAAAAGTCCAAGGAAGCGACAACCTTCTACACTTCAGGATTCCCAGGTACCACCTGTAAAGAAGCCGCTGGTGGAGCAGCTTGCCGCTGGTGGTGCTGCAGAGGGTCAAAAAGCAAACAACGTTAAGAAGTCTCCGAAGGTTGGATTGTTAGCTAATGGTGACAATACAGCAACACTTGCTCAAGTTCCCAGCAAGGTACCTGTGAAGATATCTGTACCTTCTACAGCTGCAGCAAACTTAGCAACAGATCTTTCTTTGAGCACCAATTTAGATACCAGTGATTCTACTTTAGGACAGCAGCTTGCATCAGCATCATCTCCAGAGATAAAAGTAAAATTGGAAGGAAACATGTTTATTATAGAAAATGATTCAAAATCTGATGGCAGCTTTAACCCAAATACGTGGCACCATATCACCAAAACCTCAGACTTTGCATCTGTGAATTGTGAACAGCAGCAAGATATCAGTGTTATGGCGATTGCAGGGCACTCTGGCTCTAGTGACCTACAGGAATCGGGTTGGGAGCCGGTGCACTGTGATGGTATACAGCAGGACGCCTACAACCAGCAGCTACAGAGTCAGATCCAGGATTCCTCCTTGGATCAAATACAAGCACAGTCTTCACATCAGTTACCTCTGCAGTCTGAGCTGAAAGAGTTTGAACATACAGTCCCTCAGTCAAACGAAAATTTCTTTTCATTTGATGATGACCTTACCCAGGACAGCATTGTGGAGGAGCTGGTGCTCATGGAGGAGCAAATGTCCATGAATAATTCTCATCCTTACGGTGGTTGTCTAGGAATGGCACTTCAGAGTCAGACCGCAGCTCAAGGAACTCCTGTGTCATCTCATCCAAGCAGCACACACTTCTACCATTCGATCCATAACAACAGCACTCCAATTCACACTCCCACCCCCACCCCCACCCCGACGCCCACCCCCACCCCGACTCCAACACCCACCTCTGAAATGATCGCTGGGTCTCAGAACATGTCCCGAGAGAGCCCTTGTTCGAGGCTGGCTCAGACGACTCCTGTAGACAGTGCTCTAGGAAGCAGCCGGCATACGCCCATCGGCACACCGCATTCGAACTGCAGCAGCAGTGTCCCTCCAAGTCCTGTGGAATGCCGAAACCCCTTTGCATTCACTCCCATCAGCTCCAGTATGGCGTACCACGATGCCAGCATTATATCAAGTAGCCCCGTGAAGCCAATGCAGCGGCCTATGGCTACCCATCCTGACAAAACCAAGCTCGAGTGGATGAATAACGGCTACAGTGGCGTTAGTAATTCCTCAGTTGCAAACCACGGCATCCTTACGAGCTATCAGGAGCTGGTGGAAGACCGCTTCAGGAAACCTCACGCTTTCGCCGTTCCTGGCCAGTCATACCAATCTCAGCCGCGCCACCACGATACTCACTTCGGTCGAGTGACTCCCGTTTCTCCCGTGCAGCACCAGGCAGCCCCTGTCAGTAGCGCCACCAAGCAAGAGGGCTTTGCCGTTCCTGCTCCTTTGGACAACAAAGGAACCGGTTCCTCTCTCAACAACAGTCTCAGATGCCGGAGCGTGAGCCCTGCTGTCCATCGCCAGCGTAATCTCAGTGGAAGCACCGTTTACCCTGTTTCAAATATACCACGCTCTAACCTGACGCCTTTTGGAAGTCCAGTGACTCCTGAAGTTCACAACGTATTTGCTAATATCCATGCAGACACCAGTGCCAATAACATAGCGCAAAGAAGCCAGTCAGTCCCGTTGACTGTAATGATGCAGACGGCCTTCCCATCTCTTCAGAAACAAACAAACACTAAAAAAATAACCAATGTGTTGTTAAACAAACTCGATTCTGATAGCGATGATGCAGTGAGAGGTTTGGGAATGAACAACATGCCCTCAAATTACACAGCCAGGATGAATCTCACTCAGATTTTAGAGACATCCGCAGCTTTTCCTAGTGCCAACCCACAAAATATGATCAATTCCAGCACTTCAGTTTATGAATTCCAAGCACCAAATTACCTCACAAAAAACAGCAGCACCGATCAGATCAGTTTTTCTTCTGGAGATAACCAAGCACAATCAGACATTGGAGAGCAGCAATTAGATTTTAGCAGCACTGTAAAAGACATTTTAGGGGAGGACAGTCTGCCAACAAACCAGCAGCTGGTGAATCAGGTGGCATCAGATCTCAATAACGTTGCATCTGTCTTTTCCAGCGACATCAGGTTGTCTTCCGAGCTCTCAGGCAGCATTAACGATCTGAACACTTTAGACACAAATCTACTGTTTGATCCAGGTCGTCAGCAGGGACAAGATGATGATGCTACACTGGAGGAATTAAAAAATGACCCCTTGTTTCAACAAATCTGCAACGAATCCATTAACTCAATGACTACATCAGGTTTTGAGTGGATGGAGAGTAAGGATCATCCTGCTGTTGAAATGTTGGGTTAATCTTGTTTTATAATATGTATGTAGCACACTGTACCTAAAAGACAGACGTATTGTATTTGTCTTAATGGAAGTGCCTCCTGCAGCAGAAACACTTGCTATGTATTGTGGCATTTTAAAAAAAGTTTGCTGTACCGTTGCTCATTCTTCAGCAGGGAAAAGGCAGTCTTACCAATTTTAAACAAATCTCTGAAGGTGATGGGCTATCAAAGAGCCAGTATTAAAATTTGAAATTTATAGTGTTTCCCATTCAACATTTCTTATTGTAGTAAATAAAGAAGTGGTTAACAGCCAGCCAGCAGTGACATCTATGGTTGCGGCTTTGGGAGGGTTTTAAGTTGAGCTCGTTAGTAGGCTTTCCGTACTTTGTATTGCTTGTTACTTCTTAATAGATGATCCTTACTGACCTTTGCTGTTCAAGTCTGAAAGGCAGGGTGCCTGCAGATAGGTAGGTGGTGGGGAGTTGGGTACAAGTGAACCAGGTGACGTGCAGGTGCCTGACCTTGAGCCCTGCTCAGTGAGGTGAACTGTGGGAAATCTCTGTAGCACTGGTGCCATCGCCATCTCTAGTAAAACACAGAAGGAGGAAAAACTAACAGGGATGATCAAGGAAAAAGAAAGATGCACTAAATCTTTTATTTAAGATAAATAAATCTATGTAGTTATTTTAGCCGTTAATATTCATTACGTACTTGATATTTTAGTTCTCACTTTTATGTTTTTATATTAGGTAAAATTAATGCAAAAAGATTTTGAGCACTGAGATTTAATCTAGGCATAACACCCTATTTTAAAGCGATAGGTACTGTTTAATTATTTATCAATGCTAGAGAAGGAACGTGATATTTTCCCTCTTTTTGTTTTTTAAATGAGCTGCTGGAGCTCATTAAAATGCTGTTTTTAAAGATGGATTTTTTAAGTTTGCTCTTTCCTAAACTAGTTGAGGGTGTAGGAAGATGTTCTTTTCTCTGTACTTCAGTAGGTTGAGCCTTTCTGTCTTTATTGCTTGCTCTCTTTCTCTCAAACAAAAGATGACTAAAATATTAGAAAATGTGGTTCATCTAAAAATATTTCATATAGAGCCATAATACTGCCAGGCACTTTACAGATACACAGTAAGACATGTGATCTTTCTTTAGGTAAAACGTCTTTTAAAAGTACTTACTGTTTTAGAAGCCTGAATTCCATTTTCATAAGTGATTTGACAGGACTGGTGAATCTAAATTACTTTTTTTTTAGAAGTCCTTAGCTGCCCCTCTGGAAAATGAGATTTATACTTCTGCCTCATTAGTTCACTTGCACCAAAAAATATTTTTTTTTCAGTATGGCATGGATCTCTCTAATGGTCAAAACAGAGAGGTACTTAACTGGCCATGGCCCTGATGCTAGAAAGAGGACTTGCAGAGGTGAGCTGAGGATGCTACAATACCATCCCTCAAGCTTAGTATAAAATTGATTTTTTTTCTCCTGTGAATTGACACTTACAAAAGAGAAAACAGAATGGAAAACATTTTCTTTTCTTGCATTATTTTTTTAAATGAGCAGTCATGAATTTTTGAAGGGGGAGGCACAATAAGGCTCCCTAGATTTACTTAAGGGGAAGATGCTCATATTTTTTTGGTGATGTTTTTAAGTGTGTGTGTTTTTAAGTGTCTTGGTGGTCTTTTGTTTCTTCAGTTTTTGCTAATGACTTGAGATCCCAGTACTGGTCAATGGTTTTGGCGGTGCTGACTGAACTTGTGCTGCTGCATTGGCACTTGAGGTGCTGGTGTACCACGGCTTCTCTTGATCTTGCCCCAGTTCATCGCCAGTCTGTGGTCTTTTCTGCAGGGGACAAACAGTTGTGCCAAGCTATAGCACCTTATGGGGGCCTGGGGCCTGGTTTCACTGTGCTTGCTTCAGAAGTTTTGCTGCCTTGTCAGGAACAAACTTGGAGAGTTGAGATCCTTCCTTGAAGCACACGGATGTGCGATGGTGTGGTTTGCTTCATTAAAGACCAAGTGACCCATTTTAAGTTTTGTTAAGGAAATGGGGAGGAGACTAAAAACTGCATGGTTGCCTTCTGCTTGTTACCTTGCCAGGTGTCTGTCAGTAAGGCTCGAACAATTTTTCTTAATAGCCTGAAGTTGCTGAAGGCAGGGCTTGAGTTCTGTACCTGCCCGTGGCCTTTCGCTAGAGGTGTGTTGGACATCCTCTTACCTTGTTGACTTCACTGGGTCTGAGAGACACTCAGCACCTCTCTTCTTTTTTTTTTCCCCTGACCCTGTGTGAAGTGCCAGCACTACTGTGAATAGTTGAAACCTGCCTTCCAACAGAGAGGCCCAGGGGAGGACGCGGGTGCTGCAGGGAGAAGGCACAGCGGTGCTGCAGCAGCCCCTGCCTTCGCGTGACGCACTGGCCTCACCTCCAAGTCACTAACACGGAGACTGAGGTGGGCTTGGGGGAAAGAAGTTTTTGCCTAACTCTGCTAGTAGTTTTGTAAGAACGTTTCTGAGAAAAGCAAGAGTGAATTTAAAGCTGATGTGTTTGAAATTATGCAGCCATCACCAAAGGTTTTTAAACGTGTGTTTAAAGTTATTTTTAAATACAAGCATTACATTGGGCCTAAATACTTAATTAGCAGAAGTATTCTACAATCAGTGGATTTAAAGCAAATATATGTTTAATTTAAGAAGTGTTTAATTCGATAAGGATTATTTCAGTAAAATCCAAGGCACAGGCACAGCTTTGTACATTGGTATGTATTATTTTAGAGGTGTTTGTGTGTTGGTGTTATAATTAATAATGTTAGGTCCCTACTCTTAGTGCTAGTTAGTTCTTTACAATACATTGAGACAGAGCACTACTGCACACCAAAGTATGCAATACCCAAAGGAAAATTGTGATTCTAACATGTGGAAGCCTGTCTGTGTCAGATACTCCAAAACTAAGAATTTGAGACAGTTCTGACCCCTTGTTTACATTATTGGCTTCCTACTAACATGAAAAATAAATTATTTTGATAGCAGTTTTTGCTTAAGTATACAAACTAGTGAATTTGTACCCTGTGTACAGTATTGCAGCAAACACTTTAAATTTGGTTGGTTGGTTAGTCCAGCAAACTTTCTGGGTTCATATATTGCACTAAAATTCTGTTGAACCTGTGGCAGGCACATTCCTTAGGATAAATGCAACAAATATGGCCCACAGATTAAAAAAAAAAAAAAAGGCAAAACAAAAAAAAAACCTTTTTAATGTGTTTCATTATTAAAAGGCAAAATGTCATTAAAAGTGACAGGTGAAATTGTCTTATGTAGCAATGTGCATTGATCTCAATGAGATATTTCTATTTCTTATTCTCTTACATGAGAATATTACAGCAGGAAAAATTAAGTTTAGTTTGCTTCACCATGTTAATACATGATCACAAAACGTGCATGAGTGTTAATGACTTAATCTTGTACAGTACTAGATATATTCCTGTAACCACTTTTATTTTTTTTATTCTTTTGCTGTATGGAAACTGGTTCAGTGTTAACCAGGTGAGCATAGTTATTCACAAGTTATTTACTTTTTTATGTTAACTAATTCAGCTTAGTTCTTGTTGAATATGTTCCTTTCTTGGATTATTTTTTATTGTTCTGGTGTTGAAAAACATTTTTGCATCATTTTATCATGATAAGAATTCATGAAGTAAATAATTTGCAAATAATTGCAATAAGCACTGACTTCTGAACTGAAAAGAAGGAAAACGTTTCTTGTGCAGTGCATCTGAGGTTCATATAATAGTCTTGTACTATACTGTGCTTTATTTACTGCACCGTAAGGAAAGAAAAACCCCTGTTCCATGTTTTCATTTAGTGCAGGAAATCCAGTTTCTCCCCTCTTCCTCAGTGTTTTGTTGTCTGTTGTACTGCTGAAACTACAGTAGTTGAATATTGCAGTAGCATTTCAGTTATTTTTTTTATTGAAAGTGCTCAAAAATTGTTTTTTAAATGTTTTCAAAAACAATAAAAACATTTTATATTAAAATGACTTCTGGACTTTTTCGTTATATGGAAAATGTATTAAAGTTGACCTAAAATACAGAGCTTTCTAGTTTTGGGGAAGACAGATCACGGCTGCCCAGTTGTAGGGACTTGCAGCAGTTGCTGAGCCCACTCCCACACACAGAACTGAGCATGAAGCCGCGGGGCCTTGGTCAGTCTCTCGGAGTTACTTGAGAGGTCAGTGGTAATGGGCTTCTACTAGTAAAGCACTCTTCCAAGATAGTGTTATGGTACAGCTTGACTTGCTGCCATAAAGGGGAAAATCATCTATGGAGTCCTTTATTTGGGATGTCAAATTGTATGTAAACCCAGCAGCGTTCCCAGCACAGTCTATGTAAACATGATGGAAAAGTATTGCCACAGAGCAGAGACTGGCTATGAAAAAATGAGGATAAACATCAAGGTTTTCATGCAAAAAGATAGTACTGGTTAACAGACTCCATCCCAGGTTACAGAGGTGCTGAGGTGAGCTGGCAGGTGGCAATTTGATGGTGGCACAAAATCACTTAGGTTCGTCAAGAAAGAAAAAGAGTCATCCGGGAGACATAAATGAGACAACATGAATGAAAAAGCATCAAAAAGATTAATTTTAATGTGACGTAGCATTGGAGGGAATGCTATTAATATATTGCGCTGGATTTTAAGTTAATGTACTCCAAAAAGAGTTCTCTTTTCTCTGAAACAATTCATGGACATGCTTTCTCCATGTTCCACAGCCATAAAAAAAAATGCCAATTAAAAATTCCAAGGAGTCATGTGGAATATAATGTTTATTATATAAAGAGATATAAAAGGCTATTTTAGAAATTGATGGTTTATCTGAAGTAATAGTAGGTTTTAATCAGAACCTCTCACCTGTAGACTGGAAAGAATTGGCCTTAAAAGAAGGTGTGATAAGAGCAAACAAATCTGGGAATGGAAATGGCTGAACAGGAAAGACTTAAGAAGGTGGAAATGTCGGAACTAAATGCATGGTCAAAATAACTACCTCAAAACGTTGAAGTCGTGAGCTATGTACATTTCAAACAGACTAGGTGTTTGTGTGTTTAATAAAGACATCCAGAGTAAATACTAAACAACTGCTTAGAAATATTTTTACATCTCCAGAAATATAAATCTGCATGTGTGATTGCAGCTGGTATTCTGGCAAACAGAATTCTCCCCCTAGGGTCATAAGGATTCTTGTGTCAAATTAGCCGGTGGTTCACGTAGTCTATACAATGTCTGTGGCAATTGATACAACCATCTTCTCCAGAGAAAGAAGCCCTGCATTAGTACAAGGTCACAAAATAAATTGCCCCTGTAAAAGCTGCTCTCCGGGACCCAAGACTCAATGTGAACTCAATGCACTAGAGAAGGTGGGGGCTGACTAGGTGACCTCGAGCTTCCTGCCAACATTGTTGTCAGCGTGTGCATCGAGGCTGGAGGGTTGAGTAAACTCAACTGGATCTGACAGGGCGGCGTGGCTGCTGTCACTCAGGTAAAGTTTAAGCATAATATTTGATGATTATCAAATTCATTTGACAGCAAACTTTTAATTGTCTAGGCCTCCTCTGTTGCGTGTCAGAGATAATCAATGATCAGATCTTGCCCCTCTCCTCCCCCTCTTAAAAAGGGGAGTTAAGCTTGGACAAGGAGAGGAAAAGCAAGAAAAATGTATAGTGATGCTTACAGATTGTGGAGTAACTCTGGAAAGCGATTCCAAACTTAAGAAATGAGCAGTGACCTGCCTGTATGCTTAAGATGTTTCTGAACAATGCTGATAAGGGAGTGCAATGAAACTCGCAAGCTTAGTGGTTCATGTAAAACTTTTAACCTGCGTAGCATTTCTAATAGTTACCTGTAATCATTCAGACCAGAAGACCATTACACATCCAGGAGTTAGTGAGCCACATAACAGTTACCCTGAGTACGCCCAGGCCTGTGCTCTGCTGTGCTGTCCCTGTGCTGTGCTATGGGGTGAACCTTGGCTGCGGGGTCAGCTTGGCTGGGCAGCCATAACAGAGGAGCCGGCAGGCAGCTCCCACTCGTGCTGCCGATTACACCACCTGCGTGTCCTTGCCTTTATCTGAAAGTGCAGCAAGAACTTCTCATGAGAACATCCTTTCTCCTTGACAGAAGTTAGAAACAGAGTTGTTTTCTTGTAAGAAAATCCTATAATAGCTCAAATGACTAAAATAGGGTGACGCTTCCACAGGCAGGATCTGCATGTGGATTGCAGGCCTGTTCAGTGCTGCGGCATAGCTCAGGGATCTGAAAGGTTGTAAGATCATCAATGCTGTTCTCTCTTTCTTTTTATTGCTAGCTCTGGCAAATGGCATTTTAAGCAATGCTTCACAGAATTTGAGCACTTTTTTATTGCTATCATAACAAACCAGCACCTCCTACGGCATAATTAATATCGCCTAATGAAATTGCAAATCTTTTAGTCTCTTTTGCTTTTCCTGCTCAACTTGTTGAAAAAAAAGATAAAATATAAACTAAGCAAGTCCAGATCAATTAAATCAAAAGTGAACTGAGGGCGTGGAGAAATTTGCTTAGAAAACATACAGTGCTAAAAAAACTGTTTCATTCTGCAGATTGCAGTGTTTAAATACCCAAAATAGAAGACTATGTTAATATAATGCAGCATATATATCCGAGTGATCTTAGTTCCTGATAGAACATAAGATTTCTGCTATGTGCTTTGAGTATGTAGGAGATCCACTACTAGTCATGTAAATACTCGAGATGTCTTGCCTTGGAACATTTGCATATCTGTTCTCCAACAGCTTTGTCATGGCTCCTCCCCAGTCTGTTCTTCCTGGGCCTGCCTACCCACTTTCTATATCTGGTAATGCCTCAATTCTGCAATCGTTAAATCATCCATTTTTGTCCCTGTGGCTCATCTTTCCTCTGTTGTCAGCTTCCTTTTAATAAACTGGATATGGATAATATATGGATTATGATACGTTATGCATCATTGGAACTTGGCCTATCGACACTACCTAGTTAGATGATGCCCATTAGAATAATATTTTCAGTGGATCTCGAACTGTTGTTGCAAATAATGTTCAAACAATTTTAGCAGTATATTACTAATCTGGAACATATTTTGGTTTATATGTGGGGTATTTTTGACACATATATTAAAATTGTACTTGAAAAATTAGCCCAAGGATGGAAATGAGTCTCAGGAGCTTATGGAAAGGTTCCATTTTAACCTATCTGTGCATAGTCACTTTTGGTAAAAAAGTTTTCATAGCAGTACAGAAATTCTACCAAATAATCTAAGCTTGTCTTTGAAGTCTTCATGTATCTTAAAGGCAGGAAAAAAGGAGATGCATAGGAAGCTGAAAATATATCTCTGTTCAGGAGTTGATAGCCTTACACCCAGTTATTAACTTAGTGCTAGAGGATTTTTAGGAAGACTGAATTGAGCAGAGCACTACCTGGATGCTGCTGGGGCTGAGTCCCTCTGTAGCCTCAGGTTTTCTGAGTGCCATGTGGAGGAGGGTGGCTGCTAGCAATCAGAAGTAACTATTCCTGCAGCCTTCCTTGAGTAGCGGACCTACCCATCACTACAGATCCGTGTTTCTCAATGCACTTACTTTAGAGAGCTATTGGACTCCTCAAATATCCTTCTTTCGTTTTTAGTACAGAGGGGAAAACACAGCTGTATAACTGTATCACATTATAAACTAACTGATTAGGACTCACTCATCTCTTTTCCCTATGAAAAATATCCTTGAGTGTTCAGTTTGCCTGCTCTATATCAGTACTTCAACAGGACACTTGTTCCAAGGGCTGTGATAATCAATTCTGGAGAGATCAAGCCCAGTTTTTCCTTGCTCTGAGACAAAAAGAGGCATTTTGAAATTTGCTGTTTAAAAAGCTGTGTATTAGCAATTGTTATTTCTGACTGGAACAAAATGTTATTTGATTCTATTTCAAACTGCTTTGAAAATCAGAACAACCTCTCCTGATAGGTATGTATAGATGAGAGGGGAGATGATGTGCCCATATCCAGGAGGCCCCACTCAGAGGTTCTCGTGCCAATGGCATAACTAAAAACCTACTCTGACAAGGATTACTTGTGGAAAGCACAACTGATGCTGGGGCCTAAAATGCCTGTCTCTGCAAGAGCAAAATAGGAGACCTCAGTACTGACTAATAAGGAACTGTTGAAGACCTGTTATGCTGTGCATAACTTTAGAATTATTTTGCCACTTTAGGAATTATCTGAAGTTGCATTTTTTTTATAAGTAAGATTTACAAAAGGTAGCTATGTAATACAGGAGGATATTTGCATTTCCCTTTGTTTGGCAGAAGTCTTCTCAGGAAGAGGTATCCTTTTATGGCAAGCACAAAGTTCTACATCCTTGTCAGACATTCTGGGTTTACGAGAACTTTCTTGTGGAATTGCTTTCTATGCCAGCCAGACCTGAAGAGATGTGTGGACACTTCTTTACTTCTTCGATGGTGCGTCATTACATCTAGTTTGTCCTTATAAGTATTTAAGTCCCAGTGGCAACACATTCAAGTTCATTGGAAGCCAATCAGTGAACACATTGAAAATCTGTGTACACAAAAGTAATTGAGTGCTAAAAAAACCTCAGAAGTAATTAAAACCAACTTAAAATGGCAATTACTTACTATTCCCAATTTCCTAATGGAATAAGTGAGAAACAATGTAAGAAGGACTGTCTTGTGTGAAAACAAGAGAGGAGTGAAGATGGCAGTGCACAAGTGCTGCTCAGTCACGCACCCAGTCAGAAGAGCAGCTTCCTCTGGTCTTAGCAGTGTTTTAGGTGCTGGCAAAAAGCATATAGCACATACTACTTCATACACATATGGAGAATGATAACCTCAAGGTATTTAAAGAAGAAAAGCCCAAATACGTCATCTTTGTAAAGGTCTTACTTCTGTAACATTTCGATGGGTGGAGTTGTTAGCAGAAATATCCACAATGACTGTGTTAACCATGGGATCACTGGTGGTGATGGGAACAGTGTGACAGCAGCTGACTGGAACTCAGCACCTCCGGGTTTCTGTTCTGGCAGCTCTCCTCCCCCTCAAGCTGGAAATAGGGAGGGAAAGATGACATCTGAGTGGTGGTGATTCAGACAAGTGTTTACCACTTCATTCAAATGCGTATGCACAAAATGAGTGTTACTTTCCACCTCCACCGCAGTTGCTCTTCTTACTATGCAGGTTTGCTCATCAAGCCAGAGAGCTTTCCAAAAGAAAATGCTTGTAAACGGTTATACTAGTCACAGATATCAGGAAAAACATTTCTTTCGTCTTTCCCTTCTCACAGCCTTCTGCGTGTGAGAGCTGGAGATCTCAGCAGCTTTTCTGGGGGACAGGGGATCTCTGCAGGGAGGGAATGGAGGGAACTGGTCCAGGGCAGGTGTTGTTAGCACCTGAAGAACACAAACCCACGCTTCAAGAGCAATGTTAAATTTTGTCTGCAGGCTGTCCTGAAAAAGGAGCTACTTGAGTGGGGAATTTCTGGTTCACATCTGGTCTGTCCTTGGGTGACAGTAATGCCTTGCTATCATCCCGCAGGGACAAGTAGGGCTGTAGGGTTTGAGACAGCTGGAGGCAGTGACTTGGCAGCAGGCAACGCAGAAAGCAACATGTAACCAAAGAGGAGATATGTTGCTTTGATGGGAAAGAAGAAAAGTTGAAAACAGAATTAGTGACTTTAGAGAACTGAGAATAAAAAATAGCAGTAAGGGGCTGGTGAAAACCTGAGCATGAGTTAACGGCAGTTGAGTTGTGCAATGCAAGCAAAGACAACAGTCAGTCCAGGATGACTTTCACAAGACTGAGGTTCTTGCTTACACAGTTTAGGCTTTCATCTTTGTATCAGTTGTGCATCTTGTTATCATGGTGTTTGAAATGTGAAAAAGTACCGAAGAAGGCTACAGGAAAGAGAAAGAGGGACTCTTTATCAGGGAATGTAGAGATAGGACGAAGGGTAATGGTTTTAAACTGAAAGAGGAGAGATTTAGATTAGATACTAGGAAGAAATTCTTTACTCTGAGGGTGTTGAGAGACTGGTGCAGGTTGCCCCAAGAAGCTGTGGATGCCCCATCCCTGGAGGTGTTCAAGGCCAGGCCGGATGGGGCTTTGAGCAACCTGGTCTAGTGGGAGGTGTCCCTTCCTGCAGCAGGGGAGTTGGAATTAGATGATCTTTAAGGTCCCTTCCAACCCAAACCATTCTATGATTCTATGAAATCTCGTATTAAGTACCAGGGCCTAGCACGTAACTGTAGAGCCAAGAACAATGTTGAGTCTTGGGCTCTTAACTATATCTCTGGCATAGTCTCATTAGTGAGTCATTGCCATGGTAGTAGAGAAATTGAGATTACTAGGCTATCAATAGGTATTTACTTCTCTTAGTCATAGCAATGACTCACTAGCAATACAATTTTTTTCTATTAATTCCCTCTTGTGTGTAGCTTTTCCATTTACCTGCCACTGTGACATTGTGAGAGGTTCATCATAACATTTGCTATTGTGTGACTCAGTAGAACAAAAGACAATAGCAGAGAAATCTGTGTGTGTCATTTGCATCCAGATTTTTTGTTTAATTGCAGTTAAAATGACTTCTGATTCTTTTGGTTTAAAGGAAGGCAGTGAAGATAATTTATCCAATTTGATTTCAAATCCTCTGTAGCAAAAGTGTCATCTATATTTAATAAGAGAAAACATACTTTGATGTCATTTGATATCCTAACTTTTGTAACTTAACCATGACTATAGTTAATATATATTCTTAAGCTAAAGATTATTTTATTATTATAACCTTTTGGAACTGTGAAATAAATCTCCTTTTTTTCACATTATTTCATTCTTTAAGAACAAACAGTGCTTTTTTCTTCAAATCAGCTCCATATAAGAGTGTATGGATTCTCTTCATCTTATAAAAACATTTACAATAAAGACAGACAGAAACCAAGCACTGTAAATGTATATAAAATTCAGACCACAAATTGGGTCTATCAGACTGAATTCTATCATCCAAGAGATAGAAACTATTTTTAAAGTTTGTAATTTTTTGATATTTTGTGGCACAGAAGGTTAATTTAGATGGCAAGAGAAGTCAAAATCTTTGTTACCAGATAAGAACTTACTATTGGGATGGAGTAATGAGATAAAATATTAATGTTTTTAATGGTCTCGGTATATGCTTAAAGTGTTCTACTGCACTCAGATGATCGAAATGCAGGTTATTCTCTGCAACTGACAATCAATTATTTGCAGAAAGAGGAAGAGCTCTCAGAAAAGCTGTCTTCCACTATTACTCTGTAATTGCATAAGAACATCAAATATTAAATGCTAGACATACATATCTTACATAAGAACTCAATGTTTGTTAACAGATCGTGGTTTATTTTTCCTTGTTTTCAAATAAAATAATACTTAAATTTAAAATTTTTCTATTTTGAGTGAACTGCTAGATGCCTTGCTGGAATATTGAAGATAAATATTGATCCCAATGAAAATGCACAGAGACCTTCTCTTAGCAAATGGATGTCTCTGGGTATCAAACCCAGAAACACAAGCCTTGGTGATACCAGGTCGTCTACTTTGGGATTTGACTGTGTTGTAACTCCAGTTCCCCTGTTCTGGACAATCAGTGGTCTTTCCACACAAAATATGAATCAGCGAGATCTTAGTTGAGGCTGCTTTACACTCTGCTACTTAAAAAATGTAATATAGGATTGAGTTTGCTAATGCACACATGGAGGTGTTAGTTACCTGGGTGTTTCATGATCTGCTTGGGGAACAGTCCAAAAAGCCTGAGCCTGGGTCCCTGTCTGTTTTGAAAAGGGTTGAGTTTCTCATCAGATGATGACAGAAGTAGGTCAACCAGGTCGTGACAGGCCATGTTGGATGAGCTGAAAGATGATGAAAGACACTGGTTCCCTGCCAGTACAGGTGCTGCTACATTTGTTCATTGTTAGAGACAGACATGATTTTCCACGTTTGTCCTAAGACAACGGTATATTCTCTGCACTTGCAGGCTGTGCAGCGCTGGGAGGAGTTTGGCTCAGGTTTGTAGAAAGGCTAACAGCTACCAAGTGCAGACGAAAACACTGTTTATAGTTTTTTTTAGCACAGCTCTTCCTGTTGTCCTCTGCCAGCTGGGAAGGCTGGTGGGCAGGGAGGGACTCACAACTATTTCACTGGCAGCTGTTGAGGGCAGCGTGAATTCAAGCCATTTACAAAAGCAGCATGGAACCAGGTCCTTCCAACAGGAGCATGGGTGATGGCAGGGAAGCACCACTGAAAGGTGATTTAGGAATAACTTCAAGCTTTCAGACAAAATGCTGTCATGCTCCCTTATTAATATCTTGCTGTACCACTTGTAAATTTGAACAGGGGGCTGCAGATATTTCTTTTGACAAAATAGAAAGTCTTTACAACGTCGTTGCTTTGATTTCAGACAAGGCTTGTACAGTTTATCTTCTCTCCTCTGGCATTCTCCCCGGGTGTTATGTCAGGTCAACTCCTCATGAGGAGCTCCTCAAAGAGGACTTCCTTCCTCCTCCCGGTACCCTGGAAGACAGCACTACCTCGTCCCGGCAGGCAAGGTCCTTTCTGCACACCGATGATTATTTTTTCCTCTCAGTTTTTTTCCAAATTTTTGTGATTCCAGAAGGCTCCCTTGGGTTTAGGCCAGAGCTCCCCACAACTTGTGCCCGGCCCTCAGAGACGCAGGAAAGACGCCAACGATGTAAACTACTGGGAAAATTTTTAGAAAAACGCTTTTATTTTCCCCCATGACCTCGCTGAGGGCGCCCCTCGGGCCGGGCAGGTGGAAGCCCCCCGCGGGCGGGCGGCAGGCCGGCTGGAGCCTCAGGCTGCGCTGAGGGGCGACAGAGCTGACGGAGGCCGCCCCTCCCCACTCTTCGCCTCGGGCTGCCCGCGCGGCGCGTGTTTCCGGGCGGGGCGCGGCGCGAAAGCCAATCGGAAGGCGCCGGCACCTCCCTTGGTGGGCGGTGGCGCGGGCTTCTGCGCCAATCACACGGGGGGGGAGGGGGATAAAGAGGGAGGAGGTGGGGCGCGCGCCCGCCGGGCTGTGGGCGGGGCGGTGGGAGGGGCGAGCGACGGGGCGGTGGCGGCGGGTAAACACGGCGGCGGGGAGCGCGCGCCGCTGAGCCATGGCGGCTTCTCCTGCTGAGGTGTTCGGGCTGCCGGGCGAGGAGGTGAGGCCTGCGACCGCGCTTCGCTCCCGCGCTTCCCGCTTCCTTTCTCCCCCGAGGGCGGGCGGTGGCTTTCCGGGAGGGTCTCCCTTCAGGGCGAGGGGTTTCCTGCGGGCCCGCCGCCGTCTGGCAGGGTAGGGGAGCGGGGCTGAGGTGAGGTGGGGGGCTCGGCGGGCCCTCGCCCCTTCGCCTCAGCTCCGTCTGCCGGGCCGGCCGCGGCCGGTAAGCCGGCGGCTGCCGTGTCTCCTAGCACCGGCATTCCTGTCTCTAGGCTGGTTTTTGAAGCTGTGCGAGCCTCCCCCTGCAGACGGAGGAATTCGGGTGCGTTGGGCAACCAGAGCCTCCAGGCTGGGAACCAGGTGACTGAACACGATCTGGGGGAAGCAGATGCCTTCCCAGCACCTGCTGCGCAGCCCCCACCCCGAG
>JAOTQQ010000071.1:27109521-27144103 GCA_026546715.1 Gallinago undulata
GGGAGCTGGGGGGGCGAAGCGGGGGGGCCCCCCCCCCCCCCCCCCCAAGTTCTTCCTCCACCCCCCTGCTGAAGAATAAAGTCTTTGTTTCGGGGGTTGTCGCAGACGGGGTTGGAAGCTCTGGAGCCGTGCGTGGATTAAAATTGTGCCAAAGGTAGTTCAGGGCCTGAGCGTTGATGCTCTTCCCCTCGTTGCTGACAGCGTCAAATACTGTGTGCTCCTTAGTGGTTTTTCTAATAAACTTGTGGGTAACAGAAAGTGGCTTATCTCATGAGGTCATAGTTCCTGAGCGCGGTGGCTTTGGAAGGTGGCTGGTGCTGGTGCTCCGGTCCCTAGCTTCAGTGGCACACAGGTGAGGAGGCCTTTAATATCGGAACTGTGGTAGAATATTGATTGAAAAGTTAACTTTATCAAGAAGAAAGGAGTTTACTTTTTTTTTTTTTGATAGCAGGTACAAGAAGACTAAAAGCTGCATCTATCTGAAAGCTGTTTGGTGACCTGTGTGAAATGTCAGTAATGTTCTTTTTGAGCCAACAGGATATTTTACCAAGACTGTCTTTGATCAGCTCTTTTTGTGTCCAGGCAGTGATGGTATCTGTGTCAGTGCACACTTGTTGCGTCTTTTGCAGGAATTCACTTAATTAAAACTATGAAATATTACTCCTGGACTGCTAGCATGGCTCGCTTTCCTAAGTTCTGCTTTACTTCTGGAGAAGTAACTATAAAGCTCTCAGATGATTTTATTTTTTTTCCCTTTCACCTTAATATTTGAATTGCATAGGAGTTCTATGAGAAAATTAGCACAATATGCTGCAAGGGTTGCAGAGCACTTCCTGTTGCACGCTATTTTCATTTGCTAGTAACTTCTTGAGGATATCTACTTAGATTAAAACATTCCATGCCTCAGGCTCTCTATTTTAACTTTATTAGGCTTTGGTCAACTTAGCTGTTTCTTATGCTTCCCTTAGCTTCCCTAAGATCCCCATAGCTTCCCTTACTATGGGGAAAATATTTTGCTCTGGTCAAAATTGAACAGTTTGCGTCTTCCCTCCCTCCTTTTGAACATGAATGTCTTCCTTTGGAACAACTGTTTGGGGAAGGGGGAGAAAGTTTGAGTAGGTAACAAATCTATCAGATCCATTTTTTTCCTTGATTCAAAAGCTTAGCCAAACTTTTTCAAGTTACAAATGAGAAAAATGCAGTTTGTTTACGATCAGAGACTGCAATATTTAGTTGGTGCTTATTGGCTCACATGTAAAGAACTCGCTCAGTTTTCTTCATAATTTTCATGTGTGATTCTGCATGCACAAATGACAAAATGAATGTTTTTAGGGTTATAGGAAAGCTGCTGCCAGCTGCTTTTACCTAGAGTACTAGAATAGAAACTAGATTTTTTTGCCTCTCTAGATTCTTTTTTTTTCCCCCCAGAATTTAGATCTGGAAGATTGTGTATACAGAATCACAACAAAATACACAATGTCAGAGACCCAAATCGTATTGAAAGTATCATCAAGGAGTTTTCTATAAAACCTCCTGCACCCTTGTTTTGCAGGCTTTTCACAATTTGTGTCTGTACACTGCTGTTTCCTTGGGGCTGCTCTGTGACCCATTCTGCAAGACGGATTTGCTTGGGGTATGAATCAAAGTTGTCTGGTAAAAGAAAGCGGTGTTATCTGCAAACCCTCTTTACTTGTTACAGCTATTGTGTATGATTATGTGGTAAATATAATAATTGTAAATAAGTGGTAAATACAATATGGAATGAAGGTGAGAAGTTGGTCTAATTGTTGAGGCAGTTGAATGCAATATTAAAGTGTGTATTTTCCTCCCCCTTTCTAGCCCCCTCACCAAGTTATGCATTTATTCCAGCTTTCTTGGTTGTGTATTAGTCACTTGGACTTGATAAAAGATTGCTAATATGATGTTGCTGACCCAACAAAATGAAGAAGCTGGGATGAAAAGGAAGCTGTAGCTGAGATAATTGTGTATACAGTGAGTTATTGTATATGTTGTATTTAGGTATCTGAATTTCAGTGCCTGAATCTTTCAGTTGTCCTTAATTTCTCTGGCTCAGTTTTTCTTCTCCAAAATGGATATAGTATCCTTCTGTTCATAGGACTTCATATCACTTAGTTGGATGTTGAAAAAATGAGAGCTACAAAAGTCAATGAGGAAAACTAATAATTCTGTACTCAGAGCAGGGTCTTAGCAGTGTGTGGAAAGTGAGGTCTGGGGTCATATGCTGAAAAATGAAGGCAGGAGAAAACTCAGAATAGTTGTGAGCAATACCAATTTTGTTTATTTAGTAAGGTGTATGTCTTTTAGAAAGTTTATGATCCTATCATCAGAAGTTCTGATGGGGTGAATATGCAGTTATAGGCTAAAATGAATATAATCTAGGAACAATATTAGACTAAAACTGAATGCTGATCACGTTTGAGAATGTTTTTGCGAATTATTTTACATTGAAGAACAGCATATAGAAAAAAGGCAAATGAACAGATTATACATCTTGTTACAGCTGATCTCAATGTAGAAAAAAGAGACCTCTAATAATATTATTAACAATTACGTTTTATCTTCTCTTTAACTTTTTTTAAAGGGAAAAGAAATGCCCTAAAACATACTTCCCACCTCCAGGACAGACTTTCTTACACAGTGCTCTTTGCCTCAGGCTGCTTTAAAAAAAATCAGTTGGAAGCATTAACTGCAGTAGGCTTTGTCTTGACCTGTGAAGTGAGTAACCGTGCCTGTTGCATACTCAGGATATGTCTGCCTTGGAATATAGTCTCAAGTGTTGGTTCAGATCTGCAGGAGCGAACTGACACAACTGCTGCTGCTTTTCTTTGTCATAGTAGTGGTAGCTTTGCTGGTGCTCTTAAATGTGTTTTTTGAGGTGAAGTGTCTGTAGCTACAGGGGTTTTGGCTGAGGGACTTTCTAATACAAAGCTTTCAGGTTGCCAAGACTTGGATTTCTGTAGATTAAACTCTTTGAGCATTTTTTGACACTGAGCTATTTGCTTCCAGTTACTTTGGTTTTGTGACAATTAACTGTAATGCTAAATACAGAATTTTACAACAGCAATTATGTAGTGATCTTTCAAAGACTGAAGGAAGAATCATTGATATTTCAGCTAATGCTCTGTTATATCTTTGGTTATAGAAGGAATTACGTTTTTCAGTAGTTTGCTGGGTTAAAAATAAAATTGCTAAAGGACTATCTAGAATGACAGTGTCTTTATTTCTGTTTTCTATTAAAATACCTGCTTCTACTTTAGGGCTTTGGAATGGATTTGATAAAATGACACTGAATATATAAATGTACTTCACATCCTGTTTAATTTAAAAATTTCTATATGTCAGAGTTTTTACACTCCCAATCTGGATTAAGGACTTTATTATTTACTTAGCTCTTTTTATATTGCCTAAATAAGATAAGTTAGCTAGCTTTTTGATCTGTTGTGTCTATTATGTTTGCTGTAGTAGTCAGACCGGTAGCGGGAATCAGACTAGTAGTGTGAACTTCTTACAGGCAAAAATATGCTTCCCACTTGTATGCATTTACCATTTTAGGTTTCTCTGTCGCTTCAGAGCTATCCTATGTAGAACAAATGTTCTTGTTTTTTGCAGGTCACATAAGATTTCTCGTAAGCATATGGTATTCTATTCTGGAAACCTTTAGATATATTTTCATATTCATTTGTATTCCTGCTCCTTTACTACTGGAGCAGGTTGTTTATGGGTTTTTTAAGTTGCTGCTGGTGAACTGAATTTCTTGGAAACGTGGTTTGTCTTCTACTTTTGCACACCTTACTCCCAACCCCTTTCATATTGCTGTATTTTGGAAATGATTTTGATGACCAGAAATCTTTCAAACATTACTTTGGAGAATGCCATGGACTAGTCTTCCTCTGGATTGCTTCTGACAAAAACTGTAATTTTGTTTGGCTTGTTTGTGCCCGGGCTTGAGGCAGCCACATGCTTCTGTTCATGTTCAAACCCGATAGCCTCCTCAGCATCTCTGTTCTAGATGTCTGCTCCACATACTCAAATAGAAAAAAAAATAGACATGCATGCCTCTGTGCTTCAGAAATGCTGTGAATTTATTCCAGGCTGTGAAGGACTTTCCCATTGCAAGGCCTGATCTGGACTCCAGTATGTCTGGAATAGTTTAGATGCTTGTAGAAATGGTGACGTTTGCTGGTTTGGGGTTTTGGGAGGTTTTTTGTTTTGAGTTGGTTTGTTCAGTTTGTTTGTTGGGTTTTTTTTGTTTGTTGTTTTTTTTTTGTTTGAACAACAATATAATTTGTGTAAATTTCATAGTTTCCGGAAGCTGTTTTATGTACCTGAGTTTGATTTGTTTTGTTTTTATAAAGCCTTTCTTTCACACTGAACTAACAAACATTAACTGTGACTGTTGTGGATATTAAGTTGAAAAGTGGTTTGTTTTTTTTTGGTTTGAAGCTTTTTTGTGTGTAGTTTTTTTTTTAACTAAAGTTCTGTTGGCAAACAGATAATTCTACTAGTGGACTCCTGTCATCTTGAATCTTTTCCTTGATTTACAAACAAATGGAGATCTTGAATACAATCTGTAACAATAGCCAGCATTACTTGAAGGACAAGACTTCCTTATTTATGAATACAAAATGCTCCTATAGTACAATTAATGTTTAAGTTTTTTTAGTGAGTTAGTAAGACTGGACTGTAACCATCAGGTGACTTTCATTATGTTTACAATATTGATTGATGTAGCTCTATAGTAGGAATCTTCCTGAATCTAAAACTTCCTTCGAGAAAATTTATTCAAAGGAAAAATGTTTCAACTCTGTTGGTTGCCATAGAGGGGTAAAAGAGTGCTCTCTGGGCTATGAAGGAGTGGTCAAGATGGCAAAGACTCCTTCCCGCTTTCTGCCTCCTGGTGAAATGAACTGGTGATGCTAACAAAACTTATTAACATTTAGAGGTCACCAAATGTATGTCTACATTGCTTGCAAGGTCTGAATATTGCAGGAATTACTTTCCTTCAGCTAAGGCTCACCATTCTGTGGGAAATGCTTTATTTCAAATGAGATGGTAACTTTTAATAATGATTTAATTGGGCTGATTCCTCACGTTGTCAACTTTATATCTATCTCCTGCTGGAATTGCTCAAGCTGAATATAGCATGTATAAATGTTCTTAGCTATCCTGATCTTATAATAAGGTGTTGGAGTTTTTTGTTTAAGATCTAAAGAATTTTATTTAAAATTCTTAGTACCTCTTTATAATATATGAGGAAGGTCTGTTCTCAAATGTTGTTTTTAATGCTAGACAGGTGAAGAATGTCAATATCTTCTGGACTGTGTAAGAAAAAACCTGCACTAACCTCAGTGTAGGTAATGGAAGAACCAAATCCTTAATTATTCAGGCTCTGAGAGATTTCTTTGAGATGAAAAGACTGCTTATTGCTCCAGTAAATGCCATTAAGGAATATGTTTTTCTTGTGAAACACTCAAACATAACTTTTATGGTCACTAATGATCTCTAAGTAAAAAAAAAAAAGCAACAAACAACAGAAAACCAAACCAGAACAAAACAAAAACCAAACAGACTTTTAATGTAATTTGAAATAACTGCTCTTGGATTGGAGATACAGACTAGGAAACTTGTGAGTGAAGATACAGGGTTTTTTTAGCACTGCTATGTTTCTGTACTCAGGCAGATGCAGAAAGCTATCTTATTTATTCAACTGGAATATGTGGTCACTTAAGCTGTAAGTAATCTTTCGGCATTGTTTCTGAGCTTCTCTTAGGCTTCAGAGCCTCTTATGTGATGTCTGTCTTTGGTCAATGATTTGTGCTTGAAATACAAAACACTAGTAGGGTAAAGCTGAGTACCTTGAGTAAGATGTCTCACAGATTTGAGAAGCATAATGTAAAAGAAACTATATATTCATGGTGTGTATCTCTTGTGGTAGTACTTGGCTTAATGGAATCTTGGCTTTAGTGCATTTCTACCCATGCAAGTGTCCTAACTTTTCTTGCTCTTTATATCTGTTCTTTAATAAGGTAAGCAGTCTGTGTAGGTGTGCACTGCAGAACACTCTGTAATAGTTGATAATCTCTCTTCCCCCCTTTCCCCTTCCTCTCTACTGACTTTCTGGACCTCCGTACATGGGATGGGAGAGATCATTCTCAATGGAACGTAGAACATGCTCAGGCCATTCAACATCCCTTCCCTTTTGTGCTTTTTCACTGGGCCAGGCTATTTGCCAATTTTGATTTTGAACTTCCAAGCTATTGGTATGTTTATTTCAGCCTGCTTTATCTGCATATACCCAAATCTGAATTTTCTGTTCCCTTTTTATCTGTGCACTATATGCAGATGTGATATGAGGCTTAAGAAAGCCTTAATATATAATTCCTGACATAAACAGAATCTTAAAAGGTGAAGCTGCTGAACTGTTCTATCATTGTAATATCATTTGATACTCTTTTTTTGGCTTGATTTAGTGGTGGTTGATTCTTGACCTATCTAGCTGGAACAAAAGAATAACAGGATGTTACTGCCTAGAGCAACTGTTTACTACAAAGTGTGCTCTCTGTTATGACTACTCAGACCTTTTTATATTGGCTTTCTCAGAAAAAGCTGTCTAGTAGTCCAGCAGATACTACCATTTTATGTTTTAAATCCTTGCTCCATCTATACAAACACCCCTTGTACAGCTCTGTGCCCAGAGCTGCTGCCTTTGATGGGCTGTTGTGTGTGCATGTCTGTGCTACTGAGCAGCTGGGTGCTTGGGCATTAAACCTGTAAGACTCCTCGTGTGTTCAAAGCAGCGGTGAATGCTCCATCTCTTCAGATGTACGGACAGAATAAATTCAGACTGACCACTTCAAGTTAACGTCAGGACTGCAGAAGTGGGGGTAGGCATTTATGGCCAGGAAGAGACTCTTGGGGGAGATAAATTGATCTGAGAGCAGTTTCCTAGACAAGCTGCAGTGCTGCTAGATACAGCTGGCATGTTCCTGTTACTGATTAGGTGCCTGTCCCTTCCTATGCCACCAAAACTACTGGAAGCCCTACAGTGGTGGAAAAGAGCAGCAAGGTAAGCTTGAGAGTGTCTACAGTCAATATAGAAGAGGTGCAGGGTGTAGCCTGCGTGTATCTGAGACCACCAAAATGCTGTCAGGATGCCACTGCCTGTGGATATACAGAAGCAGTTACCAAACCACCATTTCTTGTGCGTGTTCCTATGAAGGGGGCAAATAAGGAGCTCCTGAGCAAAGGTGAATGATGAGGAAAAGGTTCAAAATTGCCTTTGAGACCACAAAATTTTCGTTGCAAACCTATTCCTTGTGGATGCTTTGTCTCCACATGGAGCTTTCATTGCCTAATCTTTGGCTGCATGAAATTGGCTTTGAGCTGGAACTGTTTGGCTGTTCATCACTTTCTCAAATCAGTATTTGGGGCAGCTTTTGTGAACTGTAGCAGCAGTTCTGCCTGTCCTTGGTGAGTGGGGAGAAAAGGTCATATGCTCACAGCACAGAGCTTATCCTGTCAGCAGGCCTCTGCCTCTTCAGGATGTGTGGGGTCATAGCATAATGGATCCTTCCAGCATAAGGCACTTCTGACTGTATTTGGATCAAGCTGTCTGAATTTCTTCTGATCTGCCTTGCACACTAGCGTGACCAGAGAATGGGGAACATAATCTCTTATGATTAAGTATTGCCCTTGCATGTTAGCATGGGTTTTTTGGTGAAGTTTCTAGTCTTCATAGCTTGGAAAAGGAAGAAGCGGACCCTTCAGTATCACCTATAAGTTTAAAAAATACAGAAGACGAGTGGTGGCTTTTTCTGGGGTGAGAATGGTTAGTGGTGAAAGTGAAAAAGGAGATCTATGGGGAAGACTGTGTTGAACAATTCAGAATTTTTTGTAAACTGTTTTTGTTAACCTAGAAGGATACTTCTACATGGCAGTTTGTAAGCAGATGTCAGCCTGCTTAGTTGTTTCGCTAGGCTAACTAAAACCATGTAGCTGTCCTAGTTTGGTACCAACACCAAACATAATATTCTCTTTCAGCAAAGCATGTTTAAATCAATCTACTGTATACCAGCCTCAGGTTTGCAGCTTCTAGTTTCCTGAGGTCATGTACAAAGCATATAGTCTTTTTGTAAAATAGTATTCAGATAAATTCAGATCTGTATTATGATATAAGTAAATAAACTGCATGATTAAGCCAACTTCAAAATCTGAGGAGTATGAATCCTCTTTCTGGGATCTCCCCGGTGTGGGCTATGTTCGTGGCCTGTTAAGCCTGACTCTGAGATGCCTGTACCCAAAAATATCTTTAGTTGTCTTTACTGTTCTCATGCTTGAATCACCGAAAAATCTCGTGATCTAAGCAACTAAATGCAGATGCAAGAAAAGGTATTTGTTTTCCAGGGCAGTGTGTCATACACTAGTGGTTGATCTTGGTCTTTTCTGAGGAGACAGTGAGATTGTTTCTTGAGCTGGCTTCTGTCAGTTGGGTCCCATGGGCTGTGACCGAGGACACCCTTCTTATTGGGAGAGGGTAGTGGTGCACTGAGTGAGTGCGTGCAGAAATGCTCAGTGAGATTGAAAATGCATACATGGGGCTCTTCAGCTTGAGTAGTCTTTCTGATGTTGAATGTCACTGAAACCAAGTAATTGATAGAAGATTAATTAAACACTATTTTGGAATGTAAGAAGGGTGGATGTTTTAGGATATTTGTGATACATAAAAGTGCTAACAAATGGCTCTTAATTTGATGCCAGCATAGTTTTATACTTATTTTTTCTTAAATCTGGTCAGTTTTATTGCTGTCATAAAACATATTGTCACATTATGTGCCTTAAGGCCTGATTATGACTAAGAATTTTCAAAGCTTATGACACTTGCTACTGGTCAGTGCTGGGTAAGGTTGGTTGTTAGGTCTGTTTTTTCTGAACTATGAGATTTCCTAGTAGGAGAAATTTTTCTTTGGGGTGAAGGTAGAAGATACACATGTAATTTGGCTGAAATTGTGGCCAAATGACTGTTTTGCCAGTAAATGGATATTGTAGATTTATCTTGGTACCTTGGTCCCCCTTGACAATTACATCCTAACTATAGAAGGCGGGAGAAATTTGCTATTTTATTTTTATTTGGTGCTTTGTTTTAAATGTTACCTTATTAGCTGGTAGTCTTTGTCTCAGGATTAGCATGCAATTCTCTGTTATCTTTATGAACCCCTCTAATTGGTATTGGTTAGGGAGTTCAGCCCTGTGGTTATATATGAAACCAATGATAAAGTGAACTTTCTGAGTACTTCCTATGTGTCTCCTTTTGAAAGCACTTTCAGTGATATGTGGAATTCAGGAAGGCCCCAGGGACAACATCTGCTGCTTCACCCATTGCTGTGGTATCTGTTTAACTCTTCAACCACCTAGATTAAATCAGCTTTCCTCACAAGCATCTCTGACTAGCCATTGCCTACAAACAGTCCTTCATCTGCAGAGCTTTTTGCTTTCCAGGGAAACAGTGCTCATTTGTCCTCTTCCTCTGACATGGTCACAGCTGTTGGGATGTTTTTTTTTTCCCCTGTCTTGAATTCAGTAGCTTATCAGATGAGTTATGTAAGACTTTGCACAGCCATGTTAATTAATAGGAGGAGTGCAGTCACATCACTCTTGTGAAGCTGTAATTTGTATAATGTGTAACTGAAGTAGTTTCTGGTTTTAAAAAATCTTATACTTTGTTGACATGTCATTTCAGAAATTGTGGTATTTTGAGCATGGCCACTCTGTGCTGTGGAAAAAAAAAAAAGATGCAAGAATTCTTTATTCTTGCCTTCTTTTTTTGAGATTTTACTGCTTTATTAATCTATTCTGATGAATTTGATACCCTTTTTATTGCCCCCAGGAAATCTGATGAATGCCGAGATACCATTATGTAAAAATTTGCTCGGTCCATATGCATTTATCTGTTTAATGCAACTTGCTTGAGCGGCTACTGAGATGTAAATGGCAGCCCGTTCCTCGTGTCCTAAAGGTTATGTCTATGTGCACCAAAAATCGTTATGCTGTTCAGAGCATGTTCTCACAAAGACATTTGCCTACTCTATACAAAATATGGCTAAGAATTGCCCACTGAAGAACATGGGAACCGCTTCTGGAAACTGCTCCCATGTGCTATTGTTCCTGTGAGCAGTACAAGTCACTGGGCTGCATGGTTGGTGGCAAGAGCATCTTGCTTTTACCATTGCCCCAGGAGAAGATCTTCATGCGTGTGCTATGCAGTACGTGCATGCTGCATCTGATCCGATACAGATGTACTGCAAGGCTCACTGGGGAAAATGGTGATGGCTGCTGCCAGAACAATTTGTCATTTGGGAAAGAAGGCTGGCAAGAACAGTTGTATGCTTGGTTCTGTGGGATTAAGCACCCTAACTCAAACCATAATCCCATTCCTTTAGAATGCTGAGATAAAAAATAAAATTAATTTAAAAAACCTCAAACCCTACTGTACTGACTTATCCCATTTTTTGGATTCTGTCTACCATTGTATGTGGATATGATGGTTATAAGATTTTAAAAGGGGTAAACGTAGAATAAATTTGCTACTGAAATTTACAACTGTTTCTGTCAGACAAAGTAACTGTGTTACCTAGTCTATAGTTTTCAGTGTAAATTCAAAATTCTGCCAATAGAGCTGAAAAATAAATCTGTAGGTGTCTTGAATATGTTATTTTGTATTTTAGGAGAACACACGGATTGTCAGGGTGAAGGTTATAGCTGGAATTGGCCTGGCCAAGAAGGATATCTTAGGAGCTAGGTAAGAATATGTGTCTTTAATGTATTATGGGACAGCTGTTTCTTTATTTTCTTTCCACAGCTGTTTAGGTCTTAGAAAATCCTGCTGTGCCTCTCTCCAAAAACATTAGAACTGTTTTAACTGGTAATTTTATAAAATGATCAGAGACTATATAAACATGAAGATAATCTGTTTTCTTGCCCAGGAGTCACTTGGACAGATCTTATGCATTGGCAAAATGTGTGAGAGAGCTTAATTCTCTGCATGGTAGGATACTCCTGCCATGAAGGATTGATATATGTATACATTTTACTTCAGGTAGACTGCAGCTACAATAGCAATAGTTGAGTTACAATCAAAATTGTCTCATCTGAGCTTTAAAGATTTGGAATGAGTGCAACACTAAACACTGGTAGCAACAAGACTATTTCAACTTCAAATTATACGCAGAGGAACAGCATCCACCAATTCTATAGATGTGGTAAGCTCATGCCAGTGGCTGCAGGCTCTGGGTATGTACAGATTTAAAAGTTGAGTCTGCATAAGGGAAGAAACAATCAAAGTGGCTTAACTTTTACCACAGGAAATATTAGGCTTTGTAATTGAAATGCTCTGTAGGATCTTGTAGAATTGGTAAGTGGCAGCATGTAGTTTTGTCCTTTTTCTTTTGGCTTATATACAGAGGGTCTAGAAAAATACTGGTGGTTTTAGTACTCTTTCTGCTGTCAGCTGCTTTGGCATATGTACAGGAATGCTGTTATTTTAGCACTAGCAAAATTGTTACATGTGACATCAGTTTAGCATTAGAAAAAATTCTCTTGTGATATTCATATTTTCCCTAAAGCCAGACAGTTTCTCTTTTTTTCACATATAGTTTTTTATCTTTAAACAAAAATAGGGCAGCTTTTCTCATCATAACTTAAATATGTGGAAATTGTATGCTCTTTTGCCTTATGGCAGACAGTCTTAGTCACCTTTTGTTACTAGTCTGTTTGAGCAATTTAATGCTTTGACTCTGTTTATGAAAAGCAGACATTCATATAATCTGCTGTTTATCGTACCACAGGAAGGAAAAAAAAATCAATCTGAGGCAGTAGGTCATTTTAAGCAAGTGTGTTAGGTCACCTTTATTTACAGAAGACTTTGGATTAAACTCAAACTCTGTGAAATTGTTAGAACATATTGCATGTTCAGGGGAAAATTCCAGGTGTTTTAAATTGTTAAAACCAGGAGATTTAATACTTCAACCTCAATACGATCACAGCTGATTTTTTTTTATGTGTCTCATTGAAATGCATGGGAATTTATTAAATCTGTTCTTATGAAATAAGAACTGTGAAAGAAGATAATCAGATTGTAGTGATACACAGAATATAAAATGGCGTGGCTAGTGTGGTCATAATCAGTAACAACATTCAGATTAGTATTCTCTCTGAAACTATTTAGAAAATTATTATATGTACAAATGTGTGTATGGTGTTCATAAAGTAATTGTAAATCCTACCTTCATAACTTCTATTAATGTAAGCCTTTTAAAACTCAACTGCTAATAATGCTGACAAAAAAGGATACATAGCAGTATGCTTATCTTTTTCTTTACCCCTTGCAGTGACCCATATGTGAAAGTGACAGTGTATGATCCAGTGAATGGAGTCCTTACCAGTGTTCAGACAAAAACAATTAAAAAGGTTAGCTTTCTTGTCTTTGTAGTTGTGATCATTTTTTTTTTATCAAACTAGAGGAAAAGTTAATACTACAGGAAATATGAGAATTAATATGTCACTTGTGTAAACGGACATGGAGAAAGGAATATTCCATGACCTACTCTGTTTTTCTGTTCATGGTGTTATTTTGGTATTTTCCCTTCAATAATGTTATTGGAAGGCAGAGAAACACTAAGGAATATAAGGTGAGTACGGTTTCAAAACTACATCATTCATGGAAATACTGGATTGTTCTGATTTTGAGATATTTAATGATATAAGAATTTATATTTCTTGCTGCACAACTTTTATCTTTTTTATGTTTGACACACAAACATGATTTGCTGTATTTCAATCATGATAATATTTGTTTCTCTAGAATACCTGTGGGTAAAAGGCAGTGTTAACACTGGTAAGCTATGTTAGATCAACTAAAAATGAAAAATTGTGTTTGTGAGAGGGAAAGTATTCCTCACTGTTCTCAGATAGTGGCTGTGATTTATGTTATGAAATCACTTATGCATTTTGCCTTCATGTTGATACTTTGAACTCTCATCATAGCTAAATAATTATCTCTAGTATTTTTAAAAATAGCCACAATTGAAAGATGTGTTTAGGTGAGCAGGTTATGTTGTGTTTGGCTCACCTATGCATGGTCTGTCAAGATTATGTGGTTGAGAGCTTTGGCATTTGCTAAGAGTTCATAATTTCAGGAGAAACATATGTTTGTGTGTAAGTAATGAGGATAGTGGACTGAGGAGAGGGTGGTGATTACCACTGAAGACATACCATAAATCAACTGATTTGGACTGTATAATGTGCCTTTCTCTGCATTCATGGCATTAGCCAAAATCTGAGAATACTTGCATAAATTGTCTCCATTCTACACTGTGTTAAAGAGTGTAAGACTTCTATGACTTTTAACTGCAGTAGCAAGGTTAACTTTTGTACTGTAAGTGGATTGTTACATGGGATGTAAAAAACAGATGTAAAACATGAAGAAAGACACCAATATGGAATTGTTACTATAACCAATGCTGTTTTCTTTTTTTTCCTTCTCCTCCTCCCCTCCCATATAGTCCTTAAATCCAAAGTGGAATGAAGAACTCTTATTTAGAGTAAGTGGTTTCTACAGCCTTATTACCTATGTTGGTTATTATATTAACATATTAGTAAAAATGTTTTCTCACTACTTCAGCTTAAAATCAGAAATACATCTATAATTAATGTTCAAAAAGCCCCACAAAATGCTTTACTTAAAAATATGTTAACGTTTTTATTTGTGCCAGAATTAAATTTTCAGCCTTGATGTTATCTTCCCTATTCCATGAATGAAGACAGATTTAAAAATTATTTGGGATAGCACCAGTCTTGGTTCATTGGTTCTTACAGAAATATGTTGCACAGTGAAATGTCAGCAAGGTGCAGATTTGCTGTTTGATTTAGGCCTTACATATTTCTTTCCTCCTGCATAAACATAGAGCTTTTGCTGAACAGAAATGCTGGAATTTAGCATATATTTTAATTATTAACACATTTTTTCCTAGGTTAATCCTCAGAAACACAGACTCCTTTTTGAAGTATTTGATGAAAACCGTTTGGTAGGTCCTTTTGTGTTCATATTGCATTGTATTGAAGACTTGAATGAAAATAAGTTCATCTGGGTTTAACATGGCTAAAAAAACCACACCAAATAACCTTAACTTTTACAATTAAACCTAAAGCTAAAGGCAGACCTGGTTTGTTTAATTATCTGAAATTACAACTTTGTGATGCTTTGAAACAGTTATATTATTATTCTTAACTTCCAATATGCTTTAACTCATAAGTGTACTTTTTTTAATAGTGCTTTTCAAATGATATAGCCAAAGTCTTTGGTGGTATTGAAAGCTCTGTATTGAATGTAGCATTGACAATGTGGGTTTCTCACACCATGTACAGAGATGCTTCTTCTGTATATGTGGAGTAGTGTGAAAGAAAGCATGTGTACGTTTTCTTTGGAAATATTAAGAAGTGGGACAGTGGATTATGATCTTGTTAAAGAGGTGTCTCTCTCTGCATGGCAGACCATAAGTACGATAAGGATAGCTTGTGCATTTATTTTCTCAGTGAAATCAAAACTCCTCCTTTGACCACACTCTCATTTAAGGTTTGAAAGTGTCTGTTTACCAATCTTCTGTCTGTATGTTTCATTGCAAATGAGTAAGGCTGGCAGTCATGACTCTTGCATCCTAGGGCGACTTCACAGATGTTCCTTCTCACTGGAATATAAACTTTTTTCTTCGGCAATAGTATGAAACTAATAGGAGGCATTGAGTGCTCTTCAGTTTGTACTCCAAACGCAGTTTCATTCTGATAGCTATTATAAAGGATCTTTTTGTGCTTGAATAGTGTGATCGCTATGAGAAGCTTACTATTTTTTCCTAAAGCTTTCTGTATATACTCAATAATCGATTGTAACTTATTGGAGGTGCTGCTCTGCTAAAGTTGGGAAGAGTGAAAATGCATGTAAATATTAGTACAAACTGTCTAGAATAATTAGACTTAAGAAAAAAGAGGCTTGTTTCTTGGATATAGGCATTATGTAGTCCCCAGACCATTTACTTCTTGACTGGTGGTAATACCTGTCGCAAGTATTTCAAATAAAGTGTCTCGTATTTTTTTAAATGAATTTTTTTAGGGAATTAGCAGCATTTGTGGCTTACGTGGCAGGTTAAATATGGTTTTTCAGGATGCTTAGGTGAGGGTGATGGAGCACTGGAACAGGCTGCCCAGGGAGGTCGTGGAGTCGCCTTCTCTGGAGATCTTCAAGACCTGCCTGGATGCAGTCTTGAGTGATGTGCTCTAGGTGTTCCTGCTTTAGCAGGGGAGTTGGACTAGATGATCTCTAGAGGTCCCTTCCAACTCTGAAGATTCCATGATTACAATGTATTCTTCATGAGGTTGAAGTGCTTTGTCTGTTAGTCGTTGGAACGTTACTGCCACCGCCTGGAAGCCAGGAGGCAAGTCAGAAAGTCAGATTCCTGATTTTTTGCAGGGAGAAGGCCAATGCTTTCTTTGTGGTTTCCACCAAGAGAATTCATAGAATCGTTTGGGTTGGAAGAGACCTGAAAGATCGAGTTCCAACCCCCCTGCTATGGGCAGGGACACCTCCCACTAGAGTAGGTTGCTCAAAGCCCCATCCAGCCTGGCCTTAGAACACTATTCCATAGCGTTCTTTCTCTAATTTAGAATAGATGAGTTGTTTGACCTGTTTGCCTATGGGAGAGGAACCAAGAAAATGTTTTACTGGCATCAACTCGGAAATGGTGGTTTACTTCCTATGTATAATTATATTTAGAGATCAAAGAGTCATGATGCTATCAGTCACTGTATACCTCTACAGTAACCCAATATTTTTAATCTTTTCCATCTCATTCAGTGAATGGAAAAGGCTGTCTCCGTTTATCTATTTAGCTTGCTTTCAGAAAGACAAAGTTTCTATCCCAGATGTCTTGAGCTGTTTTAAGTAATTCAAATTGTTGCCTTAGCTGTGATTGTTGTTTAGCATTGACAAGCTTCCCCACTTCTATTAATTCATCTTCATATGATAGAAATCATAGGTGCCTGGCACACTAGCATGTGCAGTTATGATGAGAAGGTCTTTCATCTTCCATTATTTTAGGGGGCTTCAGTGTTGATCAGCCCTTTTTTTCTTCTACCTATTGGATGACTCTTTAAACTTTACCTATGAGTAAGCTGATAAAATTGAAGTTCCTTTACATTCGTGAGACTATACTCCCAACAGATAATTTCCTCTTTATAAAAATGTATCCCAAGTGCTTTTATTCCCAGAGAAACTGAAGTTTAAAATCCCTGCGTTTTGATTTTAAGAACTATTGCTTTCTTGGAAATCAGGCTCGGAACTTACCACCTTCAACTTTTGGCTTAAATTCAAAGCCCTACTGCATCAACCTGCATATCACCAACAACTACAGTTTTAAAATATTTCTGTAATAGCTTTAAAACTTTTAAAAGATTGCCTGTCTTGGATTTGGCAAGGGAACACTAAGTTTGTTCTGCTGCCTTGTTGTAAAGCATTAGCAGAATGAAAGGTTTGAGAAGTTATGGAGTCCTCAGTTATGGTTGTCTTTAAAAACACAATAGAAAAAATTGTCAGGAAGGACAATGAGATCACTTACGAGATGGATCAGTGAAGGTATGAGATGGCTTTTTGCTATCTCTTCTTGTCTTAAAATAACTTGTGATAATTAGGTATATTTCAAATGAAGTGCCAAAATCTTTTGTTGATATTGAAGAAGTCAATGATCTTAAGATTTGAATGGAAGTACTGGTACTTTTAAAAAACTAATGTTTTTAATTTTTGTCAACTCTAATTCAGCAAGATAGAATTTTGCATTTTAAAAGCAGTTTTATATTGATTAAGGAAGCTGTAGTTGGCTGGCTATAGCTATACAGTTATAGCTAAGGAAGAGTGACATATTGAGAAATTTCACTTAAATCTGAAGCCTGAGTTATCAAATTATGTCAGCTTATCGTTTTCTTAGAGTTTTCTTTAGTAAAATTGGAATAATGTTTCAGTTCATCCATTGAGGAAGAAAGCATTGCTTTCTTTTACAAAAAGCAGTATCTCTAATAAAGTGGTTGCAGTTTTTTGTGTATTGCACAATATACAAAACATCTTATGAACTGTGCTACTAATACATTTGTTGTTGGGGAAAAAAGGAGCTTTAAGAAATGCATTTTTTACTCTTCACTCATCTTAGGGTAGATTTTTTCTTGTTGTATTGTTTGGTGGATTTTTTTTTTTAATATATTGCTTGAAGTTCAAATGTAACTTTTTCAAACTGTGACCAAAAGAGTCTTTTATGGCATTTGCCTTTCCACTTCTCCCCCCATTCCAGCTGCCTGCGACATAGAACATTAGAAGTAGTCCATTTGTTAAAGCATAATGAAATAAATGAACTATTGTATTTGTTGGCTTTTTATGAATAAGCTAGTATTCATTTATTGCTGCATTCTAATCATGGAATTCAGGTAACAGAGGTTAAGTAAGCCCTAGAGTATAATTAGAAAACAAATTTGTTGCTTGCAAACAGAGTACTGTGAATTTGATTCTTGGCTCTTTTTTGGGAAAGAGGTATAAATGTTAATTTTACTGCCTTCTAGCTTAAAATACAGTAAAGGTTAAATAAATATGGAGCAGAAAAAAAATTAGTAGTATGACCTATAAAAGTATAAATGGCCTAGTGTTCTCTTCTGCTTGCACTTTTTCAGCAGCACTAAGTAATTTCTTGTTAGTGCGGTAGCGTTTAGTGCTGCATCGTGTATGGCTTCGGTATTCAAAAGTACATTCATAACCAAATGTTTGTTTTTTAAAAAATAAAAAAAAAAAAAACAACAAAAAAATGCACTTAACAGCAAGATTCAAGATTGTCTTTTTTCAAAAGTCCCACTAGGTGCCAGCAAAGGACCTTTTCAGCCACTGAAACATTTGGAGTTCTCAATCCCATTACTCTTCTAGGAGTTGACAGTATATTAACTTCTTGACATGCTGAACATTTTATTTAAAAATAAAAATAATTAGTAGTTAGCTATAAATGTATGAGACGGCTTGTATATAATTACACAGAATCCTTTCTTCTGTAATTGTGCATAGTAATCATAGTTATCTTTGTGCATACTCAGGTCAGTGTTTAAAAGTTTGCATAGCTGGTTGTATATTTGCACGCCATATCGAACTCTAATGACTGTCAGCTTATTGTGGGCTTCCAGCAAACAAGATGAGGTAGTTCAATTTGTAAGAATAGTTTTTCTTTCTACCTTTAACAGCTGTAATTTTGAAAGGTTAAAATATGAAATAAAAGTTTAACATAGTAGGCTGGAAATAAATACCAAAATATTAATCAGAGTAACTTTTTGTGGTTCTAATTCAGTTGCACTTCACTGAAAATTAGGAATTAATTGGCAGAACAGGTTTCTACTATGTGCAAACCTTTAGAAGATATGATTGTTTAACAATGTGAAGATAGCAAGATTATGCCAACTTTTTCAAGTTTTATTTAAATAGTGCAGAAAAGACTTTTTTTAAGGGGAAGAAGGCTTATTTCACTGCTTTATGCATAATTCAGACTTCAGCAGTTTGCTAGCACGGTTACTATTTGGAAATTCAATCCTAGACTTGATACTCAATTATATGGGACTTCATTCCTACCAACTTCCTGTAATTCTAAACCTATGGGTAAAAATATTAGTAGTCATACGCTGCTGAGGAAAGTACGGACACATTGACTCAGCTAGTGCAGCTGCAGTAGGAGTTGCTGTTTTAAACTTGGAAGTACTGGAAGTTTATTATTGTATTCATCTATGCAAATTCCAGAAGGTATAATTGAAACAGGATTAGTAGTGTTTGTCAGCGTGTTGCAGCTGAGGTCGTTGGAACTAAGTGCTTTGTAAATGAATGCTTTCTGACTGCAAGCAATCAAAGACGGTCCAGAAACTGCAGTTCAACGAGTGGCTGACTTATTTCAAGAGGTACAATTTTGTTGTTTGTTGTTTTTTTTTTTTTAACACTAGTATCAGGACAAAGACTGCAACTGGGGCAGTCTTTTATGGGCTTTTACTGTTGTAAGGTACTAGCTCTAGGTTCTGTGCAGCTGCCTGTAGCCTTTCTGCTGAAGGATCTCTGTGGTTTTCATTTCCTAACATGCGTGGAAATGAGAACAAATGGCACGACGGTTAAGATTGCATTTTGCTGCCCAGAGAAGCAACACTGATCCGTTATCGGAAACCTCTGAAGATGTTTTGGACAGTAATGATTGTATGTACTTCAAAAAATCGCAAAATTCTGCACCTAATGTTACACAGATGAAACTGACTCCTAGACAAGTTGCTTATGCACCTGTAATGCAACAAAGAATTAATCAAGAGGAAAATGCAGCTATTTCTTCATTGCAAATAAAAAAGACCACCTCATTGCACATCTCGCTACAGTCTAGAAGGTACAGTGGATGTTTTCGATCTGGTGATGCTGTAGCTAGTGGTGAAGACATTTCATTCACTGATATTGGAAATGAAGGAAATTGTGGTGCTAGAATCGTGGTTGATCATCGACCTAATGATAGCTTTCTGAGCAATACTGCTCTGTGCAATGGCAGCCTTAGCAGCATTGCAGCCAGTGACAGCGGATCGTTCAGCAGTGCTGGCAGTGACTACGGATCATGTGCAAGTACCACAAGTGATGGAGGTTCATATAGTAACAGTGTCATCAGTGACAGTGGTAGTGGCACTCTTTCGACAAGCGATGGTCCTTTCTGTAGTAGCGTTGTACAGGGTGATTCTTCATATAGAAGCACTGCAAACAAATGTAATCCCTACAGGAGCAACTCATCTCAGGACACTCTGTGTAGAAGTAATACTGCTTTTGACCAAGATACTTCGTCAGTGAGGAAGAAAACTAAAATTCCACTGCGTCGTTGTTCATCACTGGTTATTTTCCCTAGGAGTCCTTCCAGTACTCCTCCAGCTTCTCCAGTAAGCTCGGGTCAACTACCACATAGAAATGCCTATCAAACATCCCATAAACTAATTATTTCTCCTAATGAGTTGGCACAAAAAGAAGATCAAACCATTTCTAAGGGATTCCTGTCAACAGCAGTCAATGGACTTCGGTTGTCTAAAACAGTTTGCTCCTCTGGTGAGGTCAGAGACATTCGACCACTTTACTTGAATACATCATTTCAGGACAAAAGTAAAATTTGGAATAGTTCCGAGCCAGCAGCTTGTGAAGAAGGATCTGATGGCTTCTCATGTGTTTCAGTACGTCTCACTCAAAGAGCATTGGCATCAAGCAGTGAAACGGTTAATGGCTGTTGCACTCCAGAGTTAAATCTGAACTCCAGTGAAAAATATCCTCATTTAAAACTGGCACGTAGCACATCTGCATGTTTACCCTCAAAAATAGATTCAGAATATCAGATTAATACAAATGAACTAGAAAGGCCGAATGCACAGATGAGCAAAGCCCACCATGTTTTGCAAAGAAGTGTTTCGTTGGAAGGATCACGTCAAAAAGTTTCTTGCTGTTTATCCAGCCTTAAGTACAAGTGTCATAGTGCAAGGACGTCTCAGTTGCACATACAGTTCAAACCTGGAAATGAAGGAAAAACAACTGGTGTTAAGAAAAGATATGGAACCTCTAAAAGGGAAATGTCTAACACTTCTTTGTGGAGGCCCCATAAGGTGAGTGTTCTGGCTTATAGAAAAACTTGACAGTATTTTGCAGCTGAAATTTAAGTTGAAAATAATAAAATTTATAGTCAAGGCTTAAACACAATGGTTTTAGAATTTCCTAATGGTGCCATACTGTCACCATTAGGAAGTTAATTTTCATATTACCTGTAACATTTGACCTCTAGATTTGTTTCTTAGATTATGGTACATACATTAGCATATGTGAATAAGTCTTACAGTGAAATACCTGTATTTACTGTATTGTAAACAATTTCCTGTTTACATGAACTCAGGGTGGTTTTCTTGTCTAGTTACCTAGACATGGGAATAATTTAAACTTCAGATGAAGTTTTGTAGTTTTAAATACATAACTTCTCAGTAAATTAATGTAATTGCTATAAGTGTTTGCATATAAACTGTTAAATATGAGTGGATTGCTGTATAATCTTTTAGGTTTATATTATATAGGCTTATTTTACAGAAGAGTTTGCTGTATGTAGAATTAAAGATAAGTAATATTTCAGCAAAGAAACTGTAAACACCGTTTGTTTCTGTATACACCCTGAACCACAGGAATTTTCAGAGTTTCCTCTCTTTTTTTTCTTTTTTTTTTTTCCTTCCAACCACTACTTCAGCCTGAGCAGTACACTGTAACTTAATACCTCTCCCAACAACATTGCAGTTCAAATTATAGAACTTGGGTCTAGAAGGCCTATATTAAATGTATTTTTTTGGTAATGAAACTCATACCCAACTAAACTGCAGAATCGTGTTTGCTCTTATTAACTCTTAAGGCATTCTATGTTGTCAGTAAGGTATAAGCCACATTAAATGTGGCTTTTAAGACTTGTTTAAATAACATTGTGAAATGTGAACAATCTGAATATTATGTATTGGTTTTAATTGTGAATGCTGTTAGAAGAGCAAGAATTAATGTTTACAAAAATTGTTTAAAGACCTCATTATCTATGAATTGACACTACCACCATTTAACTGATATGTTTGTTCAAGTAAAAGGCTTTATGCCAAAGATCTATAGTTATGACAGTCCCTTTCTAAACTAGTAATACAATTACCTTGGAGGTATTAGACAGTAATTTTCAGTCTGTTCTTGCCCTTGGAGTAGTGCCTGATGATTGTACATCTTTTGACTTCCTCGGAGTTTTGTTTTGCTTTTTGGTTAAAAATAGTTTGAAGAAAAATGCAGTCTCCTTTTTATAAAACAGTGATCTGAGTTTAAGCTTCATTACAAAACTCACAGTGGATCACAGGTAATCACTATGCATATTGTTTGGTCATTCCTCGTGCAAAATCAAACTGTCCAGCTGATGATAAGTTCCACAGTAAGCACAAACAGATTATGATGTGTTAAGTAGTCTGGATCTAGTTATTTTTAAAAAGTATATTGTAAAAAGGAAAACATGTTGAGTCATCCACTTAAAGTACGTTTCTCGTCAACTTGCACTGCTAGCCTCTGTGTTTAATGACAGTTTATCTACAAGATAATTTATATCTTAATATTGACTGAATTTTAATAAATTCAATTTAGATAGAATCTAAGTTCAGGGTTAGATTGTTGGCAAACATTTCCAGAAAACCTTGTAGGATACTGGAGTGACAATAGTTTGTTTCAGTTCCCAGGAGTGGTGTATACAGTGGATTGTCATAAAAACTAAGGAGACCTAACTTTTAAAAGCACTTGATACCATGCTTCTGTGGTAGTTGTGCATTTTTACTGTGTTAATGTGGCCGCAAGTTTTAAGTTCCCTGTATTCTTAAGATTTCATCTTCTGACTGAAAGATGAGACAAATTTAAAAATAAAAAATGGTAGGAAAAGTCTGAATCCCAAATATGTAAATGTACTTTTCTTGTACTTGTACTTTTAATATATTTGGAAATATTTATAATTGTGCCATTTCTATAAAAATTAAAAACATCTCTGATATCAGAAAACTGAACGTTAAAGGTTTTATAGCAGTATACTTGCTTCAGATTCCTTTATGCAACAACAGGCACAGGAGCCTTTCAGTCCTGAGATGGCCCTTTCAGTCTTTGTGTAAAATCAGTTGTTAGAGAATATCCCATAAAATGTTATGAAAAAATTTAAAAGCTTCCCCTACCAGATCAAGCAAAAAACTTAGTTGGCTTTATAGCAGTTCAGCAATTCACTGGAATAAATTAAATAAATACTATTGTATTTGCTATTACAGTCTTTGTGACAAATATAATAGATTCTATGGCAATCATTTAATTATATAGTCCAGTTAATTATCATGGTGTATTGTGACTCATTTAAAAATAAACAACTCCCAAAATATTTCTCTTGACTCCAGTTAGTCTGGCCTAGTATATTGATATGCTGAGTCTGGGTTCAAATTTAACAAGTTGATACTGGAGTAGCATTTAGTAATGTCAGCTATCTGTACAGAGCAGTCATGAAATCAAGTCAGTGCTTTGGTCAGAGACTCCAGAGTCTGAAGCAGCAAAAGGTCTATGCATTCTTTTCTTACGTGCCTAGCTACTAGCCTTCAGCCACCTCATATCAGATTTCCTGCTTTCTATAATCAACAGCTTGTTAAAGGCTGACTTTAAAAAAAACAAAACCAAACAACAACAACAACAAAAAAACCCACAAAAAAAACCCCAAAAAACCCCCCAAAAATCCCACACAAAACCAAAACCCACAAAACCAAAAAAACACCCCACCATTTCCGTGACAACTGACCTTGGATTATTTTTAATTAAGTTGAAAAATGTAGAATGGTGATGGCCCACATACCAGTGCTGATCTTTACTGGAAACATCAAATAGGTTCTGCAGTAGATAGTAGAATTTCATTTATGCAAGGCAGGAGGAAGGGGTAGTCCATGTTTGCAGTGTTGAAGGTTGTTCTAGACACTGTATTTCTGGTTTTAATGTACTTTCAGTGCATCTATCTTGCTTAGGGCAGAAATAAATCCACAACTAAAGCACTTTGACATCACAGGTATGAATTGGGAGGGTAGCAGTGAGTAAGGGAACAGTTTACATGTCCTCTTCAAGAGGTACAGAGGAAGGCAGAAGCAGTGACTACAGTTCCACTTCTTGTAGACTGTAAACAAACTTAAAAAAAAAAGTGTTAATCTCTTCCATGAGTATAACATTATGCTGACATCCCTGTTGACATCAGCCGTTCCTTCTCCATCATCAGTATCACCGCCGATTAGATAATGTGAATATTGTAAATGTACTTGCAAATCTATTTCAGCAACTGTATACCTTTTAAAATAATTATTTGTACAATTAAGGGAATCATCGTAATTTAGTTCACAAGTAATTTTACTCAAGTTTTGTCTTGAGTGAATGAAATGCACGTTTTTGAAGTGAAAAACTTCAGAGGTGGTGTAAAGTAACTGAAACATTTTTATATTGTCAGGTTTGTGTGAAGAAAACCTTTAGCTGGAACTCTCAAGCTTTTTTCACCAAGTTCTGGAACTCTGCCTTTTGTATTTGTAAAAGGAGATGCTATTTGAATCTCTTGGTAGAAAATTTAAATTTTGGACAAACAGTTGTTTGTGGGGCCTGTGTGTGAGGATGTCTCTCTTCACTAACTTACTTGGCAGCTGATGTGAACATGCTGGGGGCAACAGAACCTGGTCCTGGAAGATCTTGATTCCTTAATAAATGCTGCACCACAAGTTAGCACTGAGTAGTCTGAGGTTGTCTTCTCTCTTGCATCCTCTTTAAATATTGAGTTTCTGTCTTAGCAGAACTATTTCACAGAAGGTCATGGTCCAACCAGGGAGAAGTGCCAAGGGATCGGAAAGACAAGTGTGGCTTGTCTCCAGCCGTCTCCATCTTTGTGTATTGAGCAAAGGGGCTGCATGCATGGGTATTGGTTTCCCAAATTTGTGCAGGGAAGTGAGGTGGAGAAGAGGCAGGTGAAGCAAAAGATTATGGAGGCAATGCACAAATTGACATCACTTTATGCTATTGTGCTACAATAACCTCATCTCCTAATAATTTTCATACTGTTCAGTATGGCATATCTTGAAGGATCATGTTACAGGACTGTATGGCACATTGCTCTGTTATGGTATATCAGTTCACTCAAGAAGAATTCGGGTTGAAAGGCTGGTGGGGTTGAAAGGCTGAAGAATCATGGTTACAACTATGTTAGACAAATCACACAGTACAATTTATGTTGTCTCAGATAAATTTTAGAAGATGGATACATCAAAGCATTAAAGGAAAGACAGTGGAAACTATTAACCACATATAACAATTTATAATTAGTTGTAGGTGATCTCCTACTTTCATCCTGTACATAACAGTGACCTGTAGCACCTTAATAATTTGTACTGATGTCTTCTATTTTCTATCTTGCTTTAAATGCAGAGTTTTGTTACAGCTTCTCCATCTGTCTTCATGCCTTTAGCTTTTGATGAGCTGTCTTCAGAGGTAAAAAAAGATTACACAGAAAGGATGTGATAAACCTTACAGCTAAGACTAACTGTGAACTGTTACTAGGTGGAAGCATTAGCAAAGGAGGCAATCGATTAACATTATTTGATGTCAGCTCCATCCCAAAAGCTTTTCTTTGTTAGCTCTAGCAAGTTATATTTGGCAACAGTGAACAATATATAACTTTCAGAATGTGATCAAAATGTAAGGAACAGTGTCTGGGCTGCAGCAGAATACTTGAATAACCCTATATATCAAAGCTCTAGCATTTTGTAGTCACCAGTAAACACTACATGTATATACTAAGGAGGAGTTTTATTTGATTGTGCTTCACACAAATTATTGTTAACTTCATTCTGTTTATCATCTGCAGCTGAAGTGAGTTCGGGTAGTTTTCTCATGCCAACAAGAGGGAACTTAAACTGCAAAACCATGCAAAGCAGAGCTCCTGAAACAGCTTATATAAATATTTAATTATCCAGACTTCAGGTTGATTCATGTCCTTTTAATATACTGTGAGAGGGTGGAAAGCATTGATGGTGTGACTTCTTTAATATAGCCACAAGCTATAGTTATTCTGTCTGTTAAAACTGAGTGTACATTTAAGAATGTGTGAAAGTAAAACTTTTTCCCAAGGCAAGATGGAGACATTCTTCTCTTTACTCCCGAGTAGCCGAGTAACTTGCAGGCTTTCAGATATGAGACCATGATCAATGCTGTAAGTCTTTTTTTTTTTTTTTTAAATGGTATGTTCTTTTGCTTTCTGTGAGAAATAATTAGAGCAGTGCCTTGGGTTAAACAAAAGCATTTATTGAAAAATGTTACGGTGATGTAGAAATCATAGTCTTTGTAAACATTATAGCAGAAGATAGAAATCCTTAACAAAACTTGTAGTACCTGCAGCTATTTTCCCAAGAATTGTCAGGAAGCTCAGCTCTAAAATTGTTGAAATACTAACTGTAATGAATAATTTTTTGATCTATTAGAATCTCTTACTGAAGGAAGATGGTAAGCAGTATGCTGTTACTTTAAAAGGGGAACTACAGGCTACTTCAATAGGCCAATCTGAAGAAAGAATGTTGAATAGAATTAGTAGATATATGAGATGTTTTGTGTTTACAAGGAGGGAGACTGAGCACTGCTTTCATAAAAGGAAGTTTTGTCTTAAAAATCAAACTAAGAAATGATGTACAAAGGTGGGTCAGCTAAGCTTTTCAAAATATTTGACAAGAACCTAGCAGATGTTCTGAAAATACTCTCGATATGTAAGTGCACAAAAAAGCTTCCTCGTTGATGACAACTAATGAAAACATAAGAAGTCTCTGAAGTTTGCAGAAGATCTCATGGTAGTGAGTGACTAGGCAGTAGAATGGACAATTTGAAAATCAGTGTTGATAAATGCCAAGTACTGCACACGGAGGAAAAACAGCTACTGATGCATGCGTGGTAATGGGTGTCCCATACTGGTCAGGAAATAGTTTCTGTCATGGTGAGCAACTTGCTGAAAAAGTCAGCTCAAATCTTGTTGACAGCTGAAAGGCAACTAGAAGGTTAGGATTTATTAGGAAAGGAATAAACTAACAAAATTAAAAACACCATTATGGAATTGTACAAATCCACATCTGCATGGCATGCATATTTCTGGGAATCCTTTTTCAGGAAGCATGTGTAATGGAACTAGAGAAATACCAAGAAGTGTCACAAGATTGGGATAAGTTTTATGTGAGAAGACACTGAGTAGACCAAGGGCTTTCCAGCTTTGGGGTGGGAGGGAAGTGGTTTAAAGGGAGTTTTATAAAACTATAGTTCAGGGGAGGTGAATTTAAACAGAGAATCCACTCTTAAACAAATATATTCTCTTATGTGTTGCTGAGCTCACTGTTGCAAGATGTTGTGCATACCAAATGTTGAAATGGATTTCAAGAAGAGGTTAGATAAGTTGAAGAAAGGACCATATCAAAGGGTATTAAATTCTTAATACATATTTTAATGTCAGGATCAAAAAGTCTGCTACCACTTACTCGTTAGAAACTGGGGGATATATCAGAGGAAGTACTATTCTTAACTGCTGCTTTTATTTCCTTAAGCATCTGCTCTTGGTCTTTATAGGGGAAGGATACAAGGCTACGCAGTGTGTTAATCTGACTACTGGCCTCTTTGGTGTCTGCTCAGCTCTTGCAGCCACCATGGGTCAAGTGGTAGAAATGCTCTTTAAAATTATTCCCCCACCCTGGGCTGAGGGTGTTCTTCTGTGTTCTAACACATTTTCTAATCTTCTAGAAGTGGATGAATTTCACAGATTAAGCAAGCAAGAAAGCAAAACTGACTGTTCTTTTCAGGAGAGCCATTTGCTTATGACTTTCACCCTTGTCTGAAGGGGACTGTCCTGCATTTCTGTTAAGTCTCTCTTTAAAGTGAACTTTCTTCCTCCCTCCTTGTGATGAACAGAACATGCTGATTTGGGAATGCAGCCAGCGAAATGTGTGTAGCTCATTTCAGTGTTAGGTTATGGATATATAATTATCTCTGTTTCAAGAGAGTACATTACTTTTTTCTTGTTGTAGATTTCAGTTTACTGTTAACTGCCACAGATAGATGCAATTATTGTTTGAGACCTTGGGCTGCTTTCAGCTGTATCAACTGGAACATAAGCAAACAGAATTTAAGACAGACAATTTAAGATGGACTTTAAGAGCAAGTTCCTGGCTGAAATTACATACAAATTTGAATTGGAGTCATTGAAGTTAAGGAATATTAAAATGCAAATGGGACACTACAGCTACTCAGTAAAAGGAATGTGGGAAGAAACATAGAACTAGATTCTTTTAGACGTAGGTGATTTCTCTGGCATCTGTGATTTTCCTAGCATAAGTGAAAAAACCTTGATCAGTAAGTGAAAGCACAAGGGCTTTTTGAAAAAAAGAAAAAGGTTTCCAGAATTAGTTATGAATAGTACTTATCTTTTAATAGTTTCTACCTTAGACAGTAGTTGTAGTTATAATTTCTAGTAAGTTTGATTTGGGACAAATATTTAGCTATTAAAGAATAAATCCAGAGCGGTTAACATCTGGTAAATTACAGGCCAACAACACCCATCTCTAATGCAGGAAGGATAATGTAACTTCAGTAAGAAAGGTTGTTGAGATTATCTGAAATAAATTGTAACACTTCTTTTGTTGTAAAAGTAATTGTGGGTGGATTATTTGTATTGCAGTTACCTTGTGACAGAGGTTGAGGCATCCAAGTTCAGTTCACGCAGTCTGGTTTTGGACAGGATTTATAACTTGAGGATAGCCCAGCTTAAGACAAACCAGTAAGTTCTGCTGTAGCCAGGTTATCTGCCTACACATAGGACTGGCAGCAGTAGGTTTAGGCTTGGAGCTGGGAAAGGTCAGCAGGTGGGGCTTGGGGCTGCTGTTCAGATCAGTGGCAGCGGAGGACTAATGGGGAGTGCAGAAGAGTATGGAAAATTGCAGCATGGCTGGCAGCTGCCGCTAGCTGTGCGCGGGTGCGAAGGCGCAGGGAATTCCTGAGTTAATGTTGATGTTGAATTTGGATCAACAGTGGCTGAGAACAGTAGGCCTAAGAATGCTTTTGAAAACCGCTGGACTAACTCTGGAGTAGGCTGAGGCCATTCAGCCTGCATCCAGCCCTGCTGTAGGTCTGCAGTCACAGAAATTTCTTAAAGGGGTCAGTTACTTGTACAGCCTGGGTTGACTCTTCAAGACTATATTTAGAGCTGGAAAAAAGCAGCTTCCTGGCTCAATCTGATTTTGTGCATCTGTGTGGCATAGTACTGAGCCTAATATACTTCCCAGTGAGACCGTGATGCAGAGATGCTCCAGTTGCCTATCTGCCTTTTGGAGGCAAATTGTTTGTCTTCTGTTTGTTCCCTCTTGCTCTGAATAGCAAAAAGTTGATTGTGTATTGAGTCCTTTGGCAGAGTGTAATAATCTGACAGTGTGGATAACATCTGTCATACCTGGTTTATCCTTGCTCATTTCAGGGAGCAAATTGCATGTGCAGTTTAACATTTGATAAGGTTTTCCATTTTTTGAGTGTTTTAAGCTTTATAGTGTTAATTGACGAAGGTAAAAGTGCACCTGGAATTGAAAAACCAACTCCTGTAGTTACAAACTTATTCAGTCTTAAGATTTGGCACAAAGGCTTCCACAAACAGATGCAAAAGATTTATGTTTTTATACTGCTGTGAAGTTAATTGACTTGATGTCAGGAATGGCTTCTCAAAATAGTACCTAATTAAACATTTGGTACTGCTTTCTGAATATATTTTTTTTTTTGAGCATTGGCTGGTTTGACACAGGAGGCTTTTGACTTTTCATAAAATGTAATATTTCTGCCTTCTATGTGGTAGCTTATTTGGCACATCTGTCCATAAAACTAGAGGAACTAAAATTCCCGATGAATAAAATAAATGCATTACAAACTTCTGGCTTGATCTCTGTTTGTTGTGCTTAAGTATGCTTCATCTGTTGTAGAAAGCTACTTGTCTTCCTGAGACCTATATGAAAATGAATCTCGTATGCAAAAAAAAAATTGCTATCTTAAATTGCTTTGTTAATGAACTTTTGAACACAAGTTCTCAAAGTAGCAAATACTGAGTAGAGTATTATATGAATGTTATAAAATTACTATAGACTAAGTACAAACTTTCAAGGAAGCTATCTATAAGATACTGGTTCTATATAAAAAGAAGTAAGCTATAAATGGAGAAACAGATGACACTTCTGCTCTGGTCTTTTTAGAGAAGCAATTCTCTGAAAATATCTTTGGAAGCAAGGGATAATCAGTGAAAATAAGTTTAGTGTCATTTCTAAATACTGTCTGTAAAACAGATGGTAAAACTGCAGAGGCATGCTATGCTGACACCTTGCTGTTGAAGCAGCCAGCGGGGCTGAAAGCCCTGCAGAAACATGTTGCGTAATAACCATTGATCTGACAGTACCTATTTTCATTTTTTTTGAAAATGCTGATAGGTTCTTATATCTCAATATCATAGATAGTTGATCATGGAGGACAACTGAAAAGAAATACCTACGTGTCATTAAAAAACCCCAACCCTCCTTACTATCTACCTCTCTCCTTCAAAAATGCAGGAGACTGGGACTTTAATGAATTCCATGCAACAAAGCATATATTGTTTCGCAAGATAAAGAAAACATTACTTTTAGAATCCATGAATTTGGTAAGATCTTAACACGATAATAAAATTTTGCTTTTTTGAAACTGTTATTTTCCCATGATGAATAACATATGGTGGCAGTATTTTATGGAAGAAAAAAAGCTCACTTTTCTCTATTTAGAGTTCAAGAGAACCAAATAATATACTCAGCGCAGCATGAGAAGAAAAATACTTGAAGTTGCTAGTGTGGCTCAGGAAAGGTTTTTTTCGTTCTCATCAAGCTTGTAACTAGTGTTGATGTTTGGGTGTTTAAGCAAGAAGAATGTTGGTTTTATAAGGGATCTATTGAGCTCTTGTTTTCTTAAGCAGCGATAGTCCAGATCCCTGTTTGTTTTTTCAATTTGAATTGATACTTTATATTCCTTCCAATAAAAGCTGCATGCGTTCTTATTTTGCCATACAGCTGTAGACTTCTGTGTGAAGACCGACTTATACACAACTAGCTGTCTGTTCAGTGAGAAAAAAGACTGGTAATATATTTAAGTTCTAATTCATGCACTAACAGCAACAAAAACTAGTCACAAAAGTTGGTAGAGAAAATACCTCTTATTTCAACACTCTGGTCTTCTTATATAAGAGCTATTTCAAAAGGCACTGTGATGAATCCAGCAATTAAGAAAGGCATTAAATTCAGTTAACTGTCTTCAGACCTAATAAATTATGGGTAATGTTCTCAGTGCTGCTCTTAAGTGTGTGACTCAGATAAGAATGTTGGTTTAAAATCTACTTCTATCCAGTTTCTGATGGGAATTGGGGGGGGGGGGGAAATCCAAACCCTTAACTGTTAAAGCTTATTAAGTATGTATCATAAAATAGATGAAAAGGAGTTTTGAACTGGATTACTTTCTTTCAGTGCTTTTTCTCTTTGAGCACTTGCTTTGGCATTGCACTAGAGTTCTTTAAATGTATTGTATACAGCAGCTGTCTGTCCTCACATGTTTTTAATAGCTTTCTATAGACTAAACCAATGAATGAGTGAAATAAAAGACCTCTTTGTTAGTGTACTATATCATTAATTGAGGTTTATACACTTAGGGTTTGGCAAGCAGAAAGTTTGAGTTCTCTGGCTGTTAAGAAATTAGAAGTTGACAAGAACAACTAACCCACTTGTCTGTCTTGAAAAAAATGGGTTGCCTGCTCTTGTGAAACAGAGATCCAAACAGTTTCAGCTCCATTGGCATTTAATTGTTAATGTTTGCAATGTCTGTTTCAAAGCTTCTTTGGCACTTCTTTGAAGGCAGTTAGTCAGCTTGTCATAGTGAGGCACATTGCTAAAGAGCATTCCTGCTATCTGATCTACGTATTAGTTGTTTGGAGGTCAACAAAAATCTCCACTGGTGGATTTTACTCTCTGGCTGGAGGAGAACGTACTGATAAAGGTTGGTTATTGAGGCTAGCTCCACTAAAAATAGCAGGAGAGAGAGCAGAATAATAAAGTGAATAACAGGAGTCCATGCTAAAATAATGCTGGTAACAAACACAATGTTCTGAGGTTTTTTGAAATACAGCAGACTTTTGTCCCACATTGCAGCAATTTATTTGAAAGGCATGTTCCACTTGAGGATTGCCAAGAACTTTACAAATACTAAGCCTTTTAACATGTCTAAGGTATGTGCTGTGCCATTTTAAAAAGAACCTCATAGGCAAAAATGATAGTTATATTTTTCCAGAAGCTTGTGGTCTATAATAATACAGAAAGCTTTCCTTCACTAGTTCAGAGAAGCTTCAGACTCTTCAGGTATGAAAACCTGCTGTAGCTTTCTATCTCAAACGAGTTTGTGAGCTAAAAAGGTTGGTGTGTTGTTTTTATTTCCACTTGCCCCCCTTCAAATCTTAACATAAGGCATGCACACTGTAAATTCAATTTAAAGTTATGTACCTTTAGATTTCTACCATGTTATTATCTATGACAAGCTTTGCAGTCTAGTTTTGCTTTTTGCAGGTGTGAAAATTAAAGCTTATTCGAATGTGAGGCACTGGTTCTCCATATACATATGTTTTAAAGATGAAACGGTCTAACTTAAGACAATGGAGCTAAAGAAAAAAGGTACCAGAATTATTAAGGGAGAAAGAACTGCTTCAGGAAATACCTATAGCCTTTAATGTCAGAGCTGTTTGAATCACAGAATGACAGAATTGTAGGGTTTGGAAGGGACCTTTGTAGATCACCTAGTCCAACACCCTGCCAAAGTGGGTTCACCGTGAGCAGGCTGGACAGGAATACATCCAGGTGGGTTTTTGAATGTCTCTGGAGAAGGAGACTTCACAATCTCTCTGGGCAGCCTGTTCCGGTGTTCTGGCACCCTCAAAGTAAAGAAGTTTTCTCACATGTTCAGATGGAACTTCCTGTGTTCCAGTTTGTGTCCATTGCCCTTTGTCCTGTCACCAGGCACCACTGAGAAGAGCCTGATCCCATCGTCTTGATGCCTGCCCCTTAGATAAGCATTGGTAAGGTCTCCTCTGAGTCTTCTCCAGTGTAAACAGACCCAGGTCTCTCAGCCTTTCCTCATAAGAGAGGTGCTATAGTCCCTTGATCATCTTTGTAGCCCTCTGCTGAACTCTTTCCAGTAGTTCCCTGTCCTTCTTGAACTGGGGGGCCCAGAACTGGACACGGTACTCCAGATGCATCGTCACCACAGCAAAATGGAGGGGAAGGATGACCTCCATCAACCTCCTGGCCATGTTCTTTTTAATGCATCCCAGGAGACCACTGGCCTTCTTGGCCACAAGGGCACATTGCTGGCTCTGGTCAACTTGTTGTCTTCCAGGACTCCAAGGTCTTTCTTCGCAATGGAGAATGGTGTCAATGGGACAAAAAAAATGAGTAGAATTGGACTGAAGTTTTAGTACTGTAAGACATTGGCTTTGAAAAATAAAAATATCGTTGTGCTAGAAGAAAGGTGAAATACACAGCTTTGCCCTGAGGCGAAGGGAATAGATGTCAGTGAGATGCAGAGCCTCATACTGGAAAGTTTTATGGAAGAAGGCCATCAAAGTCCTTGGGTGATGAGTTTGAATACCAGCTTGTGGTACATCAACCGATGTGGGAAAGAACAGGCACCAAATCTTTTGTTAGCTGGAAGGATCAGGAAGACTAGGAACCCAGAGGTTGCACAGCCTATACTGTTGAAGACTTTCCTTACTCTGTCTATGCAAAAAACTGTAGTCTTGTTACAGTGTAGATTTTGAAAAATGCTATAGACTTATGCATATCTTAAAAAAACTTCGTGCCCTCCTGATATTAGTACACGGGTAGTGGTAGATCTTCATGTGAAATGACCCATATAGTACATCTTCCTACTTTTGTGGAGGTTTGCAGAGGCTTTCAAATCACAAGTGAACTTGAAAGAATTCAGCATATGTTCCAGTAATCCAGTGAGAAGTCAAGTAAAGTACTTTGACTGTTGGTGGTGATTATTGGCGAATACTGAAACTACCTATGTAAATTACTAAAATCTTTATTTCTTTAGCAGGCAAAAATTGTTTAAAAGTAAACTGTGCAATGTTACCATGTATTGTCAGTCTCTCCCCTGGTGCTACGGCATAGGTTGGAGGGAACCGGGCTGCAAAGCTGTTGCATTCGTAGTCTGGTCATAGTTAGACAGTCCAGACATTTAAGTCGGGGCAGAATCTTTCAGATTTTAGTTGTTAAAACTAAATTCCTCAATGTGTAGGCAAATGGTATGTTTTCATAGATATAATGAATTCTAGCACATTTTCAGATGTCACCAGGAATGTTGGGCAGGGGTTAGGGGAGATGCCAACCTTGAAGCTCCTGCTGCCAGGCTCGGGACCGCTGGAATTGCTGGAACTTCAGAAGCATGTATCACAGATGAAGCTTATTTTTGCTTCGTCTGATTTTTGACAGTAACTGCATTATTTTGAAAAGAAAAAAGTGTTTCTATCTGCCTGTTTTAAACAGCTGCCTGGGCTTACAGAAATTGTCAGGTGCTCTTAGGAAGAAGGTCTTTAGTTCTGCGTTAACCTGTGATAAATGTTTAGTTGCTTAAGCATATGCCAAGACAATTATTTTACTGTAACACTGAAGGGAAAAAGTGTCTTTGCTCTTCACCCTTTCGGACAATGTTTCTACTGGAGAGGCTGACATCAATTCATAAGTCCATGGGGCCTGATGGGATGCACCCACGAGTGCTGAGAGAGCTGGCAGATGTTATTGCTGGGCCACTCTCTATCATCTTTGAAAG
>JAOTQQ010000071.1:27144203-27205557 GCA_026546715.1 Gallinago undulata
AATCCTGCTTCAGCAGGGGAGTTGGACTAGATGATCTCTATGGTCCCTTCCAACTCTAAAAAATTCAGTGAAATTCAATGAAATTGTTCCTGATGGTGAACAACTCTCTCCTGTTTGATTAGCATTAGTCTCTATGATTTACAAAACAATCTGAATCCACCCCGGCTCCCTCAAACCTCACCTATTTTGAGGAAGGCGGAACTGTCCGAGGCTCTGAGTGTTGGGTCAATCAGAACTCGTTCTGTACAGAACAAGTTTTATTGTGTATAATTTAAGAGTGTTTTCAAATTCTTAGGAAAGCATTACTGTGCTATCAGGGCTTTGGAACAATGTTTTTAAAACACTTTGCAACTTTAAACTTGCTGTGGTTTTTGTTTGTTTTTATTTTCTGTAGACTCGAGATGATTTTCTTGGGCAAGTGGATATTCCTCTTTATCAGCTACCGGTTTGTATTTTTTTGTTTGCTTTTTTTTTTGCTATAAGACTGTTACAGGGGAAAATGATTCATTATGCAACTGTGTTAGTCATCATTCTGCTTTTTTTTTTTTTTTTAAGTATAAACTAATTTATAGAGCCTCCCTTAAGTAGTTTCATGTCTGTTTGCTTACCTTCCTCAGATGTTGATATTTCCCTGTCTCCTCTTTGTTTCTTGCTTCCTGGTTCCTTGCTCTTAATTACTTGGTCTTGCCATCTAAATCCATTGTTCTTTATTGCCCCAGATATAGGTTGATTTTCTTGGAAAGTCTTTCATTTAGATAAGTAAATACATCTTTGATGAATAAAATCAGTTTATAAGTTCTTTATTACTGTACAAATGCAGACTGGTTATAACTAAAAAGAGCTGGTGGTCAGGGATATGTGAAAAGGGCAAATGATCTACAAGATAAGGCAGTTGGTAGATATGAAATTGCTCTTTCCAAAACCAAAATGTATTAATCCAAGTATAATCTAGCATTGAATCTAAGTCAACTCTTGTTTTTGGAAAGTCAGAAAAATAATTATGAAACTTAAGAAGATAATCTTTTTCTCTCCTCTGCAATGTGTTTCCACAGTGTCTTAGTGCATGCATTGTTAGAAATAATGTAATGTTTTAAATGTAATCTTTATTACTAAGAGTAAAGCTGGTGTTGCTACTACTGTATCTAAACCTATAATTTAAATTTTAAAATGTTAAACTCATTGTAAACTTATGATAATTTTCTTTAACTTCAAGTGTTTGACACAGATTTTTCTTGAAAAAAACTTGTCTTATTCCAGACAGAAAATCCAACTATGGAGAGACCATATACATTTAAGGATTTTGTCCTTCATCCAAGAAGGTTAGTAAATACCACATAAAAATATCTAAACAATGCTGTTAAGTAATTACTTGTACGTAAATACTGTCTAGATATTTAGGTTTTCATGAAAGAAATTTGGGCATTATTGAAGAAGTCAGCATTTGTTTAGATACTTGTAGATTATTTGGTAAGAGCGAACAACTTTTCTTCAGACCATCATAAAATTCACATTATAACTTCATCTGACCAATTTACTGTTTTGCTGAACAGTGAAATCAGTGACCAATTTTACGCCTAACTCATTTATCCCTTTTCAACTTGAAATAGTTTCCTGCCTTCCTGTCTCTTTTGTTTGCCTGTTTCATGTGACTTTAGTTACAAACATAACAAAAGTTTAACTGAAAAGCTGCTAAACATTTAGGAAGGCCTTAGTTAAAAAAACAAGGAATTTTAAATGGTAGGTAACACTTTGACACTGCTATTACTTTTATGCATTTCATGTTTGATTTTTAAATGTAGATTTTTACCTAAATCTGAGCAGTTTTTAGTAACTTTTGTTAGAAATAAAATTCATAAAAATGCATGTCAATGTTTTTCAGACCATAGGTTCCAATTTAGAAGTAACATCAGAACATGTGGGATCTATAGATTTTTCTCAGTAACACTGGTAGCAGAAGTATTTTTAAAATATTTTACACTTCTTGATTTTTAAGCAGATCAATGCTTTTAACTGAGTTAGTGACTTTCAAGTTTCATTTTTTTCTGAATTTAACATTTCTTATCCTATACCAGAAGGAAGAATATAATAAGAATAATAATAATAACTCGACAAAAATTCAATTATTGTTTGTTAGTCAAAGATCTGACTTCATCTTCTTGTGGCTAACACATGGATTTGGCAGTGCTTTGTAGTAAATGATACTGCTGCAGGCTCGGGCACTTTTCTGCCTTGAAATCTTCCTGTAACTTTTAGATGCTCTAGTATTGTTAACGCACTTTTTAAAATTTTGCTCATATTTGTATTTCTTGAGACAGGAATATTAATAAAAATGAGGTTGCTACCTTCCCAATACCTCAAGCTGAGTAAGAATTATTAACGTGATAATACACTGAAATGAATTGCTTTAACTATTGTATTGGAAAGTAAGATAGTAGGTTACTTCCTCCTTCAAAGAGATGTGGGCTTTTCTGAAACCAAAACACAATCTGAATGAACAAGTTTATAACCCAACATGAAATGCTTTTCTGGGTATCAGGAAATCTAATTCACTTTTTCTGCATGGCAAAAAAAAAAAAACAAAAACAAACCAATAAAAACCCAAAGCATTAGTCTTTAGTGATGTGGGGGTTTGGGTATGTGCAGGTATGTGCAGTATCCAGTTGATACTAGTGATATTTTCAGAACTCTAATTTTCTTTATTTTTTATACCAATAGTCAAAGAGAAAGAAATGTTTCCAGTTGTGGTGTATTCAGAAGTCTAAATACTCAATACTATTATAGACCTTTGAGAATTTATACTATAAAAAGCCAAGTTTGTGTTGAGAAACCGAAGATTAATGCTTTAGCTCTGCTTTTTCAGCCATTTTATTTCCAGATAATAATTTCAAAAGTGCACAATGAGAACACTTTCTTTTCTCTTTTGCAGCCATAAATCCAGAGTTAAAGGCCACCTTAGGTTAAAAATGACTTACTTGCCTAAAAGCAATGGGTCTGAAGAAGAATCCACAGAACAGGCTGAAGAGCTGGAGGTGGGAAAAGATGTATTTATTACTGAAGAACGTAGCAAATATCTTCATTATTAAGGGCAGTTAGAGTAAAAATAAATGTTAGGAATCACTAAGCTATAAATAGTGTTTTAGAAATAAACCATTTGAAAGCAATTGCTTATATCTTACATAAAAGTTGTAAGTCTGCATAAGAATTCTGGAGCAGTTTTTCTAACTGAAGGAGTGGCATTATATAATATCTAAAAAAGAAAACATACATTAGGGTTTTGGTTTTGTTCTGATACTGACTTGCCATATGTCTGTGTACTTTTCTTGTTTTAGAGTTAATGGAAGTATCCTTGCCCAATTTTTACTGCTGTTCAATGCTGTTTGACCCCAAACAGCCAGACACTGACATCTTGCTGGTTTTAAAATGTCAGCTCTTCCTATTTTATAGGGATATTTTGATCTTAACTACTTTACATTTGTAATGTTTCTAAGCACATCCAGTTTAGATCAATTGTTTTCAAGTCATAAACAACTCCATTCAGCATTACCACCTTTGCTGTAATTAAACTTTGTTACAAAATGGTATGCTTATCTGACTAGTGCAGCTTATGTATGAAATGAAATTTATTTACTTTTTTTTATCTATTCTCTGAATGCTGTTTATTTTCCTGGAATAAACAACTTTTGATGCTAATATGCTTAAGGAACTTGAGTTAAAAAAAAGATTTCTGCGTGCATAATTTGTCCTATCATTTCTTGAGAAATATACACAATAAAACCCAGAGCCAATCTTGCCAACTTAAGATGTAGTAGAAGTGCACCTTAAAAAGGGGGGTGGTTTAATAAACCAAGATACTTTTTCAACTTTGGTAATATTAAAGGTATTTCATATTAATATCTCTTAGCCTGGGTGGATTATATTGGACCAACCAGATGCTGCTAGCCAGCCACAACAGCAGCAGCAGGAATCTCCTCCACTGCCTTCAGGCTGGGAAGAAAGGCAAGACATCCTTGGAAGGACCTACTATGTCAATCATGAATTCAGAAGAACACAGTGGAAAAGACCAACTGCACAGTATGTATTCTGGCCTGAAAATTCCAAGTCTTACATTAACTACTTTACTTCACTCTCGTTACGTTGAAAGTCAGAACTCGAAAGTCAACAGCTTGAGAATTAGGAGAAAACTGTCCATGGCATAACCTTCAAGCCCATGTATAATGGTCACTGGCTACTGGTCAGTTTAACTGCAAAGAACTCTTGCTCTTCTCTGGAAGTATGCGTTCTAAGAGAAACTGGTTGTAATTGTGAGACTTAATAACTATAGTAATGGAAAGGAAATTATTTTCCAGCTCTAGGCCTGGTTCCTTCTTCCCAACAGGGACTGCATTAAATTATTTACCTTGCTTTTCTCAAATTATTTTCTTTTCCCTTAGTATGTGAAGCATGAAAATAATGCTTGGAATGTTATCTGGTTCTTTACTTTAACTTACACTTCACTTGACATGAATGTTTATTCTTTTTAAACAATTATGTTAATTTCTGTAGCTCATGACCGTTTGTTTTTCTTCTGCCAATGTATGTTGTTGCTGTTAGCCTAGTTTACTGTTGAAAGATAAAACATTGCTACTTTGTGCTGACTTCCTAACTCCTCCCCAACAGGGACAATGTAGCTGCTGCAGATATTGGTAGTGTGCAGTTGGAGGCCCAGCATGTGTTCACTCATCGGCGACAGATATCAGAGGATACAGAAAATCTAGACAACAGAGATTCTCCTGAGGTAAAACCAATCTCTATATCAAGTAACTTTTAAACAGCTTGTCTTAACTATTTATAATTTGGAACTACTTTTGCAAAATATTTTTTCTTCTTTTTAAAGAGCTGGGAAATTATAACTGAAGATGAGGCTACAATGTATAGCAATCAGAACCTTCAAATACCTCTCTCACAGAGTAATTGTGATATACAGACTCATCTTGCAGAAGAATTGAATACTAGACTTACTACCTCTGGAAGTTCAGCTACTGGCCAGTCAGCAGCCTACACTGTAAATTATTTTTCTCGTTCTTCTAACATACAGAAACATCTATAATATTCTGCACAAAATGTTACTGTGATAGAATTAGATCCATAAGCACTTCATATTAACAATTATATTTCTAATTTTGTGTCAAAGGCAGAGAATTTAAGAGTAATCTCTTTATGATATAACCCTATCTAAGCAAACATTTCATTCTTCCTCACTTTGCTTGTATGAATTTTTGTTACAGACTGTTTTTCAGTCTGTAAGTCTACCTCTTATTCTGATGTCATACTGAGAGTACTGCTGAAAACTACAGATGTAGGAAGCTGTCTGCATCCTGAAAGCTTATTTCTAAGGGAGTCATGCTATATTGGTTACTTTTTCTGCTAGGACAAGTTTTAAGATAACTTATTTTTCCTTGTGAATCTTGGGATAAAGCTTTATGACTAAACTGAGTAAACCTGGTGACTCCAGAGCCATGAAAAAGGGTCCTCGTTTATATAGTTCCACAACCCTTGTACCAGTTATGAAACTTGTCTGATCTCTCAGTAAGTCTGTTCAGCTTGCTAACCCAGCAGAAAACTATTCTCTTTTTCCCCAAACTCTGTTTTTCACTGTTTTAGCAAGCTGAAACAGCACCCTAGATTGTCTGACAAATGCTACACTGGCAAAGAGAAAGCAACAGGAGTACACAGCCAGGAGTGAGACTTGTCATTTTGGTGGTAGCAAGCAATTAAATCAGCTCAGCTGTCTTATGAAACCCGAGCTCCACAGGCAGCCTTGTAACCTCATATGTGACTTGAGAAATCCACTGTCCATTGAGGAAAGCCTCTAGAGGTGATCCAGACCATCTAGTCTGTAAGACTTTGGTATTTAAATCAGATCATTAGCTTTTGTGATGCTAAGAATGCCATTCCAAATGTAAATTTGGAATTGACCGTGTTTTTCTAAGTTTGTACAAAGGCATTACCAGTGTTGCTGGAAACAGCAAAATGAGACTAACAAGACTTTACTTGATTTCTGCTATTCAGAATCCCAAGGATAGCAAGAAAACTGTTACTTCAGCTTGCTTGGGCAGCCTAAGCAAAAGAAGAGGCAGATGTTCAAATTATCTGTAAGAGCCCGCTAAGATGACAGTCTCATCTCTCTTCACCTCCATCATCCCCAGAAAAGAAAATTCAAAAACTTAATCATGGTTTCTCCTTAAAGTATTCTGAAGGGGTATGTGTGTAGGGAAAAATCCTTCAAATAATCTGGAAAGTTCTGGAGCAAGATGAAATATAGTTGCTTAATTGTAGCAGATGAGATCTAAATAAGGCTCTAGGTAGAAAGGTAGATGCTTATGCAAAGTCCAGGGATTGAATTACTCTTCTCAAACCACATGTCTCAGACTCATGTCTTGTCATTATTAACTTAATCTCCTGTCTGAAAAATTGCATTGGCTCTGATACACCACAGGCTTCAGTCTGCTGACAAGATAATGCAGAAAGTTCTATACTGTAAATTCAATTGTAATGTAACTGGTTGCAATTAACTCTTAATGGTTTAAGTGCCAAAACATCCATTGTTAGAGTTTTCTGAGCTTTCATAAGCCTCTGTATTATTCTGTTTTAAGGGTACAATAGATTTAATGTTTCTAGCAGTGTTAAGATAGTGTTCCAAAATAGTATATTAAACTGATGTTTCAAAATAAGACACCTTGTTCAAGATGAAAACTGCAATAGTGTGAAGTGTGATAACCATTGTTGACTGTTTTCTGCCATCCTTAAAGCTGCAATAATAGCTAATATGTCGTTCTTCTCTACTTCAAGAACCATTCCAGCAGAAGAGGTAGCCTGCAAACATACAGAGTTGAAGAGCAGCCTGCACATCCAGTGGTACGTCGTTTTCCAAAAACACAGGCTTGTGAAGCAGAGGAGTTGAATAATTTTATTCATGTAGAACTTTTAAAACTATGGATTATGTGCTGACATTTTAAATGAGATTTGGCTGCCTTCTGGCAGCTGTCCTGACAAAATTGGAATTAAAAGTCTAGTATGATTGGAGTTCAGTTGTAAAGCTTTCATGTTCCAACTTTGTGGTTTTGGTTTACCATTAGTTTAATGCATGGATAGAACCTGTAGAAAGAAGTAGTCTTCCCATGAAGCTGTGAGTTTCGTTTTTCAAATTGTTTGCTTTATAATTACAAGCTGTACCACTTGCTGCAAGTTTACAATGAGCTCATAGCCATAAATATGAGGCTGGATCAGCCATGCCTAAACCAGGTATATAAATGAATCCTTTTAGATGAGGAGCTTGAGTCTGGGGCAGGGGGAGGTGGGAAGTAATTTCTGTTACTTCATCCTATTCAGTAAGGATTTAAATACTGATTTTCTATTTTATCCAGTTGGCAAAAATCATGAACCTTCTGGATTATAGTTTTCTTATTTTAAGTTGACAAAAGAAAGCCTTTTCATAGTCACTTTCATAGTTTACTTAACTGTTTTTCTTCTGATATCACTAATATTTAGTTACTGCCTACTTCATCTGGATTACCCCCAGGCTGGGAAGAACGACAAGATGAAAAAGGGAGGTCATATTATATAGATCACAATTCTAGAACCACTACCTGGATAAAGCCAGTTGTACAGGTACCATCTGTTTTCCAAGTATTAATGTTTTATTTGTTTAATCTTTTAAATATCTCACATAATAGAAGCAAAATTTAGAGACCCCTTTGAAATAGAATGTGTGAAAGGCATAAACTGGTAAAGCACTACATGAAGTATTTGAGAGAATACAGTGAGAGTTATGAATGGTGATATTTATGGCAACTCACTCTACTATTAAAGTACCAAGAAAGCCTTCTGGAGGGTGATAGCTGATGGAGAGGCCTGAAAAACCTCTTTTAACCTCGGCAGCATAACCAGTGGTTGTTAGTCAATGTTGTTGATATTAGACCGAAATACATTGCTCTGCAGGGCTTTGATTTATTTTAATTATTTTTGTTTGTCATTTACTGTAGATTGCTATGGAACCAAGTCAGTTGACAACTGCACAAAGTATTTCTATAGGAAGACAACCACAAGCAACATCAAGTGATTCACCACAACAATCTTCTCAGCAGCAGTCTGAAATGGAGCAAGGATTTCTCCCTAAAGGCTGGGAAGTCCGACATGCACCCAATGGGAGACCATTCTTTATTGACCACAATACCAAAACTACAACATGGGTAATGAAAAACTGCTCTCGTGGACTGAAATTCCAATTTCTCTCAAGGCAAAGCTTTCAGCAAGCTTCTGTAGATTTCTTTAGTGACAAGATAGCTGTGTCATGTCTATTAAGGAATGTATGTCGTAAAAATGCTAAGTCATTTAAAATATCAGTTGTGAGTAGAACATTATGAATTCTATAAACTGTATTGGCACTTGAAAGTTTAGGTTGGAAGGAGGAAAATACTGCTGTATATAGGAATCTGTTTCACAGATGCAAAGCATCTCCTAAATGACACTTCTGTCATAACTGTAAAATTGTGATAGCATATGTGCGCTGTTAACAGAAATCAGTTGTGTAAACTTACCTTCAATAGGAAATCCATTACCTTCATCATATGGTACAGAGCACAAGGCATATTTCTGTGAATTGGTAAGAAGCAGGCCAGGTGCAGCTACAATACGGATGAGGAAGTTGTACAGCTACAGTTCCACTGAGTGGCACTGCACTCCAGTAGGCAGTGCCAATAGATGGACATCAGCATTTAAGAGTAGGTCAGCATTGCTGTCAGGTGAAAGAGAATAGAGAATTGCATTAAATTGTTTCAAAATGAATATTCATTTCTCCAGGATTATGGAAAGACCTCATTTAACACAAACAACTTTCCCTACCCCCTAAAAAAACCCCTAAACCAACCCAGTAAGCAAAAAAAAAACTCAACCACCAAACACAACAAGCACAAGGTATGCCAGAAACTATGTGGAAAGAGTAATTCAACTCAGTTACACTGAAACTGACTTGAATGAGGGATTTATATATATATATATATATATAAAAGTAAAATAAAGTGAGAGGCCATCAGAAGATGTTTGTAAACTATTGGAGGACTGAGAATCCCCAAGGAACTACCTGGTGGCAGAATATGCAACAATTATCTAGTTGGTACTAGGTATATTCTTTAAACAGTCATTAATAAAGAGGAAAAAACTAAGAGCAAAGCAAATTACCAAAGGATTTTAACATGCTGCTTGTTTTGTTTTCAAAGGAAGACCCAAGACTGAAAAATTCTGCTCATCCGAGGCGAAAGACTTCCCTAGATCCTGTAGACCTGGGGCCGTTACCAGTAAGTACACTGTTTTTATACTTGTTTTGCAGATACAATTTAAATACTTAAATTGGCACTATCAAAACTTGCACATGAGAAAACAAAAACTACTCTATTTTGAATTCCAGTGCTGAGAGTAGATGGAGCAGGGGACTAGCCCTAACTGCAGATCATATTGAGTTCTATGCAAACTGTATGGTGAGAAATTTATAGTAAGTGTCTCCTTCTTACAGCCAGGATGGGAAGAGCGAACTCACACAGATGGAAGAATATTCTTCATAAACCACAGTATGTACTGTGTTGTATTCTCCCCACACTCATAATTTTATTTCTGAACATTATGTAAATTAATGAAACTAATTAAGAAATGTCTTGCAGATACAAAGAAAACACAATGGGAGGATCCTCGCCTGCAGAATGTGGCAATAACTGGACCGGTAAGCTTTTCTTATGTAGCTTTACATATTTTTCAAGAGTATTGCTAAGAGCAAGCTCTTGTCGTTTATCAGATACTCAGTCTAGAAGATGAAACTGCAGGGTATTTGAACAAAGCATTTGTATTCCTTTTTAAAGACTGTTTAGAAAGCTTTCTGTGAAAATGGTCATTAAATGCCAGAAAGAAAAGTCAGTTTGCATAGTAGTAAGAAACTTTCATTATAGACTGGGGAGGGGGGACATTTGAAGTGGGTAAGAATCTTTATTTTTTTTATCCACAAACAAAACCAACTCAATTCATTAAGTGAACTTGAAAAAAAAGGAAAAAAAAAAAAGGCTTTAAAAGGAATTAAATTCATTTCCAAATGAAAAATAATTATCTAACCTTGATACTTAATCTGAAGTGCAAAATTACCAGCACTAATTGCAAAGACAGTACACATTATAATTATAGATGGGTTTTAGTGTTCAGCTGATATCTGTGTTTATTAATAGCGCACATATGTAAACAACCTTCTCTGTCCATGGAAAATCGAGGTGTTTGTAGCCAGGTCTCTCATGATACAGCAAGGAAAGACTATGCGTTAAGTCAGCAAAGGCATTTTGGTCACTTTGATCTGGGCCAGTCGGTGATCGTAGTCAGTCACATCAGCCAATAGTGAAGTACAGGATAAATTCTGTGGAACTGATCAGAACAAATGATCTGAACAAATAAGTACTTTTCATTCCAAATGTTTTGAAATGCCCATATTTTTATAAATTAAAGTCTCCCATGATACTTAGTAAAACATGTATTCCTGTCTTCTCAGAACTTAAATGTATTATCTGTTTCACATAGTTTATATTATATTGCACTTCTTTTTTCTTTTCAAAGGCTGTGCCTTATTCCAGGGACTATAAACGGAAGTATGAGTTCTTCAGAAAAAAATTGAAGAAACAGGTTAGTAATCAGTAGGAATTGAGCAGAAGGTAAAGAAACTTATGCCCCTACACAAAGGAAAGCTTAGGTTACAGCAAAGGACAGTTGAACTCTGTAACCTGCTTAGGGAAGGTAAATGACTGTCTGATCACAAATACATTTGTGAAGCAGCAACTCGGAATCAATTAGCAATTAACAATTACATAACAATAGGGTTAGTAATTTAATGCAGTGATGACACTGCAAGCAGTCTAATTGAAAAAGCAGAAATTCTAAAAGGTTAGAAAAGTTGTGAACCTGACAGTAGTTTGGAAATCAATAATATAGTATATAATAGCTTTTGGAACTCAGAATACGGAAATAGAAGTTCTCAGAATGCATTTTAGGCTGTTCAGATAGAAAACTGTACTGTCATCTTGGTCAGGCAGGATGACTGTAATACATTGGTATAGCCTTAAAATCTTAAGTTTATGAATCTCATTTGCAAGTTCCAGTTTGAAATGACAGTGTCAAAGATATTTATAACGCAGAGCATAAAAGACTGTAAAGAGCATCTGGATCTCCAGATAACAATGGCTCTTTGCACAACTGCAATCAAATTTGGTATTCTTGGGAGGTATATGTATATAATAATAGCGTTAGAGTTCAGACTCATACTTCATCTTTTACTTACCGAGTCTGTCTCTAGCCTTTTGGAAATGTATGCATTTTGAGCTGGTGTGTAAATTGCACACAATTGTATATGCATCCTTTTTTGTGTTCCTAATCAGACAAGTTTGGCATTCATTCATATGTCATTATCCTAATTTGAGAAGTGATAGACACCTCAGCCACACAATATAATTGTAGCATTTTAAGAATAAGATACACGTGTAGATTTTAAAACATACATTATTATAGCCTTTTAAGTGTTCACAAATACCTAAATGACATCTAGGGTAATGGATTGATTTATATTGAGAATTAATTATTGAATACTATTGTAATCAATTCACTTTGGTTTTAGTACTTGATTTTATTGTTGCTTGAACTTTTTCTTCTGAAAAGTTGATTTACAACTAAAACCAGGAAAAATATTTTTTTTTTAACTGTAGGGTTATTTGCTGCTTTCTGAAATTGACAAAGACCTATATGTTTCAGCCACCATGTAAATTAGAGATGTAATATTGTATAGTATTTTGCAACGTGGAAAATGATAAATACTGTGCTTAATTAGTAATTATTTTTGTTTGTGGTTTGGATCAAACTTTTGCTGCATATAAATAGGCATTATGTTTAAATGCTGCATTATTTTTTTTTATCTGGGACATTTAAAATAGATGATTTACGAAGTATAAGAAAATAAAAAGGAAGTATATCTGAGCATGTGCTCTTCAAACTGATTGTATTAAGTATATCTGCATTCAAAAATCCATTATTTCTACTCAGTGTATGACTAATTCTTTGAAATATTGAGTTTCATTGCATCATCCTAATCTAGTCATGATTTTTATTTTACTATTGTAGGAATACTTGTTTGTCACGTATGTCTTAAGTAAGAGAACTGAACACCTAGCTTTGTAGTTAGAATATTGAAATAGAAGATTAAATAAGTCAGGTAAAATTGTTCCAAAATAATTTCATTTAGAAACTCCGAGCTCTCTTTTATAATTGAGCTTATAGTATGATGTATTTTCAGTGTTAAAAAATATTCCATGCCTTGCTGCATGCAGAACAACTGAGCATATGCTGTTACAAGTAAGAACTTATTTTAACCCTATTTCCGTGGTATAAAAGAGAACTTAGTATCTGAAGCTATCTATTTACATGATCAGATGAAAATAGAGCCTTTTGTTAGTCATATTCTGTTACGTTTCCAAATTATTTATGAAAAGTATTTGTTTGCCATTATTTATTTACAGAATTTGCATACTCTGCAAGATTAAAAGGTGTTGGGTTTTGTTTTGTTGTTCTATGGTTTCTTATTCTTTTTTTTTTTTTTTAGAGTGATATTCCAAATAGATTTGAAATGAAAATTCATCGCACAACAATCCTTGAAGATTCTTATAGAAGAATTATAGCTGTAAAGAGAGCAGACTTCCTTAAAGCAAGACTTTGGATTGAATTTGATGGTGAAAAAGGTTTAGACTATGGAGGAGTGGCTAGGGAATGGTTCTTCCTTCTCTCTAAAGAAATGTTTAATCCTTATTATGGATTGTTCGAATATTCAGCTACGTAAGTAATACAGGTCTGGAAGACATGAAGACTAGTTGGGGAAAACAGATCAATTATATTTCTCATACCTACTTTAAAAATGGAATTACTTTTCTTTTTTTTTCCTCCCCTCCTAAGCTGTATAGGTGGGTTTAATTGTTAATAACTGCAATGTTCTGCACCTGTTCATTGTTTGACAGAAGAATAATGTGGAGACAGTACCTGTTCTTTTCTTTCAGTAGTCTAACATAAGCCATAGACAAGCATACACTTGCAACCATCTACTACTTACAGAAGAGCCAGTATTTAGCAAATAATGTGGCCAATGTTATTCTGACTACTTTAAATTTAGTAAGAGTTAAGCCCTTCTCTTTGGCATGTCTCTAACTTACCAAGATGTTCATGGTGTCTCAAAACTGTTATTCTATGCTAATGGAATTTTCTATTGAGTGTTTTTTAATATTAGATTAGTGATTTATTAATCCAGATATGATTATTTTTTCAATTTCATGACAAATAATACCCAATTTAACCAATGATGTCTTTCAGATTATCCAATGTGGGACTGTTCCAATAGTACAACATTTTGTTTTTCTTTCTTTTCCCTGCTCTCTCTCTCAACTTCAGAGATAACTATACTCTGCAGATCAATCCAAACTCTGGACTTTGCAATGAAGATCATCTATCTTATTTCAAGTTTATAGGTCGTGTAGCTGGAATGGCTGTTTACCATGGCAAACTTTTGGATGGTTAGTATTTATTCTATGTAATATGATATTTAGATTAATGTTGTGTATATTTTGAATTTTAAGTTACATACTCTTCAATTTATTTGTTCTTCTTTAAAGCTTTTTTTATTCGTCCTTTTTACAAGATGATGCTCCAAAAACCAATAACGCTTCATGATATGGAGTCTGTGGTACGTAATTTGCTTTATCATGTATGTTAGGATTTCATGTTCATATTCATTTTTTTAAAATACATTTGTAACAACATTGTGAAAGTTGAAAGTGCATGAATCAAAGAAATTTTAGACTACATCTTTTATAAATCTTTAAGTTGTATAGGAATTAAAACTTCCAGTGAAAATCAAAGACACCTAGATTCTGGTTTAGGTCAATTAAGCTGTATTGAAAACAAGACTAAACTTTCTGTGATGTTGTCTTAAAATATTTTTATAGACACCTAGGATTTTTAAAATTCAGTATAAACATCTTTGGGATGTCCGCCTCAACCTGTTTTTTAAGTCTGTGTGTCTTTGATTATTAAAAAGAAATGTATTCTTATATTTTCAGAGGCTGATAATATTGAGTCATACGATGCAACATTTTTAGAGGAAAACATAGTCCTTAAAATTTTCTTAGTTGTTTGTTTCCCTTATAATCTAGATCTTATCTAGAATGGTTGTGAGCAGAGTGATTTTTATTCAGTTTCTTCAATCTATTACTGACCTTGCTGTCCTGTAAGAATACAGAATATAGTTCCTATCTGTTTCTAAATAATAGATTTATAAATGTGTCCCAAGTTTTTAAAAAATTTTTTTCAGTACTATAGAATCACAAAAATGTTCTGGGTTGGAAGGGACCTTAAAGACCATCTAGTTACAACACCCCTGCCATGGGCAGGGACACCTTCCACTAGACCAGGTGGCTTAAAGCCCCATCTGCCCTGGCCACAGCTTTTCTGTGCCAGTGTCTCACCACCCTCACAGTAAAGAATTTCTTCCCAATATCTAATCTAAATCTCCCCTCTTTCAGTTTAAAATTGTTACCCCTTGTCCTATTGCTACACTCCCTAATGAAGAATCCTTCTCCATCTTTTCTGTAGGTCCCCTTTAGGCACTGGAAGGCTGCTATAAGGTCTCTCTGGAGCCTTCTCTTCTCCAGGCTGGACAACCCCAATTATATCAGCCTGTCCTCATAGCAGAGGTGCTCCAGTCCTCTGATCAAATTTGTGGCACCTCCTCCAGTCTTGCTTATGCTGGGGACCCCAGAGCTGGATGCAGCACTGCAGTTAGGGTCTCACCAGAGCAGAGTAGAGGGGTACCTCCCTCGACCTGCTGGCCAAGCTGCTTTTCATGCAGCCCAGGATACAGTTGGCTTTATCTTAATTTTCATTTCCTAAGGCTCTTTCTTAGTAGTAATGCCCAAGTATAAAGGGAAGATTAATACAGGATGAGAGACAAAGAAGAGTCCAAAATACATTACTTCAGATAATGCTGTGACATCTTATCACCATTTTGCTACGTGTGAGATTTTTAGTCCTTAGATTGCTGAGTTTTCAGGTTTCAAATGTCTTTAAAGGTCTTCGTAGCTTTGTACAATTTAAACAATTGCAGAGTCTCTGTATCCAATACAGGATTATCCTAGGTGTCAGCATTCTCTGGACTGGAGTGGAGCCTCTTGTAGCTTAAAAGGTGGCTACTCTGTTTCGTGTTTACTATTTTGTAATTCTCTCTCTTAGGATAGTGAATATTATAATTCTCTGAGATGGATTCTTGAAAATGATCCAACAGAACTGGACCTCAGATTTATAGTTGATGAAGAACTTTTTGGTCAGGTTAGTATGTTTATGTAAAGTAGAATAGACAAAACATGAAAGAAAATATCTGATATGTGAAATTAGCAGATTTTATCTCTATAATATTAAGGAAACCCCTTCTTTCATAGTCATGTTGGTTTGTTCACTCAGCTGTTTCTTTTAGCTGGCACTCCTTAATCTGGAGTAGAGATTGGGTTTATGTGATTGGCTGGAAAGGATGAACTTTTTTTGAAATAGCTGGAATCATAAAATTCACTGGTAGATAATAATAGGGTTTTTTTCTCTAAAGTGTACTAGAAAACTATGGAATAAACAAGTTTGTTGTGAGTAGAAAGCTATCCAAGGTAAGTCATGTAGAAATACGAGAGGTCTTGAATAAAAATTCCAAATTACAGATGCCAGCTAGATCTAAGAAGGATAATTGCCTTTGTGGTCTTATGTAAGTATAGTGATCCTAAGTAGGAGTGTGAAAATGTACATCCATAATGAACTGAAAATCAGATACTTGTCTCCTGAGGTTCTAGTAGTATAAATCATTATGTAACAGATAAGCATATTGATTCGCTTTTTTACTGGGGCCATTGCTGAAATCATTCTGTGTTTTCCTTGAGTTTTGGAAAAAAGGCTGAGTCATCGAATATGCAGTTGGTGAAGTCCACATTACTGAGAACTTGTGTGCAAACTTGGGCAATTTATTATAGCAGGTCAAAAGAAATGGAGGTTGCCCTATTGCAGTCTGGCATCCCTGAATAATACTTTTTTTAAAAAAAGCAATCAACAGAATTCTGTTTATTCAGGTGACCTGTAAAACTGATTCTAATTCTCATAGTTTACCAATTCTGCAGCCTTCAAGAGTTAACTAAATAACCTATTATTACCATATGAATTCTCTTACATACATATCTCATCTAAGACCTATGTATTGCATTTAGACCCACCAACATGAACTGAAAAGCGGTGGATCAGAAATAGTTGTCACCAACAAGAACAAGAGAGACTACATTCAGTAAGTGGTGGTCACTGTGCACGATATATTTCACTGTGTTGCACCTCTAGTAATAGTGGCTGTGTGTTACTTAGATTAACAAAGGAAGGATGGTGCTTTGTATGTAAATTGCCTTTATTTTAAATGCTGTTGTTTTGGTTTTTTACAGTCTTGTAATTCAGTGGAGATTTGTGAGCAGAGTACAGAAACAAATGGCAGCATTTAAAGAGGTATAGTTTTAATAACAAAAGAAATTCTTCTAAGAATTTGTTGCATCTAATTTTAAGACTAGCTTTCTTTGGACTGTTTCGATAACTGGAGTGTCAGCTTTGAATTATTTCAGATATTTTGGTCTGTTTTTACTGAGGTGTTTAATTCATATTGAAAAACTTGCTTATTTCTCAATGCTGGCTGACAGCTTTAGCTGTAGTGCAAACTATTTAATGAACTCTGCAGAAATGAAAATTAAATCAAGCTAATAGAATTAAATTAAACTAGCTAGTTTATCCTTATTTGCATAAATGATACTGCATATATGATATTCAGACTTACATATTCATCATTCAATGTAGCACAATAAAGATGTGAGAGAAGTAGAATTAAAAGTACTATAGCCAAACTGGGGGCTGCTGGTATCCGAACTTTTGTATTTGATGTTTTGCTTTGGCTCTGTTTACTAAAGCATATAAATACGACTTTCAGTGAACAAAAATGCTTAAATAATGCTGACTTGATTTTAAAAAACTTCCTTCATTTGTTTAGGGCTTTTTTGAACTAATACCACAGGATCTGATTAAAATTTTCGATGAAAATGAGCTAGAGGTAAGTGTATTGTGGAAAAGAAAACAAATTACGTTGAAACTTAATCTTACTGACTTAAACTTTGGTGGTCTTTTGTTTTGTATTTTTTATCTGTATAGTTATTAATGTGTGGACTGGGAGATGTGGATGTGGCTGATTGGAAACTACATACAAAATACAAAAATGGCTACAACATAAACCATCAAGTAATACAGTGGTTCTGGAAGGTATTGTCAAGTTCTACTTTTTTACTTAAAACCTGTTCAAAATCTGCTGGCTTTCAGCTATGCTAGTTTATTGTGTGATTCATCAATTGGTAGGTAAATATTTGACCATTAAAACTTCTGGAAAAGATAATAAGAAAACTGAAGATGAGATGCGTGTATGTGATGCGTAATGTACATACAGTACTGATACTTGCTTTTACAAAAAAACCACCACCACATCTGACTGGGGTTAAAAATATTTCTGTGTAGGTTTTTCTGGCATGGTTACACTAAAGAGGTGTTAAACTCTTCTGTTTAATAAATTACAGGAATTTGGCTGCTAGTACATAACATCAGGAAACTTCAAAGAAAGTAGGGGCCAAATCTTCAAGGGAAGTATTTTAACAGCCTGCTAAGCCAGTAACCATACTCTTGTTACAGTGCCATTAAAAAATTGTTGACTTCATAGCTTTTAGCAATAGGCAGAGAAGTAGATTATGTGTGTCACTAAAGAAAAGCATATATACATAAAGGATAATGATTTAGAGATAGAAGCTATGTTGCGTAACTCTGCTAGCTTAAAACCTTAATTTAAAAATCTTTAATTTATTGTAATTGTTATCATACATAGGCAGTCCTAATGATGGACTCTGAAAAGAGAATAAGACTACTTCAGTTTGTTACTGGCACATCACGTGTACCTATGAATGGGTTTGCTGAGCTGTATGGTAAGTACCTATGATAATATTCACTATTAAGTAACAGAGAACATAGTACCAAAATTGTTGTGATATTTGACTTCAAACACAGGCACATTATTTTTCAAGTTTTGCTTTAAAAATAAGTATCTAGTAGCAGTTAAAAGAAGCAAAGTTAGAGTCACTTAGATCATACGTGTTTCCCACGTTCTGTAAATATTTGACTTCAATTCTCCTTTTGGAAGTTTTTAGATGTATAAGACTTCTCAAATGAATGTAGATGTTAAAGTTCTAAAGCACTGCAAAAATCCCTATTTAACACGTGACTGAGCTTGAAGAAAATTCTCAGTTAACCAAGATCTAGTTACAAAGATATGCTGGCATCTGCAGTTAACTTCAGATTCTTATAAGTTCTCCAACTGCTTTCATCAGCTCACAAGCCATAGTTGTACAGATAAAATTGTAAGGATATACTCTAAAGAGGATGGCTGAAATGATACAAGTTAAACGTAATACCAAAAGGAAAGTGGTGAACCTACAATGCAGAGACTGAAACCAGCAGACGGCAGTGGGGAACAGCCTTTAATACCAACACCAGAAAAGCCACTGTGGAAAGACTGCAGGCAAGCGGATAGAACAGCCCCCAAAGGGTGGGGGTGTTTTGCTTATGGGAAGTCTGTTTTCAGCTGCCATGGGCTATTATGTTTTCTGCTCAATGACTTTATGAAGGCTAAAAATGCTTCAGATCCCATGCAAGTGATTGAATAGCCTAACTTGCCTATTTGAATAAACATTTCCTTCTTTGTAAACCAGACAGTAATTTTGTTTATAAGACACTAGAATTGTGAACAAACATCACCTACCATGTGTCCCCACTTCTCCCTTTCTTAATTTTAATCGTAAATAGTCGGTTTATTTTTTCCATTGCATCAGTGAATGAGTTGTGAGTTCCAGTGGGAAGGACAGTGCCCTCAGTGGACTTGAGCCATGTGTCTGCTGTCACACCTGAACCTTGGTACTGTTGGAGTTACAGCACATGCACATCACAGTGGAACCTGATCAGAATTCTGATGCCTATGGATTTTTGTTCGTCTAAAACCAGTAGCAGAGATAAAACTAAGGAATGATATAGGGGAAGAAGTTGATGAAGTTCTTGGTTCCTTTCTGCCCAGGGATTAGGATATCTGTGGGCAGTCTTCTGGCCAAGTCCCAGTTTCTGTAGTTCCGTTCACTCATTAACAAAAAAATCAATTAGCAGTTGTTTTGCACAGTGCTTTGTTTCTTTCTCTTACAGTTACTTCTGCTTTTCTGTGGCCAGCACGCCAGCCTCACTAAACCCTAGTAATGATCACAATCACATTTCCAGTACCTGCTTGTATTTGATGAACCGTAAGTGGTTCTTCAGTGCTTCATGTTGGTACGTGGCTTTTTGCTGCTGCCGGCCTGCCCCTGTGGTTGTTCCCTTCCCACCTCCGGGCTGCGGTCCTAGAGCTGGCTTTCTAGCCAGGGATCTCCCTCTTGTGGCCTAGAGAGGCATATCTGCTCATGAAGAGGGCATGCTTGGTGTCCGGGAGCAAGTCCACTCAAGTTTGGGAACTACAACACTGAAAAGATGTGCCTTTCTTGTCTTCCTCTCACCCTGCTTTGTCAGCCTCTATTTAATTAGTTGGATAGCTAAAATGAACTCACGCTTTACCTAGCTATTAAAAGGGAGTTTTATCTTCTTGTCATGGGGTAGAATGCACTGTCAGTCATAGAACTGCTTCTCTGCTTCATCTTTATTCCAGGCATTCTTACTAGTTACCTTTTCTAACCAGCCTTTTGTGCTGAAGAAACACGTAGCCCAAAGAAGAAAGTCAAGAAGAGGAACTGGAAGTGTTTCCACAACTACTGACATATGTCTCACTGATAATATGTTAGGATTGATTAATTGCTCAGTATCTGGTCTCATCTGTCTAATTCATTCTCTTTACATGTACAAAGTGTAGTTTCTCTGCATTGATTGGTATTTCCTACATTTTTGTGTATGTTAGTTTTTGTAAAAGGGTTTTCTCCTCCTCTTGTCTTATTTTTGACTTCGGGATGAATTGTCTTGGGTCTTTTTTTGGTTGTGTTTTTTTCTGTATATAAGTTGGCTAACATCTTTTTCTAAATCCATTTTTAAAATGTGCATTATTACATGTTATCATAACATAATTTAATTTTATTATGAATATGTATACATTTATTCTTTTCATGTGTCCATAACACCATTCTTTCTGAATTGACAGTTAAAAATTATAAAGCTAAAAAAGCAACAACCAAACATTTTGGAGGAGCATAAAAAAGGGAAAGTGTCTCTCTGCATTTATAAAACCAAATCCATGTCATAAGTCTAAGCGTACTCTACATAGAACTTATACCTCAGCAGTATTCATAGATCAGCCTGTTCTCATTACTGCTGCTCAACTTTAATCTGAAACATGTTTCACATCTACCATTTGAGAAGCAGGAGGGTACTCATTCTTGGGTTGCCATCTGCCTTGGAATACAGTTCTGTAACTATTGATGGTCTTGTAGAATAATTGGAGGATACCCATCATCAGAGATAATCTCCTGTTCTCTGAATAAATAGTGGGGTTTTGTTGTGGTTTTTTTGTTGTGTTTTTTTTTTAAACTATACAGTGTTCTCCAGACATACACAAATGTTTTCAACAGCTTAAGGAAATGATTACAAAATGCCCTTGCCACTCACTTTGTGGGAGTTGAGTGGTCCAAGAAACTTTGTTACAACATGCTGTAAGGGAGTCGCTGAAGGCACAGGCATAGCTGGAGCTGCACCTGCCAAAAATGTTCTCTCGGGTGCATATGTACATCCCTGGAGTACACGTACGGTCTCAGTTACTCTACTCTTTTGTTGCGTAGGTAAAGGTGCACATTGAATACTTTCTGCCAGATTATATAACTTGGTATATTGTAATAAACATGTCTAAAGTTTTACATGTGAAATTTATACAGTAGAAAACTGTCTTCTACTTAAAATTTTCTGCCAACTACTATACATATGCATTTAGCTATTAGACTACTGAGTTTAAGGTGTAAAAGTATCTTGAAATTAAGATACAGCAAGAAAGAATTTAAAAATACAAGTGAATTGTTATTATCAAGTATAGATTGTATTTGATTCATATAAATAGCTCCTACTGAGGTTAGAATTGGATTACAAAACCCCAAAATATTTCATAACTTGAATTTCTAATTATAAAAGAACCTTATAATGGGGTGAAAACTGATGTATTCTTCTCTGCAGGTTCAAATGGACCACAGTTGTTTACAGTTGAACAGTGGGGTACCCCTGAAAAACTGCCAAGAGCTCATACCTGGTGAGTATTTAATTTAAGTAAATTATGACCTTTAGTAGAAGTGATAAAATACTTAAGAGGTTTTCATCTGTTTTTCAGCTTTAATCGCTTGGATTTGCCTCCATATGACTCGTTTGAAGATTTATGGGATAAACTTCTTCTTGCAATTGAAAATACTCAGGGTTTTGATGGGGTTGATTAAGACACAGTCATGAATTGTATTGGTCCAGTGCTGCAATTTCATTTTAAGGGTTTACAAATTTGAATTTTCCAGGGACTGCCATTGTATTTAGTCACATGGCTATTGAATCTTCATAGTATGACTTGTAAAGTTAAGTATTAAAAATTTACTAAATCTTAAAAATGTATTTTGCCATTTCCACAGTTTTGTGTACTTTGCTAATAATTACAGTATACACATTGGATGGGCCAGTGCTGAGTAAGTCAAAAACTAAGATGTTTTTAAGCAGTTGCTGCTTCTACAGTATTTGACAGACTGTCCTGCAGTAAACTACTGAAGTAAAACTGTGAAGAAATCTTTGCAGAATCTTTTTGAATTGCTGCATTGAGGAACAACTGAAATTGTTAAACTGTTTTTAAAATAAATTTAAAAAAAAAAAAAAACACAAAACAAAACCAACACAAAACCACCAAACTTCACGTAATGCAGTATTGTAATCTGTGCTGCTTCAGGCTGTTTGCTACAGATCTGCCCAAAGCACCTTATAATTCAGCGTATTAGGTAAAATATTGGAAAGCATTTGTTTGCATTATCAGCTGTGAGTTTGCAGAACATTGACTTGCTGACACATTTTATTTCTTAGGTTTCTCTTTCTAACTTTTCTTAAAACAGTGTAACAAAACCAGGGTTTTTTTATATAAAACAGATAAGCAGCAGAATTCTGAATTGCGGTGAGAAATTATATCAATTTTTTGTCTGAATTTGTATACTGTCATTGTTTTATTGAGTGTTCATCACTTCTTTGGATAAATTTGTAGTTCAACGATGGATAATATTTTCAATTCAGCCTTTTGCAACAAATTAATCTTAAAGTGAAATTTATATGGATATCACTCAGTATTAGTTACTGGTAGTTAGAGGCCTTTATTATCCATTCTTGCAGTATTGCACTACATAACAATAAAGAACATGTTTACAGTTTTCTGGGCCAAATTCAGCAGTCTGATGTGTGCAAACTTCTCTGAACTGAATGGAGGTCATGCACATGTCACCAGATGCAGAATTTGGTTCTGTAAGATGTTTACAGGTTATGCTAGTTTCTATAGCTGCATTTTTATATTTTTTTTCTCCACTGTTAGTCTAGAAACCAAATTTGTTAAGACAGTATAACCAAAGTCATAGCCAACAATGTGCAATTTATTATAGATCAACTTGTCATATAAATATTAGTTTGATTTCTTTTGTAAATGTGGGGGTTTTTTGTATTAATGTTAACACTTTTTTGAGCAAGTGCTGGTTAAAATGATTAGCAAAGTTGGTTTCAAAAGAAAAAAGTTTCTATACCTGCCTTGCTCTAATTTTAACATTTTTTTACCAATATGATCTGATGAAATGACAGTATCTAGCTTTGGCCAGCAAACTTCTGTTTAGTCACAGTCTTTATAAATATGCAAGAAGGAAGTGTAGCACATCTCTCTATAAAGGTATGTAAATTATGTAACAAATGTAATGGGTCTTAAGGGATATTTAAAATCCCACTTCCTTTTATTCTTTGACTAGGTCATTAGGGCTGAGAGTATTACGTGTAAATAAAGGTAACTTATACAAATTTCTGAAATCTATATGCAGTTTTGTAAAGCACGAATGATATATCAAGTAAATCTGTATAGATTTGAATGTAGCAGGTTTTGTTGCATACTTTGAAGTATAAAATAAGGATCCTGAAAGCAGTAAATAAAAGTTTATTCTAATAAGTTGTGACTCGGTTCTTTGAAGTGCCAATTGGTAGTCTTGGAATAGCAAAAATTCAGTAATTGTAGTACTCTGAGATAGACTGGGGCAGCAGTTCCACCACAACATGCTGCTGCTTTTGGATAGGTGTTGAGGTGCAGCAGTGCTGTTTCCTCATGTTTGCTGCCAATAAATGTGTACAGTCTTTGAAAAATTAATACTATGTCTTTATAAAAGCTCTAGGTTGCTGTGAACCTTCACTGTATAGCCAGCCTAGAAACACTACCCATGGCAGCCAGGTGACAGTGGAGCCCCACGGAAATGCCAGCTGACTGCTGCTGAGAGAGGGTCAGGCTCCTCTCTCCTGCTGGAGGAACACCCTTCTCAGCTGGTGGGCAGGCGCACGGCCAACAGACTTCAGTGGTGAGTGTGGCAGGGTTTCACAATGGGCCCTGAAACGCTGCTCCAGGCAGCATGGGCTGCCCAGCAGGGCTTGGTCCACAGTGCCAATTGGGGTATCAGCCCTGGGATGTGGGTGGAAGCTTCTGGAGGAGGAGGAGGATGCCAGATCTTGGGCTGCAGGGGGTAGCTGGTGCCTCTCCTGGGAGCAAGGACAGGGATGGCTTTGTCTGCAGGAGTTCTGCTGTGGGCCTGGCACTGAGTTTTGCCCCATGAAGGAGCTACAGGAGAAGTGAGCAGACATGTAGCATTGGGGCAGATGGACAGCAAGAGGTGTCTTATGAGTCTTCGCAGAGACCTTGTAGAGGCAAAAACCCAAACCACGCACAGGGAATAAGAAGGAACAGCTTGGAGGCCTTACTTGGGCAGGTGGTGGATTGAGATTCCCAAGATGGGTGAAGTCTGTGACTTCTGGCATCAGAAGAAAGGCTGCTTTTCCACCCTCGGGTATGAATTTACAAAAATGCTATAGAGCTGTAGTAGACAAAGAAAGGAATGAGTTGCATTAAGGGAAGGGTTCAGAGCCAGATGGGCCCGAGTCAAACATTCACACTTGAAGTGGTGGGTGATAGAGTGCAGAGTCCGTTCTGCAGGTTTGAAACTAGGTTTGCTGAGGAATGGTGATAACAGCTTGTGGTTAAGTGAGTGAAGAGGGGTCAATGGCCATTGGGAGGAAGGAAGGCAGTCCTTGTGTAGGATGCCTCAGGCTGAAGGGAGCCTACCTCATGTGCCTGAATACACAGGCAGCCAGGGAAAGACCAGGAGGAGCAAGAGAGATGGTTTGCACAGTTGGAGCCACTCAGATGTGGGAGACCTGTGGAAGAGGTGACAGGCTGGTACAGAGCTTTGTGGGTCTGGGTTGGAGGAGACATCAGGATGGGAAGCATTGGTGGTGTCCCTGGCCGTCTGTTTGTCGTGAGGAAGTGGGCAGAGTAGGCTTTGAAACATCTCAAGGAATTCTGCAATTGTAAACCTGGCCTCTTACAGGAGATTGACCTTCCTGACGTCTGCAGGAAGGGCGATGTGAGAGGATGAAATGTGGGACGCTCTAAACAAGGGTGTGGGCTTGGCCAACCAGGGAGATATTCTCCTGGGTCAGCCGCCTGTCCCTTTGTACTCATCTTTTCTGCACATCGCATCTCCATATCCACTGAAACATACACACTTGGATTTTGAGAGGCAACTCCAGAGACGCTGCTGTGAACACTGAGCTGTTTTTTCACCAGAAGCGGTTTCTAGCAGACCACGATGTTACAGGCCAGAGTAGCAGCTGCTTCCCTGAGCGTTAACCACCCTCTCTCCTACGCTGTAATTTCATTACTCTTAAGACACAGATGAAGGGTAAGGCAGAAAAATTTCTCAGGTAGGTAAGAGCTAAATAGATCAATCTGCTTGAAAAGTATATAGGGTTGACATTTGGGAAGAGATTTTGTGCAGGTCTGGTTAAAAAGCATCGATCTGTGAAGAAGCAATCTTTTAAGGAGAGACTTGAGCAAGATGCCAATTCTAGAGCAGGCACCGGGCCATAACACGAGGGAGAAGGTGGCTGCAAGAGGAAGGGTCTCACTTTTCTCAGCTTCAGAAATGCTGCACGGAACATTCATAGGTGGTTTTGGTAGTAGTTTTCTGGGCTGTGCTGAGCCTGAGAGCTGCAAGCAGAACACTTGCCTACTCTCGGTTATGGCGTCTGCAGCTAAACACTGATTCGAACTGGCTTTTATAGAACCTGAAAGACGCCAATGAGAATCTGCCCTTTTTTAAATTCTAGTTACCCCCTCCTTTAGCCGCTGCTTGGCGCCTTCCCGGCGGCCGCCATCCAGGCCGCGGCGACGCCGGCAACGGCCGCCAGGTGGCGCTGGGGCGCGCGCATTCGGCGGGTCAGCCCCTTCCCGCCCCAAAGGCCTCCCGCTGCGGAGCCGGCAGCGTGCGGGGAGCCGGGCCCTGCCCCGGGCCCGCAGAGGGAGGGGATCAAGCTGCCGGCAAGGCGGGGTTGGATCATCCCAGGACACTGTTCTTTTTCTGAACGTTTTACAGGGACTTGACTTTTCCGACCAAGTTAAACCGTATCTGTTTCGTGTTCAGTAAGGATGGCGTGACCGTTGTTGGTGTGTTGATTATTCCTGTTCCATAGCGAATGGTGTCTCTGAATAAATAAATATGGTGCTGTCAAATAATTGAATTTCTTTTGCCTAAAAGAGATAAAGTATTTGGATTAACCTCAGCAACGGCTTACAGTATAAGCTGTTTATAATTCAAAGGACTACTTTGCTGCGGGTGAGGTTTTTGTAGATTTTTCAATCAATGTCAATAATTTGGTTTGTGTTGACTTAAAGGTTTTTGGCTTGGAATTGTCTTTCTGTAAAATTTCTCCTTTACTCCAAAGGTGGCCACGTATGTGGGAGTGTGTTGCAGTCTGGTGTTACAGAAACGAGACGTTAGGTACGAACAAGACCCATTCAACAATAACTTGGAGGCTTGGGGCAGTGTAGGCTGTGGGGTTTTTTCCTTTCTCTCAACTGGCATTGGGTTGTTTTTAGGCTGGGTGTTATTTGTATCAAATCTTTCACTTCTCTAGGTGGCACAGGCGGTTCTTCAGCGCCTCGTTACATCAAATTATTTTTTACTAGATACAGAGCTGAGTACTGACCCATCAAACCTGGGCAAAATAGGAGTGTAGGCTGCTTACTTTTCTTCTCTATTCTATTTTTCCCCTCTCTAACCTCATTGTTTCATGCATTTGCAGGCTACCTAGTGTCTTGGCATTTGATTTGTTCTTTAAATCCATAAGCACAGTTTTGTGCTATTTCACTAGTCTATGGTGTCTTTATAAAAATATCTGTGTGTCTCATTGAAATCCACAGAAGCCTCTGGCGTACTGTGAAACATGTCCTGGATCAGCACAGATTTCCTTTTGTTCTTGTGTACTTTTTCAGCATGACTTCAATGTGACTTAGCAAATGGATGATATTTATCAGTTCCCTAGAGTGGGAATTACATAATTGTGATGATAACATGCTAAAACACACATGAAGTAATTAAAACAATGTGTGAAATTTAAAATACTTTTTTGATGTTACTTATTTCTAGTGTGGTCAAAAAGAATGTCAACCATTAGGAGACCAAGCTCTTCTGCCTGTCACTCTTCATGCTGTCCATTTGTGTTTTCCTTTCCATTTCTCGTTAATTAGTTTGTTCTGGTGCTTGGGTTCTTCACATAGAGTCGGATAAAATTATTTTCTTTGTATGAGCTTCTGCTTTTGAGGGCAGTTTGTGTATTTTATTATCTTCCCTTTCTAATGAACAATTTTTTTAAAGGAATCAATGCACAGTTCTTATGGTGTGAACGGAGAAGAGCCTGCAGTTAGACAGTCATTTACCTGCTGTTACACCACTGCCATCACCAAGAATCCATACCTTCTGTGTGCCATAGAATCACCTCATTGAAACGTCTATACGTTTAAAAGGCAACCAACACTTAACATCTTCCATTGCTATAAATGGGAATTAAGCATTTAACAGCTGCTGTATTACTCTGTGGCATCACAAAATCAGTAGGAGACTCAAGCACAAGCTTTGGTACTCTTATAGTAAATAATTTTTCTTTGAAGTGGAGACTTAATTGCTTTTTCTATGTGGAACATATTAGCACGCTAATCAGAATAGAAACGGCTCACAAAGGGGATAATGAGGGAGAACTTCCATGTAATGCTTGGTTTACATCCACGTGACAGTAGAAAAATGTTTTGTTTTGCTGAGCTGTCCTTAATTTGAGGTTTCTTGCTTAATGAGACTTCAAACAAATTCTGCATTGTAGGTTTCAGGTTTTCATCCCAGAGAGAGGCTTGGGATTTCAAGGGGGGGGGGGCAAAGTGGCTTGGAAAACCTGAACAGACATTAAGTGAGCGAGCACGCCTCTTGAGGAAAGACAGATAAGGCAGTCTTCCTAAATGTGATAGGATGTAAAACTTTCTGTTGAAATACACCATGGTCTAAAAACATACATCACAATTTGTTATTCTTAAGCCCTTTTGAGTTTAATTTAATGGAAAATGTTTTCATAATTGTCTGGTAGGTTTTCTGATATTTTCTACAAGCTGAAATATTTCTGACTTGGGTTTTGTTTTGAGGGCTGGGAAGTATGACCTTTCAGAGGCTGTGAACACACATGTCCTACTATGCACTGCTGCTTGGGAGTATGCAAAATGCTAAAGGTTTAAATCAAATTGCCCCGAGGACTGCTTACTGACCTTTTGAGTGCAAAGCTGTCAAAACCTTCAACTAGGCATCAGCTAGAGAAGAACACTTAAGGCAGATCAATGCAAATAGAAAACAATATGGTTCTGACTTTTGGCAATTCCCAGTTAGTGGGAAACAGTTACTGTGCTGCAAGAGCTGCCAGATACAAACCCACACTGCCAAGGATTTGCTGTGAGTAACATGTAATAGTTGATTTTCAGGGAAAACCTTTTATAATCTGCTTAAGAAATTAAAAGTTTTCATTAATTGCCAAATCCTGATATAGTTATCTGAGCAGGATGCTTCATTGACTTCAAAGGGATTTTTGTCTACTTAAGGAATGCAGGGTCAGGCCCTTAACCAGTGATAACTTTCTTCAGTGGATTGTCAGATATGACAAACTATGCCACTTTAATAGAGGTTCCCCTCACCATGCCGTGCCACCCCTTTTTTTCCTCAAAACCTGCTTTCTTACTTTTCCCAGATAATAGAGTTTCTGGAAGGTTGCTGTAGAGAAGAGCTTAGAAATTACTCTCTAGCTGAAGCTGTGGTTTCCGAAAATATGTTTTCTTTACTTTGAATAGCTGTAATACATAATTTTCTAGTTATGAGATATATAATAAATTTAGTTGCAGAAAGTGTTTGGTGGAGTTAGGAGTCCCCCCACATTCTGTGAATTGCTGCCCAGCAATTTGTTGTCTATCCTTAATAGATTTATTCCTAATTAGTTGTTCATGCACTATTGCTTCTCTAATGCAGGGTTTTAAATAAATGCTTTCCTTTCTACGTAGGCTTACAGAAATGGACCAAAACCTAAGGGACTGAGAAGCTGTTCATTCATATGTTGGATCTCAGTCCGATAATTATAGGCATCCAGTGCAAAAAGTATTAATTGTCTATATCCTGTGTTGAAGGCTCACTGAATAATTACTTCACAGGTTAGTAAAAAATAATTTTCTGTGCTTTATTAGAACATTAAAATTTCTCGTCTCTCTGTAATTAAAAGTTAGCTATCAAAACACAAGGTGCTGCTTCGTGCAAGGCAAAAATAATACAGTTGAATTATTTTTTCAAAATAATTCTTTTTTACTTTTCTCCACACTGAGAATTCAAACTCTGACTCTAAACCATTCTAAAAATCAAATTTCCACTTTATATAAATGTCTGCAATTGTTCAAAGATAAAAAAGAGGTGAGGTTGACATTTCTTGCACACTGAATTAAGAAAGCGAACAACATTTCAGTCATGTAGATACTTTTTTTGTACTGGAAAAAGTCTAGCTATTTAATTGACTCTTAAGGTGCAAACAGGCTGGATCAGTTGATCTCTCACTGTGGAAAGAAATTAATCCTAATCGCACTGTATCTAACTTGAAGGCTAAACAGCTAAATCGGTTGATCCGGGGCTGCAGCTGCCGCAGGGATGGGACGTGACAGGGAGCTGAGCTGCAGGATGAGGCTGAGTGTCCCACACAGGAGGTGTTAATAGGGAGGGGGCTGCAGCTCGCTCGGGATGCCTTGGAAAAGGCATTTGTCCATCTCTGCCCCTCCAGAAGCTGATAGGAGTTCAAATCCTCCCCTGAGTATTAAGACTGCTCTCTGCATGTCGAAGGTTTTCTTTAGTTTGGCTGAAGTATCTTGCTTTCAATGCTGCTGTAGCTTGCTGATGCTGAACTGGATGCCCCTGTGGCCCCAGCTGCTCCAGTCGGGATTTCCTCTCAGTGACTTGCACTGGCCAGGCCCTCAACTGAGCACATTAGGCCAATTTAATTCACTAACTTGTCATAAAACACCCCACCCCCTTTTTTTCCTAGTTACTTAGGATGAACATTCTGGCATTCCATATGTGTAGTATTTGCCCAATACAAGTTCTGTCGTGTGCCAGCATTTGGGTACTGTGACCTTCTACAGTTATCTGAACATAAATGATTGAAAAATATTGTTTAGCATTTAACAAACATAATCCTGGGATAATGATTAGATACTGAATAGCAGCACAGCTGAAGCCAAGTTACACTACCAGCTGAAGCCAAGTTATACTACCAGCAGCCTTAACTGCTGATTGTTCTTCTGATGCACTAGGCAGTCACATCTGTGCATGCCACATACTAAACTCAACCAGGGACTTGACTCCAGAAAAAAAAACAAAACAAAAAACAAGTTATTTTTCTCCCACCAGTTTATTTCCACCAGGATCAGTTCTCTGATCTGATTCCTTGTTTGGCCATGCAAGCTTTTATGCCAACCAAATGTAGGCACTGCAATGTACAAAGCACTGAATGGTATCATAGAATGGTTTGAGTTAGAAAGGACATTAAAAATCATCTAGTTCCAACTCTCCTGCCATGGGCAGGGACACCTCCCACTACACCAGGTTGCTCAAAGCCTTATCCACCCTGGCCTTGAACACCTCCAGGGATGGGGCCTCAACAACTTCCCTGGGCAACGTGTCAGTTCCTCACCACCTGCAGAGTAAAGAATTTCTTCCTAGTATCTAATCTAAATCTCCCCTGTTTCAGTTTAAAACTGTTACCCCTCATCCTATTGCTACACTCCCTGATAAAGAGTCCCTACCCATCTTTTCTGTAGGCCCCCTTTAAGTACTGAAAGTCTGCTGTAAGGTCTCCCCTCGAGGCTTTTCTTTCCTTCTCTTCCCCAGGCATCAAACCAACGGAGGGTGCCTGTGGATGTGCTTCCAGCAGAGCCTCTGATCTCTTTCTCCTGCCTTACTGTGTCCAGCCAAGGGCCGGATGGAGACCTGAGCCAGGTTTGTAATGATGTGGGGGAAAGAGGAATTGGGGTGGGTTGCTCCATTTTTCCTCCATCCAAGGGCACTGTGATGTAGCCATGCCTCCTGCCTTCAGCTCCGGTCCAGCATCAGGCAGACAGCTCTTCCAGAGCCTCTAAAAAATGCGAAATCCCTGTGAGCTCCCAAGTGATTCCCCCAGCCCGGCCAAGATAAAATCCCAGTGACTGCAGCTGATGGAGGCAGTAATTTCAGCATCAAAAGAAATCACTCCTGTGCTGCCCAGCTTTTGGCTCCCTGTGGTTCATCTCCCCCCGACCCACCCCCCCGCCCCTCGGCTCACTCCTTGCACCGGGGTGTTGCCTTTAGCGGTTCAGCCTGAATTCTTGGTAAAGTTGTTCTGGTGTAAGTCACAGCTTCACATGCCCCTTCAAACATCTCAGTATTCATCCCCAAAGCCGCGTTGTGTGCGAGGGGTGCTTGCAGGACGAGCCTTGTGTGCATGTGAGTGAGGGGGAGGAGGTGCTGGGAACATGCCTTGAAGGCTTCAAATCTGTTTATCTTCACACTCCTGAGAGGCGATCGCTCTCCCGTGACAGGACTGCGCGCTGGAGGGAGCTGCGCCGGCAGCAAGGAGATAAACTTATGGGGCACAGGCTGCTTTGGCCAAGTGGCCTCTCCCTGACCAGCAATTCCTTATGTCTCTGTGAGATGAAATGGGACAAGAGCAGCAGGAAGCCTCCTCCAATCCTTCTTTTTAATAGTTCCTTGGGATAAATTGTAGATAAGAGGAGAGACCGCATTGTTAACAAGCTGAGAATGCGAAGACAAAGGCAAGGGCTGTGATCTTGCACAGCAAAAATAAATAGGTATCTGTAGCATGGTATATTCAGCAGTATGCACGACTGCTGGTCAGCCTCTGACTTGCCTTGTTTTTCATTTATTTTATTTCCAGTAATTGTTTCCTGATTGCAAACATGTAGAGGAAAAGAGGCAGAAATGATATGCGTATTTCCTGTTGTAACAGCAGAATAAAGGTAACTTTTACAGGGATGAAGGGAGACCGTATTTCATGCCTGTTGCTAAACAAATAGCTGCAGAGCAGTGGGTAGTCATGATAAGCCAGAAAGACACTAACAAAAAGCTGCCTCTCTCTGGAAGGTTTGAGAGATTCCTTTGTAGATTCAAACATAGACAGTGGTAACCTAGGAGATTTTTTCTTTCTGTTCAGTTATTCTTGGTGTGATACTTGTTGTATTGATCCAGTGTATTAACACTGTGATTTATGGAAGATAACATCACAGTACATCACTGTAGCATTTCCAGGATTTTGTTTCATTTTCTTATCGGGGAAAGGGTTGAGAGAGGGGGACTGTACCGAGCCAATTAAAAAATATATACATTGCAAATGCAGCCTATGGGGCAGCTCTTCTCCACCTGCTGACTGTTCCTGCTCCTTGCTGCAATTTCCACATATGCATAAATCCTTGATGAAGTTATTCCATCTGTTTCGGTGCACAGATTCCAGCTATGGCTGCTCATCTGCTCTCACTTTGGTCCCAAGCCGGCCAGTAACTGAGGGCTTACTTCCTAGGAGTGCTGAGCATTCCCAAGGTCAGAGGCAGAGGTAGTAAATGGTGCTCAGCACCTTGTGTGAGAGCCCCAGGTGGCACGGCAGAGGCGTGCAGGCTGGCCTGGCCTGGCCTGGGAAAGTTTCATGGTGGTTTGGCTGATCTTACTCAGGGCAGTTGCTGTCCTGTGCTATTGCTATATCTTTAGAAGGATGTTGCAACTCTTGGTGTTTCACCGTTCATTTTAAGCTACAAAGAGCCAAGCTAGGGAGATAAACCAGGAGAAAACAAGCTCTACTGAAAAAAAGAAGGAAGAGTTTTCTCGCAGGTTAGGTGTCCGGAGGAACCCACTGCAGGCAGAGGAGTGTCAGCTGTGGCTTGAAGGCCAGAGGAGAGCATGGAGCTGTGGTAAACCCAAACTCCACACCATAAGAACTCTGCACTGTGTGCCAGGGGAAGAATGCATCTGGGATCAGGTATGCCCTCAGGTGTGTACTATCTCTTTCCATAGCTCTAGTGTGTGGTTTGTTGAAAGTACCCAGAGGACCCAATGGCTTGCATTTAGGAAACAGCAGAGGGACTGGCCAAAAATACTCAGGTATTTTTTTGCATCTTCCAGCGGCATCGGGCAGGCATGGGAGAGCAAGGAAACACACTTTACCAGATCCCTGTGAGGTTAGTCCTCCAAACTGCCTGCAGTTACCTCCAGCATCAGGGGAGGACGTAGGGGTATCCTCTTTCTCCTGCTGAAATTCATGACAGGGTCCCTCTTCATTCTGGTGTGACAAGCTTCAAGGGTTAGGGTAAATGTGTGGCAGCTGCCTCTGGGGCACAGTCAAACAACCCAGCCAAGGTACTAGGTCATTCCACTATTGTGGAAGGTGGCTGGAAGGAAAAAATATTTAAAAAAGATGCTAGTGTGGCAAATAATTGTATTCCTCCTACTTCGGTGTTTGTTGGTTTATAACCAAATGAGATCTGTGTTAAAATTCTTTTGTCAAGGAGGTGTGCTCTTCCTGTACAGGAAGGCTCCCTGGAGAGAAAGTTCATTAGCATCCTAAGGGCTCAGCCCAAGGTGTGTTTGCCCATCTGCTCATGGAAGGAGTGAATCTCCTTTGAGAAGGCAACAGAGATGGTAACTGTACACAGGTTCAAAATGAAGCAAGAATCCACTAAGTGACCAAATGTGCCGAAAGTAAACATTTGTATGGTAGGTCTTAATAGAGTTAGCTTAACATATTGTAAATCTGTGAATACAGTTGTAATTGAGTCGGGAGTTTGGCATGAGAAACAAGGAAGTGTCTAAACATGTCTACAGTGACACCAGATCAAAAACACTCAGAGCAAGAACTGTAAAGAGAAAAGGGGCTTCCCTGAGAAGAAGGGTTAATGACACCCTGCCGGGAGTGCAGGAGTGGCAGCCCGTTAGCTGGGTTTTGAGGACTCCACTGGCTGAAGGCAGAGCTGAGCTGGTGCAAATTGCCGTATTTCCCCTGCAGTTAATAGGGCTCTGACAATTACCGCTGCTCTCAGCCTGCCCTGAAAAATGACTGTAGCTCCAATACCACCTCAGCCATGGTAAACTGCCCATGGTGATTGTACCCTGTCATCTGCCCTGGGTGCCTGTAGCTACAGCTTTCCTCACACTAGCAGTGACACTCGGCAGCTCCTGTGGTGACCTGCCAGAACAGGCAGAGGATAAGCTGGGACCTGGCACTGGTAGCAGGGAGGGTTGACCCTGTGGGACTGGGAGCAGTGGGGGGACCAGGGGGGTGATTATATGTTGGTTTGAAAATGGATTTGGGCTCCAGGACCTTACTACTGCCTATTATAGGCTGCAGCTAATTGAGGACAGTGTTGTGATTGCGTGTATGTGTCGATGGGGACACTTAAACTGCTGTAAGTAGCTCTCTCCCCACTCTCCTCTTTCCCACCCATGGGTGCTCATCCCTATCCTTTTCTGACCCATGATGTTACAGTGTGAGAGCAAAGCTGTGTGAAGCCAAAAGTGGGAAATGGACCGTGTGGGCAAAGCCACTTTCCAACCTCTGAGGTTGTTAGGTCAGGCGGGACATGGCAGCATGTGGGCATCCAGCTTGGGCAGTTTGTGGCCATGCCAAACACCATCCATGCTGCTAGGACAGCTCTTCCCAGACCACAGGGATGAGAGAGCTAACATGATGCTATTCTTTTTCTCAGGTAGAGCTGAACTGCTCAGTGTAAAACTGACCTCAGACCAAACTGAGCTATTTCTGGTTTAAACAGAAAGAAATTGAAATGGTCTAACACTAGAAAAATCTTATTCTAACCTGGAAAGAAACCACATTCCCCACCCTGGGCTTGCAGCCCAGTTACAGGTGAATTTTCAGCTTCTTTCATTTTCCCGGGGCTACATACACACATGAGCAGTGGAGCAAAGCCCTGAGGTAGATCTGTTTGCGTCATTCTGATTTCCAAAATCTTTTAAGTCAGGAAACACATAAACTGCACTTGCTGAGGCAGAAATGCAGCATAAGCTAAATCAGGTTATTTTCAGACAGCAACCTGGACAGCATGCTGTTATTCCAGCTGTTGATAGCACTTCAAATACAGCTCTTACTACTGACTTGGGTTTTAAGCCATTTAGGAGCTGACTGCTGAAGTAATACAAGTTATTATTTCTTTGAAAGATGTCTGCAGCTTCTTTGCAAACTCCAAAATCTCAGAGAAAGCATACGAAAGGGTTTACGTGGGTCTGAAAAGAACCACAAAAACGGGAAGTTTGCATAATTTTCCACATATGCTAAAAATACAGATTGGGTCAAGCAAAAAAAGTCTTTGTTGGTGACAGAAGAAAAATTGCTGCCCTGCAGCAAAGTAGGCATAGCTTTGTTTATGTTGGCTGGCAATATCTTCTACTCATCATGAGCTGCCATTCTGACTTTCTCAAGATAAAGCTGCTGCGATACAGTTAGCCAAGTAGGTAATTGTGTTTATTGGCTCCCTATTTACTAGCATGGTGTATTTGACCAAGTTATGGCTGGTAGTGCCTTTAAACTGTGGTTCAATGGGTTTATCAGCTTGCAGTGAAGTATAAATTTAGATATGTTATCCCAAGTCTGCACTACCTCTAATCCAATTAATTACTGGAATATGTCTTAAAATAATTACTTCTGACAAATGAGGGAGAGTTTATGCTCATCTAGCTGTAATACTGCTTAATTCTAGTATGGAATTTATTATTTGTTTTGCTCAACAGAAATGTGGAAATAGAAATACATACCTGGGCACAAGGAGCACTCCAGAGGGAAGCATTTTTCTTTGTTAAGCCATTTAAGAAAAATATTGCATTTGATCTCAGAAGTCAAACCTTCCTGCTGGCACAGCGTAGTCCAGGGAGACGGTAAAGCATTTTCCCCACCACAGCAAAATATAGCAGTGAACACAGATGACACAGCTAACGGAAACTAACCCACAAGTAGGACTACAACTCGCTTTCTCTCCATCGCCCTTTTTTGTCCCCTGGTCCACTAGGACCAACTCCTGCTTCAAAAAGGGGTGGTCAGTTGGGCAAGGATGTGTCCCTCCTGTGATGGGTGGGGATAGTGTCCAGTGCTGGGCAGTACAGCCAGCACAGCCACCCGCTTCTGTCTGCAAAGGGCTGCAGGGATGTAACATCACATCTAACCAGGGATGGTTTCAGCCTCTCCACCAACTAACCCAAGCATGTGGCATAGAAATGTTACTGGGTAATGCATTGCCTGTTGGTGTGTTTGTCTTCTAGACATGCTGAGGTCATCTAGAAAATCTTCAAATTCAACCGAGTTTAGCAGGAGAGAGTACAGTGCCACTGTGAGCTGCAGATGGAAGTTGTGAGTTTGCTACAAGAAAGAATGAACATTTAATCATTAATACTCAAAATGATATAAACAAAATATCTTGTAAGTGATTCATAGTTCATGCTTTTGTGACTGGATAAAGTCAGACACTGAGGAAAATTCAAAAATACTGGGTTAAGGGGATCCTGTTGCTTTATTTGCTCCTTTCTGGACACCAAAGCAGTGCATGTGCAGTTCTGCTCTGCAAAGTGACTGTGAAACTGCCTCGATGCCTTTTGGGTAACTGATTTGCATATAAAGCAAATATTTCCTAATTACTTTTCCTGAAAAGTTGTGCTAAGATCAGAGCAGGCTCAATTCTTCTGTCTGTGTATTTTTGACACGGAAGGAAGGTGATATAGGTCAAACTACGGCTTACGTTGTGTTTAGATAACTCTGATTTTCTTCCGAAGGCTTTCAGAGGAGTCACTGACTGCGGCTGTAGCCCAGTCCCAGTGATGATGCAGCAGAAGGGACCAAGTTTGGCTGGCAGCTCTTGGCTCTGTGAGCTTTGCAGTTCTGGCAGGAACAAAAAGCAATAAAAACTTGCCTGTCACTGAAGTCAGCAGCTCTCACAATGAATGCAAACAGGGGGCAAATCTGCTGAGTAAGAAGATGCCTTCCTACATGGTAACTTTAGAAACCAGAACTCTGAACAGACAAAAAAGAGCTTAGAAATCACTGGCTGCAAGCATGGAGTAAAATCACCGGTGAAGCTGGAAGCTTAAATGATAGTGGCAGTATTTGATTTGATGCTATCTCCCGTACAAATGGTCCATGGGGTGTTGATAACGTGATTCTCAAGCCATATGTGTGCCGTTTAGGCTGCGCTTCGGCAAGCTACATTTTGGACTCGAGGCAAATGCAAACTTCTGGCTGCTTTCTCGTGGAGACAAGTAAAGTGCAGCTCATCCTCGGCAGCAGAGCACTGCTCCGCACGGCCATCTGGAAGTGGTTTGATCGGCGCTGCATGAAGAGGTCAGCGAGAACCATTGACAAAAAATGGCACTCCATTTCCCCTCCTCCCATTCAAAAACTGGTCTGTGCATGTGGGAAAGCCAGTTTCACCTGGGCAGGGGGAAGATACCCTGCCAAAGCTGGACATCACTGCATCGAACCTGCAAGGTCTGCTCCACTGGGCTGGGGCTGCCACACACCCACCCGCCAGGTGCGCATCTCTCGCGTTGGCACAGACCTTTGGGGAAGCCGGGTCTGTCTAAGAGCACGTTTTGCAGATGCTTCACGCCGGCGGCGAGGAGGGGGCTGCCGTTTGCGGTGGTGGGGGGCACCCTGCGCCACGGGGGAGGCATGGCCGGCAGACACTGCCCGCGAAGTGCCGCAGGCGGGGCGGCTCGGGGCTGTCCCGGGGGAGAGCTGCCGTCGGGTCCCGGGCGGGGGTCGAGCGCGGATCGCCCCCCCCCCGGGCCCAGATGGCGCCGGATCCCCTCGCCCCTCGTGTGCGGGGCCGGCGGGTCTCGCCGCCCCCGCCCCGTCCCCCCCGGGGTATTGTCCGCCGCGGCGGCCCGCCCCGTCCAGCGGCCTCCCTCCCTCCGCCCCCCGCCCGGCCCTGCCCCTCGCCCCTCTCCTCCCCAAAGGCCAATGGAGACGAGATGCGGAGAGTAGGGCCGGGACGGGCGCGCCGGGGCCGCTCCGTCCGTCCCTTGTCTCCTCCCCTTGGCCGCTGACCGGTCTCTCTCTGCGGCGGCCGGCGGGGCATGCCAGCCGCCTCCCGCTAAATGGCGCCGCTCCGCCTGCGGGCGCTGCTGCCGGCGCTCCTGCTACCGCTGCCAGGTGAGTACGGCCCCGGCCCCGCTCCGTCCCTCTCCGCTCCGCCGCACGTGGTTGTATTTACCCGGCACCGGGAGCGGGAACCGGCCCCGCGCTTTGTTGGCGCCGCGGATGGGCGCCCCGCCCCGCCGGCAGGGGGCGCGAGAGGGCGGTGGGGGCCTCGCGGCGCGACCGTTAACGGGGTGTTCTGAGGGGACGGGGGGCGACCCCGCGGCGGGCCCTGAGGGGCGCCGGGCCGGTACGGTTTCGTTAACGATTTCTTGTAAAATTAGCGTATTTACGACTCGCTCCGCTCCGGCTCCTTTGGCAAACTCGTAAAATTAGCGAGCGGCGCGGGCGCGCCCCGGCAGCCGTGAGGATCGCACCTGTGTGGCAGCCCCCGCCGCCGCCTCCCGGGCCGAGCCTTGGTGATGGCTGGGCGGGCGTCGAAGGCTCTGGCTCTCCAGCTCCTTGGCACAGTGCGTTTGAAAACTAGGAGGTAATGCCTGGGTGTTGTACAGCCTGACGGCTTTACTCGACTTGAAGCCGGTACCATAGTTTACCCAGAGTTTTCCGAGTTTGGAGGGAGCCCGCAATACAGATAGTTTTACCTCATGCTGTGGGTTTAGCATGATGACTTGCAGCTCGTGCTTGGTAACTTGTACCTCTGTACTTACAGGCAAAATCTTTTTTTCCTCTCTCTTAGGAGTGTGGTGCTTTAGTGAACTGTTTTTTGTGAAAGAGCCTCAGGACATTACTGTCTCAAGGAAGGATCCGGTGGTTTTAGATTGCCAGGCCCGTGGTGAAGCTCCTATAACTATTACATGGCTGAAAAATGGAGGCAAAGTATCTGAAAACGAACGGATCTACACATTATCCAATGGTTCGTTGTATATCAGTGAGGTGGAAGGAAAGAAAGGAGAACTGTCTGATGAAGGATTTTACCAGTGCTTAGCTCTGAACAAATATGGGGCCATTCTCAGTCAAAAAAGCCACCTCACGCTAGCAAGTAAGTTCCAGCTCTTGTTTATTAACCTGCTTCTGAGTTTGTGACAGCAGCTCCCTGAACAGCGCGTAACAACCTATTCTTTTGATTTTGTACCTGAAAATACAAACCACCAAAGCAAAGAGCGAGTCAGCTCTGTTTCTTTGTTTCTTTTTAAATGTGCAAAGATTATGAGCAAAGCTTGTGGTGACCCCTTTTTGAGTCCCTGATGTGGCCCGAGCGGCGTTGCCACCTATGAGACCTCTTGGGCAGTAGTGCCTCGTGTGGGTTAGCTCGTGTGGGTCACTGGTCTCCAGAGCAGGTGGTGATGTGGAGCTGTGCTGGCAACCTGCTGCAAAGGTCCTGGGTCTTCTTTCTCAAGTGCTGTTCAGGCAGCCTGAGAAGGGTTATCTACAAATCTGATAAAAAGTTATTGTTCCTTGTTCAATCACTTAATGTTGTGTTCCGTCCTGGGGCAGGGCACAACGACGATAGAGATAGCTGTCTTTGGGAGGGGAAAGGTTTCTGGGGAACTGTGAGGTTTAAATTACCAAGCCCTTGCTTTTCTTACACTTGTGTTCAGCCAAGCAGATGCGGATGCTGTCCCTTGTGGAACTGTTTCAGGGTCCTCTGGAATCAGCCATAAGGGCCTATTATGTGGTTCCACTAGGAAGTGAGAGACGTGTTTCGAGTGTGGCTCCCTACTCTGGATGAACGGTGAAGCTGTGACTAAGTGCCTTTACAGCTTTAACAATCTGACCCTGAGTGTGTGTTGCCGTCCGTTTTCCTAGTGTCTCTAAACATATTGAGCAAGAAATGTGTGTTAGGAACTGAATGCCTTTTTCCATGCCTGTGTGGCACTTTGCTAGTAAGCTGCTTCTACAACACTATCTTTTTTCTTTCCAAAAGTACATGGAACTATTTCAAAAAAAGCATAACACAGAGAATACACAGTTTATGTAGTCTTCTCATGTTCCCCCTATAATGGGACTTAACTGATGAACTTAATCTAATAGGAAACGGCTTTCTTTGACCTCTTCAACTCTGTTCTTAGTAGCAAGTTGCACAAAACTGTGGCACTGATACCTCTATGGAAGCTTGACATTAATTGTAAAATGCAGGTTTTACTAAATTCAGTCTTGAACTAGTTAATACAACTGGCACGTTACCTTACATTAAAAAAAACATCTGAGCATTAACATTTGTTCTGTGTGCTTCTGTACTGATAATAAATACCATCCATGGGATACCCCAGAAAGGTGTGAAGGATCTTGTTCAGTGACCTAGAGCACTGAGGAGTTGCAAACCAGCCTTGAAGCAGGTGGCTTCAAGTAAGTCCTAAGTGTTTCATGTACTGTAAAAGCCTGATCTGTGAACTCTTGATTTCAAAAGGCTGGATACTTTTTACTTTGTATCATGGCATCCTACTTGCATACAGGATTAATAGACCAAGCAGTTCTTGGATACTTTTGGTAAAGCCATGAAAAACAAAGTATTAATATGCACCATTATTAAACAGACTGAAGGAAACCTTTCTTAAGAGGGTAGAAATTTTGTCGTTGTTAATAAATACTGTTAATAAAGCAGTGGCTGATGGATTCTGTGCGTAGGACTGTGGAAAATTCAGGGCCATTTTACATGTGAGATGTTGCAGGATGAGCTCTGGGCTCAATATCAGAGAACTTCTGGAATAGTATGGAGCACTGTAGTGGTACAGCATATTAATACTCTTGTAGTATTTAATTTTATTCAGACAATACTGAACTTTTACAAATGTTTGTTTCTCATATGCACATGCTTTCACCAGAAAGATGATTTCATTTCATTTTGGGTTTTTTTGACAATGAAAGATTTTCACCAAAGAAAAGTTGTGAACCAATCGGTTGCATGCTGTGGAGTGAGACTCTTGCTTTGCAGCCCTTTCTTTTTCTCTCTTTTTTTTTTTTTTCTTTTTTTTCCTTTTAATTCTCCCCTTCCCTGTAAGACTGTGACAAAAGATTTCTTTTTCTTCTTTGAATACTTGAAAGTTTCCTATGGCTTTTGGGGAAAACTGGAAAAGATAGTGGATCCATAATGATCACAGTAGGTGTTGTTGACTTAATCACTAAGTGGTTAACTAGTGACTAAACATAAAGTTATCCTATGTAGCAGCCTCTTCTTCTTAGTCATATTCCAATCTGACTGGTTTCAGAATGTCATCTTTACTGTAAAGCTGTGAAATAAAGCACTAATTTGTATTGTTATATTTGGAGCTCATAAAATGTGCAAAATTAATTTTATATCTCATTTTTACAGTGTTTCTGCTTACTATCACGAGTTGATTGAAATTCACAGACACTTTAAGTGAAATTAATTAAAGTCGCATGGTGGATTTTGTAGGTTTATAGTTTTGTTTAGAAGCAGTTTTTGGTTTCTGTGAAGGGAAATTACCTTGTGGTTAGGGTACAGAAGGAACTATACATATTAAACAGGTGGAGAATAGGCATTAAATGGGCATTCTTTCTTTGGAGGAAAAAAGCAAATGCTCTCTTCAGTCTCTGGTAGCAGCAGGGTGCAAGGATGTTCTTTTACTTTGCCTGGTCAGAGCTTTTGCCAGTAAGCTTATCTTTTGCTTCAGAATTGTAATGTTTAGTGTTGCATTTGGAAATCAAAAACTTTAATCTGTCCAAGAGTTTAAGATTTGAACACACAAGGAGATCAGGTCTTGGTTTCTAAAGTTAGGAACTGGAAGCTGAAGGTTGCACTCTTGGCAAGAATTCCATTATTCATGTGCAAATTAAGAATTCACAGGGTTAAAAGGTTAGAAACTGGCCAGGATGAGGTTTACCCTTGTGATAAAGAGCAGATGACCCTCATTCATTGGCCAAAGCTTTCATGTAGCTCCTCTGCAAAGTTAGTGATTGCCATGAATTGTTCTTGAGGAATGCAGAAATTCAAATGTGAGCAGGCCTTTCCTTAAGTGTCACTATGGAGCCTTATCTCCCGAGCACATCAGAGTAGGTCTGCAGGGACAGGGTTCCTCCCCAGAGGCCCCAAGGCTTTGCTTTCCTGTTGTTCATCCATGCACAAAAGAATTTGACTAATTTAGGGCTTTTTTTCAGTGAGATACCCCTACTTTTTTAAAGGAAACTGTGGGGCAGAGGTATTGCTTAGGTAAAAATAAATATTAGTTTCACTACATGCTTGTAGTTGCTTCCAAAGTAGGCTAATTGATGTGGGGGGAGAGCGGAGGAAGTTCTTTATGAGGCAACACGTGGGGGTAAAATGCTAATAGTGAAGAGTATGACTTACTCAAAATTCAACTTGCTGCTGCCAGTGCTACTAAGAGGGGTCTCTTTTAATGGAGTATAAAAAGAATGTAGACTTCAGAGAAAGTCTAAGCACTTTTGGTACAGCTTGAATCAGACAAAATCAAAGAAGCTGAGGTTTTTGTATTCCTGCATTTTTAAATTACGACTATTTAACCACAGTTAACTAAGATTCTGTCTAAAAATAAAGCTAGACTTCCAATAACATAGTATTAAGAAGAAATGAAGAAGGTGGATCGTGTTCTGAAGCTGGTAATATGGGCTTTGGGCAGTGATTGGACAGGATGCTCATTGTTTATTTCTTTTTCACAAAAAGTGGAAACTGAAGTCTTAAGATGGCTGGATGGGATATATACAGCTGGGTATGAGCATTCCTAGATAAACCCTTCTCCTCTTGTAACTTGGCTGAATTGATTTTAATGTTTGTGAATTACAGGAAATGTTAGGCCAATTCTTCATGTATGGGTTTCTACATTTCACAAGAGTGAAAGGTTATGCAAGCAGAAGGTTTCTGGGAGCGTGCTCCTGGAGGGAAGCACTGCGTGCACACTGCACTGCAGTTTGTGAAACACTGGGCCTTTGACACATAGCAGGTTATACTTTGTGGAGACTTTGCAATTTTGTTTATCTGCTGTGGCAGTGGTAAGACTTCTGGTCCCACTGTCTACCAATAATTGGCAATATTTATGTTTTGATATCCAAATAACATTTTTTGCTCTGCTTTTGAGTATTTGCACTTAAGAGTGTATCCAGCTAAGTCTTATTCTGTACTGTGACAGTCATGTTTTCTTAGCAGTTCCAGCTGTTTGTTCCCACTTTTGCATTGTGCCCTTCCTTGTGTGGGCACAGCTGCATGTGTGGTTAACTGAAGGGGGAACTGATCTGGGTTAAAATAATAGAATTAAAACAAAAGATGGTGTTTAAGTCAAATGAGTTCCCTGATGTGGTTTGTCACAGAGCCACTCACAGTGATTGCACTGGTGTGACTGAGAGGAATGATGTGGAAGTGGGAAGGCTTAGTGAGGACACAGGAAGACTACTGAAACTTAGACTGTTGAAAAAATACGCGTTAATCAAACCACTGCCCTTCTGCTACTCTTTTTTTTTTAAATTAATTTTAGTATCTTGCCTTAAATTAAAGGAATTAATAGCAGTGGTCTAACAATATAGTTTGTCATTTTGTATGGAATCTGTCATTTCAGGTGTCTTCAAAGTGTATATGGAGCTCAAAGGTATTTTAATAATTTTAAACAGTAATGGGGAGAGGAACAAATTCTGAGATGGAAGGATGAGGTTGGAAGGCAGAAATGGTTTTTGACTGAGGTGGAAGTGAAATGGCAAATGGTTGTTGTAGACAATGGTCTTGTGTTAAAAGAGATAGCAAAGTCTTAATGCTGTAGAACTATTGTGGTTACAGACAGTTTGAGGAAGCTCCTGTTTTTGGTTTTCACAAGTGCTGCCTTATTCCTAATGCTTTGGTTGTTGATTTGAATGTCCCAAGAGGAGAATCCATTTCTAAGCTGAGAGTGCACATGGCTGATCCTTGGTGCATGTAAATTCCAGCATTTAAGGCAGGAGGGGGACATTTTAATCTCTCAGTTGGCAATGTCAGTTGATAACAGTGAAGAAGAGCAGTAAGATTTCGTTGTTCTTTAACTGAGATGCACTGAAGAAAGAAGAAAATTGGGAAATACTTTCCTTCTTAACCATTTCTCTTGGAGGATTTTCCTCTAGACCTTCCGCAGATATCTTTTGACCTGAGCTCCTCCTAGATCTTTACAGAAGAAATTGTCAACATCCTTTTAAGACATAACCACTAGTTACTTTTTTTTTTTTCCTTCCCTCACACTGGGCGTTTCCTATTCTTTCAGCAATGACTGGTCTGCGTTTGTAAGAGCTCTTCCACAGACTAAGGAATGGGCTTTTATTTTGTTGCCAGGACTAAAAATGTATGAGCCTTTACTCAATGCCCATGAGCAGTGATTGTTTCCACTGCCACTTTACTAAAGAAGTGAGCTTTTTATGGGTTTCCTCAATACCTGAGTTTCAAATTTGTGTCAACCATAATGCCAATCTGAGGCATTTCATGCCCTTGCTTTTCTTCCTAGCTAGTAAGGCCAAAGCTGTTATTTTTACTAGTTTTTATCACCTTAACTTTATAATGTATAAAGTTTTTACCAGCTTCTTTTTTTAAAGGCATGCTTAGGCAGTGTACTCTGTAGCTAATAAAACATTCACTGATGTGAGAAATATTGAAGGAAAACATGGTACCATGCTAGACGCTGTTCAGAGCTGTGACTAGAAGCACTCAGTTCTTACCTGGTGCAAGCTCTATCTGTGGTATGTGCACTAAACTATTGAGATTTCTTTTCAACTTGCAAAGCAATGTAGGGCAGCAAAGGATGCTGTTCCGTTCTTGCAGTGTGGTGCTCCCCCCCACTGCTCCTTTTCTTTCCTGTCCCTCTCTCTCTGCGTTTCTTGGTGTAGGAATTGTTGAAAGGGCATTCAGTAAGGCCCCCTTTTGTCAGCCAGCTCTGATTATCCTAAAGAAAAGGATCTCACTCTGAGCAGTTGTTTGCCTAGAGACTTGTTGTCACGTCTTCACAATTTAACAGCTGTGGCTATTGATGGTGTGCAGAACAATTTAAGACAATGACAAAAGAGAATCTTGGAGGAAGAATTTAAAAGTTACTAAGCATTTTCCTACAGAAATATGGTTATTTCCATTGTTGGACAAGCGTGTGCTCAGTTATTGTGTGTTTTCCTCAGGAAATCATATTTTTCCCCATCTTATCTTCAAAATTGTGGACATAATCTTTTGTTTAGTTTTTTTTTTTGTTTCATCAATAGGCCCAGCTGTTAAATTGGGATTGATTACTTCCAGTCTTTATAACTGGTAATCACCACCTAAGTGAAAAAGTAATCAGCAATGTCAAATCTCCACATTTTGTTGAGTAAGTGTGGGTTGTATGGTCAACATTAGTTATTAGGGTCAACCTCTATGTAGCTTTTAAGCAGCAGTGTTTTAAGCAGTGTCTGCATTTTAAAGTTGATTGTCTCAGCAATTGAGTTAGAGGAGAAAAAAAAATTGCACTAGATGATCTGTGTTGGGAGTTCAAAATCCATCTGGCAGCCCCCAAAACCTACATCTGTGGTGGAAGCGTCTTTTGTTTGGATGGGTGAAATTGTTACTTTTTTAATAGATGGAGATAAACAGCAGACATAGGAAGGAGATGGTTGTGAAACCACTGGAGTGTGGAGGGTTTGCCTATGACTTGCTTTCTGGAATAATTGTAACCTCCTTGTCTGTGTTGTTTTTTCTGTATGTAAAAGTTTTGAAGGGAGATGGCCTTCCTAATGTATTAGAGGAAAATGTAAATAAGCAGTACTAGACACATTTTCTCTACTGCTATTATTTTATTTCATAACTCAACAGTAATTCTGGTTGGGTTTATTTCAATTAAATAGTATTTGATTTACTTAGGCAAGTAGTAGTTGTTTGGTTTGGGTTTTTTTTGTTTTTAACAACATGAATGCTCACGAAGGCAAAATAAACTAAGTGACATCTGAATAATACAGTTACTAACTCAAGGCCCTGTTCCAAAGTGCTTGTTTCTCAATTGCCTGGCTCTGTTTGGCTTCTGGTAGGAGTTTTCTGACCCGTTAGTGCATCTGCAGCTTAGGGGAATAGGATCTGGGTATCATTCCCCCCCAGATGCACACAGGTCTGCTGTGTGCTCATGAAGTTCACTTAGATTCTTATTATCATAACCCAAGAATGACAGAATGCACAATCTTTGTCTTTTATGGGGTAAAGATTTCAGGGTTACTGAGTCTTTTCTGGGCCACAGTTACGCTAAACAGCTTTTAAAACTCCCGCTGTTGTCAGGATATTGCCTGGGTTTGGCTGATGGGAAAACTGCAAATTTTTCAGCAGTTAAGCTTGAGGAAATTATGTTTGTCTCTAGCCTGAGCACTTCATTGGAGCAACTGTGATAGTATTCAGTGAGTACCTTCTCAATTAGCAGATGTTGGAGCAGTAGAACGCAATGTGAGAAACAAAATACTGAAAATGAACATGTTATAAAAGACATAGAAATGCTAACAACACACTTTATATCCAAAGCTTTTATTGGAACATAATCATTAATTTGAGGCAAAAGTTGCAATGTACAAAGATACTACTTCATCTCTGGTAGCGTTACTGGAGACTTTACTGGGGAGGGAGAGTCAGCAAGGAGTGCAGTTATTTAATCTTCTGTAATTGTGGTTCTTAGGCTTACACCTGTATAAACTAGTCTTCTCTTCTGACCAAAGTAGTAAGAATCCACATGTACACACTTATTCCCATAAAATACTTGAAAATTATCTTAGGAAGTTGTTTCTGCATGTAGGCAAAGTTTTCAGGAAAGAAATGACTTCTGGAATGTGAAATAAATGGAAATACATTAATTACAAAGTTCTAGAAAAACTGAGGACAAGAACTTTTGTTATAGAACTAGAAAACAGGTAGAAGCCTTATGAAGTAGGGTTCTCTGCGGTCATGGGCATGGAGGCTTGCAAGGCTCACAGAACACGTGATGCACACTGTCCCAGCTTCTCCTAGAAACCTTACTGTCTAAGACTGTTAATACAGGATAAAAACATGAGAGCACAAGGGTGCCCATATCCTAGATCTCCATGGTTAGGATGTTTCATGTTCAATGAAAATATCTCAGGTGACCTTGAGAAATGAAAGGAAGTTGAAAAGAAATGCAACTTTAATGCTTTCATGTGGGATATTTCTTCCTGTCACTAGATCTGGGCATTGGTTTAAACTAGAGTGTACAAGAAACACCCAGGTCATGTAATTTTCCCTTGTATAACATCAATCAAGGAATTATTTTCCTAAAAAAACAAAACCCAAACAAACCTTCCTTCTTCCCCCAAACCAAACCCCAAAAGATGCAAAGCCAAAAAGCATTGGAAAACTGAAAAATTCAAAGAGCAGGGCTTGTCTATTACAAAAATGTGCAAAAATGTTTAATAGCAAGCGTGGAAGTCCTGCCTTTGGATACTTCAGTAGACACTAAACTCTTCTCTCAATGGCCATTTTTAAGGTACATTGCTACAAGAGAAAATACAGCTGAGCCATCTGCTCAGTTAAGTCAGTATTAAAAAAATATAATAAATCCAAATCTCAGCAGTCCCTTCCATAAGCAATAATCATCAAGACTTTTCCTTTCAAGAGGTTACAGTTACACTTTGACTTTTACCATTGAAAAAAATGGTAAAACAGGATACTAATGAGCAAATTACATCTCCAGCCTTTGATAAAGAACTGTGTTTGAAAGCAGTGCCTGCCATCAGAGTCCTGGTAAAATTCTCCTGGACAACAAGCAGTAAGATCATTGTTGTTCCTGAATTATGACAGAAATCTGTTGTGAAAAGCATGAACCTAACTGCAGAGAGGGTCTTTGATATCCTTTCCCATCTAAAGAAATCTCAGAAAGAAAACTTCCTACATACTGGCCAATATAAAGGCATTGGTGGTAGGATAGGGTTTGTCTCAAAATATAGCAATTCACTATGTCTGTATTCAGATGTGAAATGTCTTTGCCATGGCCATATTTAAGTAGATGTTGGAATGGGCAACAGATTCTGTTGTGTGCAAGTCTTACAGTTCTGTCTGAAATTAGCAGGCTTTCCTGAATCACAGCTTTAGGTGGGATGAATAGAAGGGAGATAAGAGTTTGTCTCTAGCTACAGACAACACTTAGCAGTATATTGATAACAAAGCAGCAAAACTTACATTGCTCTAGTCTTCTAGCCTCAGAACATGCTAAAGTTATGACTTTGAATTTAGTAATACCAACGATTTGCCTTGTCTTAGAAGTATGTGTAATGGAAGTCTGCTGTTTAGCTCTGAGTTGCAGTAGTTCCAGTTTGAAATGATTTGCCTATGAGAGACAATTTTGAAAGAAATAATCACCTGACTGACCAGGAGTAAGGGGTACATAAAAGTTATTACAAGCATTAAACATGTCATCTGGTGTTCTTTTAATACATAGCTAGGGGGCAGTTAAACTTAGTCTTTACAGCTTGTGATGTATAGCTTGTGTATAGTGATGCATGAATGTTGGAAACTGGAGGGGATTCTGTGAACAGAAGCAACTCTTTATCTTCAGATTTGATTTTTAGCATCTCCAGATAATAATCCTCTTCATGTTGATTGATTGCATTGTTTGTTCTCATTTCAGTAGATCAGAATTTCTTCTGCAAACCCCTCAGGTCTTAATGGTATCGCAGAAAATTGATAGACTTATAAAAGTAGAAAAAGATTGGAATTTTAATTGATCAGTATAATTTTACCACACTTATACTAAGTCATCTTTGTACACCCTGGTAGATACATGACTCACTTTTAAAATCTTTCATCAAACCAAAGATCTTTCTGAATCTTCCAGTCAAGAGAGTTTTGATTTTATTTGTTTATTTATTTTTGCTCTTCTTTGAGCCATTCAGATTAAAGACAAAACAAGATAAAATAGAATTAGAAAAATAACTTGCTCTTCTATATCTCCTCAACCTTTGCAGCATGAGTTTTTCATGTGAAGTAGCAATGGCCAGCCTTCTCTTCTCCCAGTAAAATTACGAAAGTCATCTATCAGCTTGTTTACAAAGTGGGGTTGTCGGTTCTTTTAAGCTGTATTGAGAGACACTCACTTCCTGTATACCTTAAATTTTAGAGGAAAAAGTGTCAAATAGCTTTTTATTTATTTGCTAATCTGTTCTAATATTCAGAATTCTCATTATTTATGTACTCCCCCATGTTTCCACTTGTTTCTCTTTCTTATGTCAGGTGCAGGCTGGTTTTGATGCATGTGGACTTTTATTTTCCCCTTTTCTCTTTATAGATTGTCATTTACGCTATATCATTGTTTTGGATTTGCTAAACTGCTTCTGGTGATTCCTTGTTTCTTATTCCTGTCTGGTGACTGGAAGAAGGCACTATTTTCCACTGGAGCTTATTTTCACAGCTGTGGCAAAGGGGGGAAGTGTCATAAGATACTTTAAGGTCAGGTTTGACCCCAAATTTAGATGAGGTAAAAATGATTTGACAGAAGTGTAATATCTTGTCTAAAATGGTCTGGCTGTCACTTCAAAATCAGATAATAATTATGATTAAGAAAAAGCTGTTTTGATAGCCATTACAATGTACAATAAAAACAGCTCAATGTTACACAGCATTGTTTTTTGGTTTGCAACTTGATACAACTGGAAGTTATCAAGTAAGCCATTATCTTTTCAAAGAAACTTTAAAATTAATCTTAAGGACTTTAAAACATGCAGAAGAGTTTTAAATTTTTTTTTATGATTGTATAATCTTCAGTATATTAATAATTTTTTAGGTAACTTATCAACAAATTAACTAGTGTAAATTACTAAATTACCATTTCACTGTCCACATCAAGATCTCAGTAAACCTCTAATAACTGTAACATGTGCCTCAGGCGGAGCTGTGCATTATGTATGTTCTTTGTAACGAGAATTCATTGACTTTATGAAGCCATGACAGACATTTATCATTTTGTTCATTAAACTTGTCTGTGACATCCGGCAAATTGATGTTAACTGGAAATATTCTCTGGGAGTTCTGGCACGACTCTGTCATTTTGCCTGAGGAGAGAGAAACTTTGTACATAGTGTGTTCCAAATTACAAGGGTGAAACTTCTTTCCCCCATCCCCTCCCCAAAGCATAAGTGAGCATATGACCGGCTCTTTTTTCATCTTGCTTTTAATGCTTATTTATGCAAACAACCCTGTGGCCCACAGTTTGCAAGCAGATTTATCATTGATCTTCAATAGAGGTGGAAAGTAGATACTGCTTTTATTTGTTCAGCCAGTCTTTTTCAGGAAGACAGCTCAGTTCTATCACACAACCAAACTATTGTTAAAATGATCATAATACAAATCCACAGTGCTCTGTGCACAGTGGCTCATGCAACCGATAGGTATTGAGATGCATTAACCTATGCTGTCAAAATTGGTTTTTCATTTATTTAAGAAGTGGAGACTTTATTTCTTCTTTTTTTTTTTTTTTTTTTTCTTTTCCCTTAAGAGTGTGAACTTTATTTCTAGCAATTTTTTTTTTTCTAGTGTTTGGAATTCCTGGATATAGTAAATACTAGAAGAAATAAGCATTCATACAGTGTATAAGAAATTAACTGGAATTCTTGGTAGCATTGATGGGAGTTTTGTGACATTCCCAGCACAGGGCATTTAGTACTTGTTTTAAATGGTCATCATCTTTACCTGACGTTACTTTTTACTGATTCACATAAAAACATATGGTAAATGACAAAATACTTTGTTGAAAGCCTTTATAATATACATTGTAGAACATTACTTCATTAATTTTAAAATTGCTGTGTTTAGAATGGTGAGCGATATCTCATTCATTCTGCTCTTGAGCACCCAGTGTGGGAAAATTAAAAAAAAAAGGCACTTTTAACACCTGCCTGTGTTTGATTCCTGTGGATAGCTATCTCTAATAATGGCAGAGGTTGTTAATAGGATATCTGCCCACCTGCTAGTGTTCCTATTGTGCTACCTGAATCCAACTGTATCAGGGATCTTTCAAACAGGAATGAATGTACTAACAAGTTGTGGCATAACTGACTAAAATGTTTATTAATGTATCAAAGATAGTGTTCAGATTGTAAAAACATTCCAAAAATTGAACATCCAGAAATCCATTACATAAAATTTTTGTCTTTTGAGAGAAAGAGTAGAGCAGTTGGCTCTTTAAAATATATTGTGTCTCACTACATAATAGTTCACTGGATTAAATGAATTTATTGATTTCTGCTTCTTTACTGACACACATTTATGAGCAGTTTCTTTGGCACCATGGCCACATGTCAAAGGTCATAACTTTCCTTCACCGTGGAAGAATAAAAGCTTTCAGATGGTGAATCCCTGAAATCCACAGTGCTTTTTTCTCCCCTCTCCCAATATAATTACTTTTTTTTTGCATAACTTTATTTAAGGTAAATAAACAATAATAATAAAAAATATGCACACTAGAAAACCTCCTCTACTTATCATAAAAAAATTGCAGAAAACTATGTTGCTGCACAAAGGATGACATACCTAATTTGCGAATAGGTATCATGAGGTATATGGTGGTATATTAGGCTCTTTTATGGTCAGAGATTTTACTGAAAATGGTCAATTTTTAGAATATAACAAACAGTTCTCATGAAGAAATTTATTACACTTCAGTTTAGAAACAGTATTTCTTTCCTCTTAGAGCTGTGTCAAAGGCATATTACACTTTGTGCACCAGAGGTGATACTGCAAGTAGATCCTACAGAGGGAACGAAGGACATTTGAAATCTGTGCTCTGTGTTTAGATGGCCATTTATAATGTTGACATTTTCTTTAATGCCCTTCTTTAGTAATAGCCTGTGGGATTTTTGGTGTGTACTAGATATGAAAGTCCACTGATGACATAAACATGAAGTTACTAAAAAATAAACCTCAATGGAATATGAAGTTAATCAGTTCACTAGTTTGCAAGAAGAGAACAATAAGTCATGCTTTAAACATCAAGTTGCTGACACTAGTTCTCAAATTTTGGAAATGTAGAATAGGATGCAGTTAATGCCATATCCTTTGTGCAGTCTGTGGTGCTCATCTGATACATAACTATCTAGATTAAAAAAAAAAAGTAAAAAAAAAAAAGTTTTTCTGCCAAGGTATCAAACTCATGTGGTTAGCTGTGATGATTTGAACTGGCTTTGTGTTATCTGACAAGTGCTAGAGCTCCTGGAGGCAAGCAGGCAAGAGTAGTTGGGATTTGGGACTATCCCAAAGTCTGCGATAGACTGGGGATATCTGGGAAGAATTTGTCCTTCACTTTTTAGCAGCTACTAACAGGTAGATTAATTCTGACCATCTCAAGAAACAGCAGTCTGAAGGTAACTTCACTCAGATGTAACTTTGATTTAAAATCATCAAAATGTTTGTGCTACATAAGGTGAAATATGTTTTAATTGTTAGCAGAACCTGGCTGTAGTCCTCCTAGCAGGACCTGAAGAAATAGCAGAGCCTAGATTTGTATCAATGGGAAAAAAATCCCCCAATTTTCTGACAAGATTAAAAAGTCTTCTCATCACCCACCCCAAGAAAGAGAATTGGCTGCCAAACTTTATTTGTACGTAGTAGGGATGAAGCCTGTTGATACTTTTAATTATGACTCTTGCAAAACTTGGTAGACTTTTCTTCTGCCGTGTTGTTTTGTGCAAATGATGATCTTATTCTAAATGGGCTGATGGAACTCTGCTGTTAAATTTACCAAATATTTAGATTGCAGGACTTGCTAAGTTTCTGACATGTTACCCTTTTGGATAGAAATTTGTGTCATGTCAGTATCCATCTCTTTGCTTTTAATTTTTATTATTTTTTTAATACAGTTTAAAACAAGACTGTTTATCCTGTTCCCTAGAATAAATCTAAGATGAAACTGCTTTTTCTGTATTTTTGTTTTTCATTAGGATAGCATGAGAATTCTACTTAGGTTACAGAGACATGGGATTTGTTGGGAAGTGGTCTCTGTGTCTGGAAGTAGATTATGCTGTTGCTAAGCATTTATTTGTGAATTTGGTTGTCCTGTAAGTTTTGAGGAAAGATCTCAGACTTTTTTTTTGGCACATGTTCAGCACAGACTTACTAGTTCTAACTAGTTAGAGACACAGAATATGCTGTTTGTGCATCTTGCATGTTGCTTGTGAATGCTGAGATGGGCTTTCCCTCTAAGACATCCTAGGCAGCTGTGGACTTGCTTTTTTTTTCCTGTTCTGAATTAATGAGGAGCTGAAGTGTGATCTAATGTGTCTTGTAGAAACCAGCTGGAATCGAAAGCTGGGGTGAGTGCAAACAATGTTCTAATTACCTAGAGAGGAAGTTTGGGAGGGGAAGTGGGCGAGGTGGAGGTGTGAGTGGTCTCATGTGTCTAGAGGTCAGGAATGGGAAGAGAAATGCATTGGTGGGAAGTGGCTAGTATTAAGGAAAAGCTTGTGGAGTGAGGCCTTGGGTTGTCTCAATTTGGAGATTGCCGTGGGCACAAGTTGGGAATAGGAAAGGACAGAGGTGCTGGCAAAGACTGGCTCAAGCGAGCATGCCCATTGGAGCAGCTGATCTTTCAGGACATGGAATGTGGACTCAGGAGTCTTGGACTTCCCTTGGGAACTTCAGAAAGACAAGGAATAACCTCCCACTCAGAAGAGCTTTGGCAGCTTTTAAGTTGCATCACTGCTTCAACCAGAAGCTTCTATAATATGTGACATAATTCTGCTTGTCCCTACTTTTCATGGGAAGTCTGTGATTACATGTTTCTTACGGTCTCAGAGTTTGATATGAGGTTCTGAGATTTGATCAGTTTGAGCTGCAACAAGGTGGGAGAGCTGCGGTCACAACACATGGAGTGCTGTGAAGGATTGGTGTCTTGTCTTGGACAGCTACATTTAGTGAATATTTTGGGCCACCATCCAATTGTTTGTCCATACCCAAAAGTAAATTTAAAATAATAATAGAACATTATCTCAAGGTGTGAGAGTAGATACGTTAGCATTTGTGAAGAACTGTAATGCAGAGCTCTGCAGAAAAGACCATAGGGAAGTTAATAACTCTGTCTTTGGGGCAGTGCTTAATAGAGTGTAATAAATAAGGAATGAGGCCACACACTGAACAGAGAAGAGAAAACAAAATATTGAATAGATGCTCATTATGTGAGCACCATTCATTTGGTGCTGTGAATAGCAGGGGAAGTGTGATTGTGCAGTTGAATTGTTTCCTAAAGCATGTATATAAACAGAGCAAATCAGTTACATAAGCAGCTTTGTTTCTTCAGTTGCCTAACTTCTGAGCATTTGGGTTTGGAGATTTTCACCTTGTTTGTGTATACACACACACGTAAGAGGCAAATATACTGAATGCTGTGTGAGTGGGAGAGTTTAGGGGTTAGCTTCATTTATCTAATGATGTATGTAATGCATCAAAAAGCGATGTAAATATGCTTGAAAGTATTAGATTTTTATAAAGGCAGGGTGTCAGGAAAAAAAGACTTGTAGCAGGGGGCACTAGGACAATTTCTGAGACAAGTTAAAGTAAGTTTATCAGAACTTTTTGATTCAACCAAAACATGGGCTGGTGTCTAAGCATGTATTTAGTAATACTTTTAATTTGGTAAGAATAATCTTCAGATTACTGACCAGTGAAGGTACTGTACAGGTCTGCAGCAACATTTATAAACTTGTTGATAGTATTATTTATCAGAGTGTAATCTGATTTAGAAAAGCATTTTAGCACAGTTCTAGGAAAGCCCACATTTAATTTCTGCTTTTGACTATAGTTTAAACTTGTGTTTGGGCAGGGTTTAGGTGAGTGGTCACTTGTACACTCTCTGGTGTTTGTTAGTGTGGGATTTACTCTCTCTGTGACCTGAGTGAGAGGAAATTGGGTTTATTGCTGGTGTACGGGAGAAGACCTTTTTTGTGGTGCGTGGTATTAGGTAGATATCAGGGAGACCACGGGCTCCAATGCTGTGGAGGAGTTACCGTCAGTGGGTTTCACCTCCCCCTTCACCTGGTCTTTTTTCTCAAGTATTTAATCCAGCATATAGCCTAGAGTACCACCTGCTTGTTAGGCTACAGGTCTTACCTTGAACCACAGGGCGGGTTTCTGGAAATACAGCCCAGCAGTAATGACTAGAGAAAAGCACTGATACTCTTTTTCTTTTTCCTGACACATTTATGTAAAGAATCTCAAGGCAGTGAAGTATTCAACACCTCACACCTTCAGTGCAAGGTATGCAACTGGATCTTCTTGGGGATCTGGCCCTTTGTGAGCTGGGACCTTCTTTCTCTGAGGATGTTTTTCACAGGAATGTTCAGAAGCTGGAACTATGAGGAAATGCAAAGCATTATTTGTACTTATTTTAATTGTTCCTTTCCTCACTATTTAGTTGCTGCTGTGTTTGCCATTGTCTTGCGTTTACCTAAATAATGGTTGCCTGGCCTTTCACGAACTTGTGAAGAGGAAAGATGGTGACCACCTGAAACAATAATATCTGCTGCAGAATAGCCTGAGAACTTTAAATAACCAAAGGGGACCGTTTCCTAGGCAGCTAAGTGACCTTTGGATCCCAGAAGCAGGCTATTCATAGAGGCAAAGCCTTTGTCCTGCTTTGACCAGTGGTCAGTGAACTCTGGCAGGCCCCTCGGCTCACCATCTTGGCCCTAGACTAGCAGCTGGTGATTGATTCATTTAACTGTCCAGATTCACATTCTTCTGTCAAGGACTTGTCAAGGAAGAAAAAGGTTCTATGGAGGGCTATTCATTTTACTAAAAGGAATGGGATGCATTATATGATTGAGTGGATTACTTTTGGGTCAGAAGAGTTCCTGCATTGCTCTGTTTTAATTCGGCTTTCAATCAAAGGGAGATTTAGTTTATCAGCACAGTGTGGTGCTTGTGAAGAGGGACAGATCGTTTCAATTCCATCAGTGCAATAGGGCTAGTTTGTTTTGTGGGGGTTTTTGTTGTTTTCTGTTCCCCTCTCTATGACTCAGACCCTCACACCATTTTTTTTGCCAAAAAATCCATAGATTTTTGGGATTAGTTGATATGACAGATGGTTAAAAATATTAATTTCTATTAATCTCACTCTTAGTTTTAATGTGTGTGATATATTAATATTAATAGCCCTACTACCTTTCGTATATGGTCTTAAGCAATCCAGAAAAGCCTCTCCAGAAAAGAGCAAGTAAAAAATTAGTGTTACCTCTGTTTTAGATGTGGAGAAAACTGAGAAGAGAATAAATTCTACAGAATCAAACTAATAAATTACTTTCCTACAGATGACACAGGTAGCTGTAAAGCTGAGGGTATTTTCTGTCCAGTCCCCATTTTCACCTGATGCTCAGAAGTTTGTTGTACAAACCCAGCATTTTCCAAATGCGCAAGAGTGCTATCTGTCCATTTGTCTGAAGGTTTAGGATCCCTTTTATTAAAAGAAGAGGAAGGTGTTTCCATGCCTTATGAAATCCGAATTGTATTTTCAGTTTTACAATTAATGTGTCAAAAACCTAACTTTGAATTGCACTAGGAAGGTGTGTTTCCTCTTCACTGTGTTGCCAGGCTCCTCTGTCCATCCTCCCATCAGCTGGGCTGGTTCCTTTAGCATTAGGATTTTTTTTGTGAACCTCTTCATGGAGTTCTAAGAAAAGAATATTGCGTAGCTCCTTCCGCTGGAAATAACAGGCATTAAAGAACAGATCCTGCCAGTTAACCTTCTGCCTCCGTTTCAATGAACGTGATGAGCTGCAGCAGATGAAATATGACCTTCAAGTTTCTTTACCCTACTCTCATAAGCTATGTATTGTTTTGATTTGGCTTATTGAATGCATTATGAGGGATTTCTGATTGGCATCAGGCCAAGGTGTTATACTTCTGCTGATGGAAGTGTGAGCACATAATTTAGAAGAAAATACAGTGAGGCTTGGTCTTTTCTATTCTTTTCTCTCCCTCTTTTTGATGGAAAAGGGAGAATTTTGTATTTGTTGAGATAAATGAGCGGCCTATCTTAAGAGCACAAGAGAGGAAGGAAGTCTGAGATAATCTAACCTTGCATAGCTCTTCTCTGTTATACACCTCTATGTATGCATCAGAAATCGGGGATAAGTACACCACCTGTTGAACAGACCTCCTTCTTTCATGGAGGTTGGTGGTATTCTTTTCATGTTTGTAGTTGCATTTCCCAGGGCTCGGTCCCCTTTCTTAGAGCTTGCTTGTTTCAGGCTGGAACGTGCTATCTGAGATAAAGGTACTGGCCTTCTGTGCTCCAGGTAATGTTTCCCTCAGCACCTTCCTGGTGGTTTTGATTCATGGTCTTGAGTTGGAGATAAATAATGAGCTTTTGAAAATCATGGAAAAGGAAAATGAGTTGTCATTATATTAGAGGATATAAGTAATCTAATAACGAGCGGTATTACCTACTTAGTAGAATGTGGTTGTTTGCTTGCACTAAGACCGAGCAAACTGGAAGTCCAACTATTGCCTCCCACCCAAGCAGTCAACAGTCGAAGCAAGGTGCCTTCCTCTAAAGACAATTTTTGTTTGTTTCTTCTGTTTGCCTTTGATATGAGGGCTTTTATGGTGAAATAAATTTCCAGAAACTTCAGTGAGAGAAATATACTTGGGGAAAACACAGGGATTTCTATGACATTGAAGATAATTTTTTTTTTTTTTTCTGGAAACCATGCTTCTGATTTGTTTTATGTGAAAACCACAAGAGTTGTAAACTCTTTCTCCTCCCCTACCTCCAGAAATTTTCATATAAACATCTGATTAGAAGATTTAAATAACTTCAGTAGGTAACCAGTACTCACAAAGCGGTTTGTGACTTGGTCTTTTTTGTGTGGAGTTTGTTTCTGTTTTTTTTCTCCCTGGGCTCATTCAGAATTTTGCTATTAGTTAGTATGCTGTGTAGAAAGACTGCTGTTGAGGAGAGGTCTCTGGGCTGTGTAATGCAGTAGGGGGGCATTTGGTGACAAGGAAATGAGCTGCAGACGTTTGGCCCTTGAGAGTGGAGGCATCTCTTCTTTCCCTTCCCCATGGGAATGCTGCAATGCTGACATTTGGAAAGGGCGCTGAAGGGCTTGAGTTCCCAGCACATCTCTGCAGTGTTTTGCAGTGAAACCCTGTCTTTCATCCTAACATGCTGATTCTGAAACAGTGTGAGCAAAAGATGGAGAGTGCTCGTATCTCTCAGGAATAGTATTTCTGACAGTCTGAAGACTTACAGCACTACCATATCAGCTTACGCTCGTTCATATGTGGATGGTGTCAGTTTGCCACTGTATGAAATGGAAACTCTTCCTCCACCTCCCCCCAGATGTGAGGGAAGGCACACTGGTGGGCGGCGCGGCAGAGGAATGTGTGGGGCCCCGCTCCTGTCCTGGGATGTGCTATGCGGTGCTTCCTCTGATTGATGAGCTGGGCAGGGTGAGGTGAAGAGCGGGTATTGCATTCTACTTAGGGTCTTGTTTTATTTTAGGCAGGAATAGCGTTTATTTATTTTTAAAGGTACATGGCTGATAAATAGAGGTCTTACCCTTCAGCTGGCATCTGCAGTGAAATTCATTGATAGGAATGGGGCAGCTTTAGCATTACAGTGCTGGAGGCTCCTGTTGCACAGTGCTGAAATTGTCTTCTCTGTGTTGCACTGAGTGATTATTGCATTGTTGTTGCTCTTTTTGGGGTTGTACTTTGAGGAACCTTAAAATCGTAGCAGTCAATCTTTACTTTTTTATTTCTGTTTTTCTTGGGTTTTTTTTTTGTTGGTTTGGTTTTGGTTTTTTTTTTTTTTAGATTTTTTTAAATGCCAAATTAGGATAGTTATGAAGGGATATGTCTTTTGTTGCACAATTCTGCTTGTGTTCTGATCCTTCTCTTCATGTCATAAAGTGCAAAACTGTGCTGGATGTTCTCCATGCAACAGTTGGGCTATTAAGCAGAACTAATTCTTCAGAGAATGGCAACAACCCTAAAGAAAGGCATCTGTAGGATTAAGGATAGATACGAGAAGGCAATCACTTGGCAAACTGCTGAAGGAAAGCAGTCCTTGCAAGGGAGAAAGTGGTGTGTTCTTTTTCCTGAATGCGTACACCCACACAAGTAGAACAGCTTTGAAGCTGGTTAATGTGCCTTACTGTGTGCTTTTTCTGTACCATTTCCTACATTTCTTGTCTGCAGAAGAGCAGAGGGGAATTCCTTGATAAGTGCATTAGCATTTATTGTGTGTTTCTGTGGCGACACACTGTTGCCTGGGTGGTAGATAAACTGAGAAAGGAAAACCCCAACTGAGATGCCTTCAAAAGTGAAAAGATCAAATCTCTCATGCTTGTTTACATGATTCAGTAGGGTATGTCACTTATACCACCAATAAGCTGTTGAATATATGGAATCATGTATTTCTAAGCCTCAATCTTTTATTTCTTTTAAAACAGTGCTAGTGATAACTCCTGAGGTGATACGTGTGCTTGGTTTCATTGGGAAGGGTGGTACTGATATATTTTTTGCCACTTACTAAATGATTGAGGTCTAGTAAGTCAGTATGTGTGGTTACGTGAATATCTTACACATCTCTGTAAGAGGTAGGAAGTGCTGCTGTTGCAACTTCATTAGCTGCTTTGACCAAAGCAAAATAGAAAGATTTGGGTGCATTGTCCTGTACTTTCTTCCTACAGAGATTGGAAATTTTGATGCATGCTCCTGCATTGCAATTCTCCTGGATCATCCTCTCAGTGTTGCTCTAAGAGCATCTGATGGGCTGGAGAACAAACAGTAAAATAAGGGACTCATGGGTTGGTAGTATGTTAGTTAGGGTCCTCCTGTTATTTTCTCTAGCATGTTGGTGCTGACTAGGATCCCATTTATTGTCATAGTTACGTTAATGTGTCATGAATAACAAGCTGTGTATCTGTTCTAGTTGTCTGAAAAAATGAAGAGCAAACTGTACAGGCTAATCACCCTGTCCAGTTGTACTTTTCTGTTCCTACATGCATGTTTCTCCATTTAGGAGAATTTTCTGAAGGGTGGTTATCTACTTCTGAGGAGCCAGTTTTCTTTAACTGTTTTGGTGCTTTTTCATAACATACAGCAGACATGCTAATTACTAACTCTTTGCGTTGCTAAGGTTAATACTTCCCAAAGTTTACAGTGAATATATGCTGCCTATTTAGCAAAAGGAAAGAGCATCTTTCATAACATACAGTATATCCTGAGGTGAAATGATTGCTTTTATCCTTGAAAAAACGTATCAGTATCATAGAGACTGCTGGTGTGTTGTGATGCTTGAATTTGTAGTTTTACCCAAGAAAGAAAGCTTAGACAGCCAACCACTTGTTTAAATGTTGAGAATTGTTGTATCCTATGCCCAGAAAACAAACATTTATGGGGCTTTAAAACTTCTGAGACAATATTTAAATGGCAGTGGTAGAGTTTGCTTCTGCCTTCAGGGATCTCTGTGTGTGTAGGAAGGAGTTGCATTTCCAAAATGCCTCGCCAAAGGGAAGCTGTTCCAGAACTACATGCATCATTTATTATTTTTTTTTCTGCTAGTTTTCCTCTGGAGCTGCCAAAGATGACACTCTGTCTTTGAGACCCATCTACTTCTAAGAAGCTTTTGCAAGAGGAAAAGAAAGTTTTTAATGAAAACAAAAACAATCTTGGGAAAGTCAGGGCATACAAGGCAAAGACTATTCTCAGTTTTTTCCCGGGGGCTGGAATTTTTACTTGTCAAGTATCTTTTCCTTTCCTGTCAACTCTCTTCAACATGCATCCGTTTGAGTCCTCTTCTCTTGACTTTCTTCACTGAGATATATTAAAAACTTGCTCACAATAGCTTCCATTCTGTATGAGGAGAAGACAATATACTTTCCTGCTTTCTGAGGACACTGTAAGAAAGAAGAAATAAGGAGATACTGTAGGAAAGAAAGAATAAATTAATAAATTTCCCTAAAAACCTAGCCCAAAATAGTCTACTTGACTTCCAAGTTTTCAGGAAGAGAAAATACTGCATATGAAACCTCAGAGCAGTCTTAACTTTGGGAAGCTGATAGTGAAAACTGTCTCTAGATGTGTGTCCAGAAACAATTCTACAGAATTTAGTCCCAGCCCAAACTGTGGAGAGCTTAGTGATCTTCAGTGCACATATTCAGACTTGGTTATTCCTGTACAGCGATTTTTAAAGTGATCATTTGTCAGCCGCTGAATTAGGAGCTTTAAAGAAAGGAGCAGGGGAACCTGAAAGTGTTAGAGGAAACAAATGAGATTGCAGCTGACATCTCCAAGGGAACTTTTGTTCAAGGGTGCTCAGGCTGTTGACCTCTTTGCTTCTCCGTTTCATTGCCTTTATAGCATTCTTCAGTACCCGAAAAGTAGTGGCTTGTTTGTGACTGGGCAAATGCTACCTTTCTTTTTTTTTTTTTGGGGGGGGGGGGGGGGGGGGGGGGGGGGGGGGGGTGGTAAACA
>JAOTQQ010000071.1:27205657-27245463 GCA_026546715.1 Gallinago undulata
CGGGGCGGGGCGGGGGGGAGGAGGTAATCATGGACATTGCTGTGCAAAGATTTTAATGCACAAAGAAACGGGTTTGCATTGTATTTTGAAAGTGTGGTTTTATATATGAAGCTAATGATTTATTTCCTCTCCTCCCTTCTTATCAGAGATTGGAGAGTAATTTCTAGTGATCTGCATCTTAGTCTGGAATTCACTGTCTAAAAATTACACTTCTAGATATTTGTCAGCAGGTTGGCAAAAATATGAGAGAGGAAAGGAAAAGTTAAAACATACTGTTGTGTCTTCCTTTTTCCATTCCTTTCTGTGTTGCACCTCCTTCTCTTTGTTTAGTTTTAATGGTGTAACTAAGTATATGGTAGGCTAGAAGTAAATATTTGTGTAATAAGGTGACCATAAGTTTCAGCAGAGCAGACTCTTTCGCATATGTAATTGACTGGCAGTTGGAGGCAAAACTGCAGTAAGCTCTGCAAAGGAGCTCACTATTTAGTTTAGCAGGCAGAGCCCTGGAAAACATTTATAAGAGGTAATGAATTGAGACTAGCAGAAAGGGCAGATGGCCCACATCCTCACTCGTTACCTCATCTGGGGTCTCCTTGGTATTTATCAGTGAAAGCTTTCTGTAAGTACCCCTATGTGCAGAGCAATTTCTGGTCCCTCCAAAACTCAAAATGTGATTTTTTGAGAGGGTCTCACAGACTAATGCCTCGGAAAGATTTGCTCCTTAACTACAACCTGCCAATACTATTCTGTGAACTGAAATGTGAGGAGCACATGGTGTGAAGAATTTGTGTTGTCTATAGGGAATGTCAAATTTCATGGCTAAACCTGGCTCGTTCTGTATGCTTAAATGTCACAGTGTAGAAAATCTTGTTGGCTTTTTGTAATATTTGGACCTTTTTCCTTTTTTTTTTTTTGTTGTTTAGGTTTGTGTTTTCAGTAGAAGTATTGACATTTTTCGCATTTATTTATTGAAGAAAAAAATATTTGTAAATATTAGGAAAAGAAACCAGAACAATTCCCTTGCCTTCCAGTCTTTTTTCTTCCATCCTTCTGATCCCAACAAAGCAAGATATATCAGAGTTCTGGAGTAATACACACAACGTCTAGAGAATTGAGGGAGGCACAGTATTTTCCTTAATAAAGTATCTCTCATCTTTCTAAGGTAAGCCCTTGACTCAAAGCCTATTGAAATAAAGGGTAAGACTCCTACTGGTCAACAAGTTAGAAAAAAAAAGAAGAAATATGTGTCAGCAATCTTAAACAACTGCCTCTCAAACTTTCTGCATTTGTGAACATAAAATACATGGATGCCAATAAGATATGCCAGTGGCCCCAAAATGTCATCCCATTTTGATAAAATCTATTCTTTGATGTAGGGAAAAAAATGATAGGGAGGGAAGAGGAACCCAAGTTGTAGTGCTAGGCTAGTGACTCCTAAAAATGCAGCTCTGTAATTTCCTACTCTGCAGGGGTTTCCAAAGTGTCAGAATAGTAATGATCACCGTGGAATATAATTGTATTCAGCACAAGCTGTAATTCCAATCCACCTTCTTTAAAATGTTAAAAATGCCTGCTAGGAGATTCTAAATGGCAAATATTAAGAAAAATCTTTGTGATAGACAGATTAATTGGTGTCCCATATCAATTATTTATAGTGTCAAATCAATGCAGCAGTTTCAGTCTCATTTAACCTCCCTATTTTTTAATTGTAATGCTCTAAGGTAATTTCCTGAGACTGGACTCGTTATTCAATACATTTCTGAACTGTCACCTTCAAAACTCACTGCTATGGTGTTCATACTATCACAATCTAAGAATTTCTTAATATTGCTGAAGTCATAGTGGAACATTTCTGTATTGGTTTATTTTCTTTTTAGGAAGAGAAAATTGGTATATTAAGTTTATCCTGAAAATACATTTAACTCAAGAAGTATCTGTGAAAATACAGAGTGTAATCTGTTTCACAAATAGCATGGCTAAATGCTCGCTGATATTTCCAGTATACACAGTAGGCTGTGGGATTTTGTTCTGTATGTTCCTGAACAGTGTAGAGAGAATTTATTAAAAAAACGGACCACTATTTACACTATTTATTTCTTTTAAGGAAGTTTCCCTGCCACTTGGGCTAATTACAGAGACATTGTTCAAAACTATTCATGAGGAAAACCTGATTTTTCTGAGTTATTGGCAGTGTAGAACTAGAACTAAATGCACAGTTATATTTTTCTGTAGAATTTTCAACCTGCCAGTGCAGTAATTCTTCTGCAGATCCATGAGCATTTTGGCTTGTGCAAATACTCTTTGCTAGCTATTGAGCTGCATGTTCAGATGTTTCTGGAGGAAGGTATTAACAAAGAATCTGGAAAGTACTGAAATATTTCTGTATATAGAAATGCGAACTTAGGTGCCAAGCCTTGTTTTGTAACAAAGTTAGTAGTAAAACCTGTACTCCTGTCTATAAGGGCTTTTAAACTCCTCACAGTTTACTGTGGTTTGAGGAGTCGTTTTATTTATGTAATGCTGCTATTTGCTTGGTTCCATCTCTCTTTTTTTTTTTCTTTCTTCCTTAAAATACTTGTTTTCTGTTAAGTCATATCTGAGTTAGGTACCTTTTTTTTTGTCATTTTTGGTGTTCAACTGCTAGCTTTTCTAGGAAACATATTCTTTTTCATATTGCAAAATCTAATGTCATACTCAGTAATAGCAAACTAGCGTGTATCAGTCATGTAATCTTAGGTCTGATTCCTGCCTTCTTTCTAAGAATGACTTTTAATAACCAGCTTGATAGAAGAAAGGAGAGACAGAAATTAAAGCTAAAATATGCAGCTAGAAATCAAAACAGGAAGGCAAAATGAATACCGTTAAACAGGGTTGAGCACACTTCCAGGGAATTCAAGCGAATACTGATTTTAAAGTCGTGTCTAACATATTTACATGTTTGGTTAACACATTTAGTGTTAGTACCTCATTAAAATCTAGGGATTAATAGCAGAAAAATCTCCTTGTTGCATGTTAAAAGAATTTAGTTTAATTTGGGGTTAGGGGGTACAAGGTGCCATTCTAGCAAAGCTATACCCAAGGTATCTGCGAGGTGAGAAGGGGTTGGCTTAAAGACTGTGGTTTCTCCAACTGTCCCAGTTATGCTATATATTTATATATGTATGCCTATATGGATTTTGAAATTTTAATGAACCGGTTCAATAATCCTTTATAACGTATGTTATCTTTGGAAGTGAAATTGTCTGGAAAAGCTTGTTTGAAATGTTAAGAAAGGCAGTTGGTATTACAGGTCCATACTGTTTTTCCGGGACTGGAGTGTGGTTGGGCTCAGGTTAGTTCAAGGACTTTAAAATCTGTGGATAGTGATGTTGGAGATTCAACCTGTAAACAAGACTTTCTTGTGTACTAGATGAGGAAAATGGGCAATATTTTGCTCTTCTCTCCTGCGAGGGTATGCAGCCCATGCAGTGTGTCTGAGGAGTTGGAACAGGATTGGTCGTTATTCTCCTTCCTTTCATATTAGAGGTGTTTCTAAGCATGCAAGTGAGAAGAACAACCGTCTTGAGAGCCCTAGTTCGTGAATTAATGAATTTGAGGAGAGGCATAGGATGAGTGTATGGGCATTACAGTTCTCTCCCTGCTTTTAGATTTTTGGGGAAAAGCAGAGGATGATTAGCTCGTTGTTTTATTGCTATCAGTTACTTTTTGTTAAGCTATCTCAGCTCATTAATAAGTCAATGTGTGGTAGCATTTACTGCCAGGGACTAAGAGAAAAAAATTTTTAAATTCTAGTGTAAAAAATTAAGCACTTTATCCAGAATTTTTGTTGTGAGTACTTAATATCTTGGCAGTGCTATCAGCAGCCTGTATTATTTGATGATTTTATTTATTTGCTTATTTTTGAGATGCTTCTGATTATTTTTTTTTTGGAAAAAAAAAAAACCCAAGAGACTAATGTGTTACAACTGAATTTAAGTATCATGCTTTCAGCACAGTATATGTCTTTGGTTATTAATTAAAATAAGTATATTAAAGTTTTAAGTGATAGTTGTACAAATCTGTGCAATTTCAGAATACTTCTTTAAAATGCAAGGTTATAGAAAAAGTGTATTTTAGTTCAGCTTATTTTTCCAACCACTGTGGCAGAAATTGAAAGTAACAGCTGGCTTTAGGGAAAAAGCCACACTTCCAGTTTATCCTAAGAGTTAAATCTCTGGTAATTTACAAGAATGCCATTACCAGTATGTTGTTTGAATTACAGTCTTTTCCTCTGCACTCTTTTATAACAGTCACAATGAACTGACACTTTTCCTTTGTGCCTGAAAGGGCCAAATGTGTTTTGGATGGTATCACTTCCTCTTACAGATGGAACTCAGTTCTGTCTCAAACTGAGTTGTGTGCCTTAAATAATAGCCATTAAGAGGAGGAAAATATCTGTGCAGACAATGAGTGAGGGTGAAGGAAGAGAAAGTCTTTGCAGATGCTTCCATTTATGAGCTAAACTACTAGAGGTCCATAGTTCAGAAGCAAATTTTTCTGGAGCCTGGAGTGGTCAAGACGGGAGGACTAATGGTTTGGTCTCAAGTTAACATATACTGTTGCATTTCAAAGAAAAGCAAGATAAGATAAAATCGAGTCTGATCCTTGGAGTTAGAGAAGGACCAGTTAAGGGAGAATACTTTGGAAGGAGCAAAATCCAGCAAAGTCTCTTCCATTTTGTGTGTGTGTGCATGCTTTTGTTTTGTTTTATTTTTTTAGTACTTTGGGTTTTTTCCAAATATGTTGGCTTTTATCCAGCTTGATGAAGAGGATGTCAGATGGTTTGTTCCTCAAATGTTTAATTCATAATTATATGAAGACATGGTCTTTAGTATGGTGCTGCTGTCTTCATGTATCTTCAGTATATCAGTAAAATTCGATTTCCTCTTGATCTCGTCTCCTGCTGTTGCAGATGTAGCAATGCCTCCACTGTGACGACAGTTGATTGTTGTCTGGTTGCTTTCCAGAATGACTTACAATTTCGGGTGTACTTGTACTTATTTGCAAAGGAAGTACTTTTTCTGTGCAAGTGTTTCAATAACCTACAGTAACCCAAACAGGGACATCAACATAGTTATAATACTTCTTTAACTTTATTCTCCTCTTTCTCCTTTTCTCTTACAATCTTGGTTCTACTCACATCCCCACTAACCCACAACCACTGCAGGTTCTGAGTTTTTGCAGAGCAGACAGTGCCATTGATGTCATTACTTCAACGTTTTTGGTGTTTTTACTGAAAACAGAGATAATTTGGATCAAACAAAGTCAACAGGAATCTGTAATGAAAAGCTGAGCATTATAATCTCTTTCATCAACTGTAGCACCTATGTTCAGTATGGTAACCCTGCTGAATATAATATATGCATTAATGAGAGAAACTTTAAAAGGATACTTACAAAAAAAAAAAAGGTGGGGAGGGAGAGAACCCGAGGGAAGGAAAAATCCAGCTTCCTTGTTAATGGAGATACGGCCTCATACACGCAGAAGGCAGCATTTGCTTGTAATCACACAAATGCAGAAGTGTCCATGTGCCAAGAATTTCTCAATTTAACCAGGAAGAAAGAAACAGTAAAGAGATTCAGACAGGAAACTACAAGGAAGTTATACTGGTCCATGTGTTTGGTCTTGGTCTAGCAGCCTAACAGTTAACTGAAATTTTTTTCAGTGCATCATGACACTGTAAGGACAGGTTAGATCAAGAATCTTAAAGCAGTCCTTACTAGAATTTAGAGTTCTCTGATGTTCATACTTTATATGAATGTATCTGCTATTTCATATTTATGTTTAGTGGTAGCTGAAGATGTTCTGAATCAGAGATTCTTGGTACTTCAGTGACTTCATTGTGAGGATATTATGTTGCCTTTAAATAATAATTCAAAGGAGATGTTTGTGTTGTATGTAGAATTTGTTATCATTTAGATCAGACCTGTTGCTACATTTCTTAGTGAACTAGAAGCAGCATGTTCCTAACACCTTGAGTAAAATACACATCCTCTGAGATGGCATTTACAGACTATGTGCTTCTGTGTGAATTGTTGTATAAACTGCTTCCTTAGTAACTTACTAGAAACAAGTCTTTTTAAATGTCTCAAGAGCTGTTATCTACCTGCATCCTGGAAATCCTATTTTATGAGACTTTACAGGTATCTGTGTGTTTAGGGTTCCATACTTCACTATGGAGCTATGATGTGCAAACCTCATGAAGTTCAACAAGGCCAAGTGCAAAGTCCTGCATGTGGGTCAGGGCAATCCTAAGCACAGACACAGGCTGGGCGGAGAATGGATTGAGAGCAGCCTTGAGGAGAGGGACTTCTGGGTGTTGGTGAATGAGAAGCTCAACATGAGCCAGCAATGTGCGTCACAGCCAAGAAAGCCAACTGTATCCTGGGCTGCATCCCCAGCAGCGTGGCCAGCAGGGCAAGGGAGGTGGTTCTGCCCCTCTGGTCTGCTCTGGTGAGACCCCACCTGGAGTACTATGTCCAGCTCTGGAGCCACTACATAAGAAGGACATGGACCTCTTGGAATGGGTCCAGCAGATGCCACAAAGAGAATCAGAGGGCTGGAGTCCCTCTTCCAGGGACACCTTATAGCAGCCTTCCAGTATCTGAAGGGTGCCTACAAGAGAACTGGAGAGGGACATTTTACAAGGGCATGTAGTGATACAACGAGGTGTAATGGCCTCAAACTGGAAGAGGACAGATTTAGATTAGGTATTAGATCATTGTATGTTGTGTGCCAAAGTTGTCTTTATGATGTTGAAAGGTTTTTTTAAACTATTAATTTTAAATTGAAACACAACAAGTTAACCAGCTTCATAATTTTAAAAAAGCCAATAATATTTTGCTTTGAAAGATTTGGATTTCCACATGCATTTTGTGTTTGTTCTCTTCGCACAGATGCCTTTCTGAAAAACAAGCACTCCGTTTCAGACTGCAGCCTATACAGATTAAAGATGGTCAGGTTTTTTTAGACTGAAGATTCTAAGTTTGTGCTGCTGTAAAACTTATCTCCAATTCAACTTGTGTTCAAATCCTGAATGTATCATTTTATATGAGTAGGCTGATGTTTTGTTTCTCAAAACCAGTAGGGCTGTCCTCTTTCCAAGGTAGTTGAAGATCTGTTGAGGCATCAGAGACTCCTTCCTGTACCTGTTGATCATCTTGTCACTTTTTTCTCCAAAATAAGTTTATTGACTCACTTAGCTTGAAAAGAATGGAACTGTGTAAGGATATGGATCAAGCTATTGAAATGCATCAGCTGTTGAACAGTATGTGTACAGACCACTGCCCAGCAATAGCAGTCCCAGGTGAGGCCTCAGGGGATCAGTGTCTGACTGATATATCAGCAAGGGGTGCTGTCGGCACTGCCTCTGTCTTAGATACCCTTTTGTTTATGTGCTAGCTTCATTATCTTATGTCCACAGATTTTAGGGCCTATCAATGCAAAATGGATTGATGAAGCTCTGAAGAGCAACAAAGAATGAAATGAAAGGATGAAAGGAAAAGTAGGAGGGGGAGGCGGAGGGCCAGAAAACTCAAGAGCCTATTTATACAAACCTACACTGAATTTTCTTTTTGCTTGTGGGGAAAAAAACCCAAAACACTAGTAGATTCTGGATGTTTCTGAAGGACAAAATTATTTTCTTTGTGAAAGGATCTTTACTGTAGCATTTGGTGTGAGGAAAGTGACAGGAGCAGTGTCACTGCCTCGGGGCAGGTAGGTAACAGCCCGGGCTCCTCTCTTGCTAGCAGTTGTATCCCCTCTCTTACTTGCCTGCTCCTGGCTAATACATTTCCCTGTAGCAACCTCACCTGAACTTCCCCTTGTAGAGCTAAAGCCTCTTCCTGCTTTTTCTGTTCTTACTAATTAATGAGATTCATCACTCCCTGTCCTCTCTAATATCTCCTCCTTTGTATATTTGTAAGACTGTCACTTCTCTCTTCAGTTTCCTTTCCCAGGACTAATCAGGTCCCAGGTCTTTTAATCTTCCCTTACAAGTCAGGTTCTGTTTTCTCCTGGAATCTCTCATTCTTACACCTCACATTGTAAAAATAGTAATTCTAGGTCAAACAACACTTGATTAAAAGTTTAAGACTGAATGTAAGATATCACTATGCTTGTGGTAGCACATACAGAACACCCTTTCACAGTAATCCCTTTTCACTTATCATTATGAAAAACTTTACCCATATTGCTCCATTTGTGTGACATTCACCTCTGAACTGTATGTATTAAGCAGAAATTGAGCTCCCAAATACTTTATATAATTTTTACTTGCATCTCCAGGGGAAACTCAGCAAAGACCCACCCATGAGATCACTTGATGGTATCTCCAGCTCTGCGTGCTCCAACTGCTTCAGTAGAAATAGGGAGAATGTATAGGGAGAATTGCTGCCTGTCTGGATCTGTTAGTACTCATGTAAAGGTTACTTCCAGTCCAGATTCAGACCAGATTGTGCCATTTGAGTAGCAAATAATTTGGAAATATGTGTCCATATATCAAAAGCATGACAGAACTCCTTTCATAATCTATTTTAAGCCTTGCTTCTTCAAGGAATGAGAAATTGCACTGAACTCAAGGAAAATATGTGCAACTTGGCTTCTGTACTAAAGTCTAATATGCATGTATATTCATTGCATTTGTAAACATTGTTTCAGAGTGAGAGCGCATCATGAAAACTAGATTGAGAAAATTTGATATTAAATTTATCAGGGGCTGTTCTGAAATGCCCTTCTTTGGAAAAAGCCATAGCTCTTCTTTAACGTGCAAGTTTATTTTCCTCAAGTGAAACCTCTTCACCTGAGAATCAAAAAAAGGAAAAGATTCTTGGTTTCATTTGAAGGGCTATTGTGTAATTCTCAATAGCATTAACACACAAATTCTACAAATGGCATTATCCACTTTGGTTCTTTCCACCTGAGCAGTTCATCTATCTGAGTGGCCATTATCTCTTGAGAAACATTTAAGTGGTCGATGTCATGTGCTGGATAATTTCTCAGTATTTGCTGCATCCTGGTTACATGAAACCCAATTCTGTGCTACTGCTTCAGTTCAGAGAGTAATTTCAGTTTAGGGGCTTTATCTTACATTGTCTCAGTTTCTTTATTATACAGTTACAGTCCAGTCTTGGAGTAGTGTCAGCTGTGATGAAACCAGCAAGCTTTAATAACGATGGTCATGTAGGTTGTTGAAACTTTTTTACCTGTTAAGAAAGCTTATTCAGAAAGTCACTTAATGACACAAAGCATGTGAGTAGAATGTGCAGCATTTAAGGGAGTCACGTGGACTTGTGTTGGAATGAGCTTCAGGACTTAATTTCAGGCGTGAATGAAGTGAGTGTGTTTTGTGTTGTGTTCTTTTTTGTCTGTTTTTTTTCTCTCTCTCCCTTTAATTAAAAAAAAAATAAAAGTGAGTGAAGGACTGCTGCTGTATTTAAACAAACAAATGAAAAAAATGTGAGGGATGAGCTTCTTAACTTTTACTTTTTTGTACCTTAATATTTAAATCTATGTAAACCTATGTAGGTACAGAAATTATTTTTCGCATGCATGCAGAATAGTATTCAGTCCATATATGGTGCAGCAGACACTGGCAGTATTTCTCTAATATTAAATCAGTGTAGGACAGCAAGTAATCATTTGGGTTTTGAGCCTGTGGATATTTGCCTTCATGGTAAATGAGGGAACTCATACCAGAACTGAACACTGATTTCTCTCTGCATAGGTAACTTTATAGGACAACACAGTGTGTTTTATATCATCAAAGATATTCATACTCAAAAGCAACTATACAAATGTGTTCCCATCACATAAATTGCAGGAGCTTATAATACTAAATAAAGTTTCTAGCTATTGTTTTCTTCTTCTGTAAGCAGAATTTGGTACCTTGCAAGTTAAAAAGGGTGGAAGCATCAGGTTCTTGGAGTAACATTAATTGTTTTCTTTTGGCTATAAATCTGGGAACAAAATGATTAAATAGACTGGAGAAGAGGGGAAAACTCAAATAAAAAGGCACTTACATTTATTGCATTTTGCAGGGTTGTTTTCGGGAACAACGTATGTCTCTTGAGACTTTGTTTCTTATCCATTTTATAGAGCTCTGGCCTCTTAACAGCACTGCTTTAATGACTTTTTCTTGGGGTTCTGAGTTGGTATCAGCGCTTGCCATGAAAACAAGCCTGTTACAAAGAGGTCAGGTTTCACGAGACAGCAATAGACTTGTAAAAACAGATTTTACTGGAATGAATAAAGTCAGAATTAAGAAGAAAGCAGAGATTTGCGTAAAGAAACAAGTTTGCCTAAAGAGCAAGTGCTGAGCTAAACTGATAAACACTGTATAAATTTAGATGAGAGATAAGTAGGGATTTTTTGTTTCTAAAGCTACATTTAATGATGTTAATGAGTTTTTCTGAAGATTTTGTGCGGTTCTCTGTAGTTTTGACTTTTGCTATCTTTAAAGATTGATTTTCTGAGGAAATGTGTTGCTCCTGCTCAGGTGGGAAAATATTCTTTAAATATCAGCTTCAACTAACAACTTGCATTGGATTTTCTAACTAGTGTAGGTGAATCTCTTTTTGCTTGCTATCATGATGACATTTTGTGTTCTGTGAAATACTGGTTTTCATCAGTTTCTTTTGTAGTTCCCGAGAGTCTCGCTTCTGTTTTTAATCTTCAGCTGTAATGTACTGGATGCATGGAAATAAATCATTCTTTTTATATTCATAAATGAAAACTTAATATTGTGTTTCTGTTGTCTTACTCTGTCCCTTTAAATAATTGTACCAATGTAAGAAAATTCTGGGTGTGATTTTTATAGTTTCTACGGAGACAAAACTTAAAAGGTGTGCAAGAGTTTTGCTGTGATAAGACTGTTTATAATTACCTTTCTGCATTGTGAAAATGGTCCTTTCTTATGCCACTGGCTGTGTGGTGCAGCTGTGCTACATGATGGCTCTGAAACACGTGGTACATTGATTTCTGTTGTTCTTGTTGTATATGCCTTTGTTACGTTCCTAGAGATATTATTTTGAAAGCTAAGCAGGCTTGCCTGGTTTGCTACATCATACTTTAACTAAATAAATGAAGAATGTTAGGAAATCTGTTAAGAAGTTCACTAGGGAAATATTAGTCTGAATCCAGGTGAACAAGTGTTCTGTGTAGAAAGGAATTAGAAGAAGGGAAGGGAGGAAGTAAGACAAGCCTGGATGCTTTTTTTTTTCTTCCCTTTTTTCTCACTGCTCTCTTCTGTGGTGGAAAACCACAGGAGAGTTGAACTGCATCAAATTCAGCAGAAAGTAAATCCAGAAATTTCAGAGTTTTGGGAACAAGATGGTATATGTGCAGGTGATTTGACTTGTACTGAATCTGCTCTGTGAAGATGAACTTCTGTAGGTAGGCGAAGAACTATTAAGTATCTTTTTTTCTTCTGATGATTCCTTAGCAATTTAAAGAAAATCTGTTTAAGGAGAAAACTACTTCTTGTCTCCCCTCAACAGGCTTTAAATGTAAGACTTGTGTTGTAACATCCTTATGCAAATTGTGGGTTTTTTGAATTTGTTCTCGAACTCGGTACTGCTTGTAAATGAAAAAAGTGTAACATAGGGAACTGAGTTAAATTCTAGTGGTGAGAGGCTAGCTCTGTCTACAGTGAAGGTGGGTAGGGAACAAGCTGCAGAGTATGCTGGGAGTGTGGGGACCCACTGCCAAAAGCACCGGACTGCTTATAAGAATGGATGCCAGCAGCACCTCTGCTTGTGTCCTGGGCATCTGAATGACATTTGAGGTGCCAGACCTAGTTTCCAACAGGCACGGTGTTTGCATCATGGGGCCACAACTGCTTTCAGGTGATTTTGCTGTTCAAGGCGTTTTGGTTGTCTTGTTAATCACAGTCTTGAGGGTGTCTGTTCACAGAGCTGCAACACTTTAACTCTGCTGGTATGATTAGGAATGCTCATTCCTGTTGTACTGATGCAATTACAGGAATGCGGTATAAAAAAGGATTGATCCTGCGACATGAAATAGGTATACTAGTAATAGAAATCTTTAAGTTAGGTAGTTCGGGCCATGTTAAGAGTTAATTTGTGCATGGAGAGGAAAGCAACCACGTTGTCACATTTCCTTCATGCTGCCATGTTAATCTGTTGATGCTATGCAGTAGCATTAAAATGACAAGGGATGGGGAGCGTTCGTTAGAATGCTTGGTGTGTATCAGTACTGTGGGAATCCTCTACGCAAAAGGATATTGCATTTTGGAGTATATAGGATGAAAAACCATTTTAATTAATAAACAAGTAAAATAGATGAATTCTTTCAACACAAAACTGGTTTATCTATAGAAAAAATGTTTTATATAATTTATACAAGAGTAGAAATTTATTTGAAATCTGATTTTTTTAAAAAACAAATCAATACCATTGAGTATTGTGCATATGTGCGTTATGGAGGTGGAAATGCGTGTAGAATTACTTGAGTTGCAAGTTATCCAAAGGGATTTGCCTCTGAAGAGCTGTTCTTTCTGTTAATTATGTTGTAAGTAGCAGTAAATGGAGCAATTAATTAGAGGGGTTTGTATTCCTTTCCTTTTGGCTTTTATTTTCTGAGCAAAGAAATCCAACTACTGATCAATTTCTTAGCTGTCTGTTAACTGGAAGGTATTTATTGATCTGCCACTTCAATTGGCTGAATTTTGTGAACTCCTTAAGTTGTAAATGCTTGAAATTATATTGATGCTCGGTGCATCAGACATCCTGTCAATGACTACTCAGACTGTTGGGATGAAAGTGTTCTTATGTGATTAAACTTATTTTGAGATCTTTTTTGGTTTTTATTTCTTTTTCTTATCAATTGTGAACTTGTACAATTATCTAAATGCTTTTACTAAAGTGAGTATTATTATATATTATATAACTAAAATATGACTGTCAGGAACCAAGTGTTGTTTTGGACATTTTCTATTGCAGTCAGATATTATTTTTTTTTAAGTATAGTGGGCTCAGTCCCAAACAAGTTGAACTGACATGAACTTCAGTAGTTTAGAAATTGATATGCTTTCCAGCTGCATGCCAGTCAATTTCTATGCTTAATTTTGTTTGAAAGTGTCACTTTCATTTTTTGGAAACATTTTTGTACTGAATTGGGTTAAAGCACAGTCATTCTAAGTAAGTCTTCAACAAATGAAACCATGCTATCATGCAAAGTTGACAAGATAATTAGACCTATCTTTCTTTGCATGTAGAAAAGATGGCAATTTGAACTATTTGTGGGTATTTTTGCAAGTTCATCTATGATCTGGAGTTTGGTTTAGCGAAGAATCTTTCCTCACTTTAGTCCTTAAAATTCAATGTTCACTTATTTTTAGCAATTTCTGCATTTGAAGTCCAGCCACTTTCAACTGAGGTCCAAGAAGGTGGAGTAGCTCGATTTGCCTGTAAAATAACAGCAAACCCTCCTGCTACTGTGACATGGGAAGTGAATCGAACAACTTTACCTTTAGTCATGGACAGGTATGTAGATTTACACGTTTTAGCATGTTATTTATTTCCTGTGATATTTTTGAGCCTGCTACAAGAAGAAAAATCTGAATACTTGCAATGCCATTACATAAAAAAAGGTTCCATGTGTACTGTATGTCAGCTGTTAAAATAGCTAGTAATAGTTATGTTGTTAATGAATTTTAAACAGGTGTATGGGTGCAGACCAGAATCACCTGCTACTGTGTATACAGTAATCATTGGCCAATGGATTGTCATTGGAGAATTTTGTATGAAAGTCCTCTTCAGGAATGGGAGTTGCTGTAGGATACAGAGTGGATGGACTTGGGCTGTGAGGGTGGTTTGAACTAGAGGTGTTATTTTCACAGAGGAATTTATGCTGAACCTGTTTTTCTTTAGAGGGTAAATAAAGATTTATATGTACAGAAAATTGAGTTTAAACATTTCATGCTAGGGAAATTCTGCACAGGGGGACTTCTCCTGAATTGATTAACTTGAAGCATACAGCCTGCTAGGTTCTTTCCCTGTCCAGATTCTTTGTTGAACCAACTCCCATCCTCTCGACGTGAAACTTTTGTTCAATGTGACTAAGATAACTAGCACGTGAAGGAAGACAGAAAGAGAAACACAAAAATTGAAAGCATAGATGGGTTTCTGGGAACTGTATATCAGTTATGACAGTGTATCAGAAATTGCTACCAAAAATCAGCCAACCTGAATAGTATGAATGTAGTAGCTGGCTAAAGAAGATTAGGATGGTTGCTTCTGAGGCCGAGAAAGATCTGCTTGTTGAAAGTAAATTCCTCTGCTCTCATTGTGATGCTGGCGGGAATCTTGCCTCTAGTTCAGAAATGTGGGGAGGTAAGTCATAGATAAAGAATGTTTTTGAGTCACCAGCCTGCTGTTCTTAAGTTACTGTAGGTTGTTTGCAAATCAAGTAGTTAATTCCATGATAGTGTTCACTGGCTGAATGTTTATCCACGTTTCTTTTTTTGTTTCTGTGACAGGATAACCGCTCTACCTACAGGAGTTCTTCAAATCTATGGTGTTGAACAGAAGGATGCTGGGAATTATCGATGTGTTGCCACAACAATAGCCAATAGACGTAAAAGCACTGAGGCAGTGCTTAGTGTTATTCCAGGTACTAATCATGCGAGATTTTTTTTTTTAGAGGCATTATATTCTTCTTTACATTATAGCAAAACCACTTCTGTGAGTTGAAGAACTGTAACTGTCCTCTCAATCACTTGCCCAAATAATAATTTTGCTTGCTTGTATCCTGTGGCTAAAATATTGCTCAGTGTAAGTTTTCACAATTACTGAAATAAGGCTTTGGTGTAAATTTAATTTTAAGCCTCCTTTTAAAAAAGGTCATTTTATTTCCTATTTAATTGAGTTTTTATTTAATTGTTCTCACTTTTTTTCTCCAAAGCCTCAGACTTGAAGCCTTTTCACAAGCCATCTATAATAGCTGGTCCTCAAAACATTACCGCATCTCTTCATCAAACTGTCATACTGGAGTGTGTAGCCACAGGGAATCCAAAGCCAATCATCTCATGGAGCCGGTTAGGTAGGTCTTAAAATTACAGCATGTGACCTGCAGCCTGTGGAGAGGAAGTGAAACTGGAAAGAAAGGATTTCAGCAATTAGGTTACTGTGCTGAGGCTTCATGTAGTAGGTAATAATTAGGTTAGGGTGGGATAAGTGAAACACTTTTAGTTGCATGCTTCCATACTGCTTTTAAGAAGCCCTGAGGTTTTCTGAGGCTTTAGACTTCCCACTTCTGCTGTCAATCCTGCACTGCTCCCAGCACTGTGTGGGCAAAACGTCAGGTAGAGTGGTGATCTCCAGGGATCTGCGACTTGGAGTAGAATCAGTGGTGATTTAGGGCAGGTTGGAGTGGTTGCATCCTATGAAACAATCCTGTAAATGTTTCTCCCTCTCTTCTTAGAAGCAGTATATGAACATGATTTGGACCTTGTGTTAATGGGCCATTTGGACTATGGACAGGTTTAGTCAGATCCCAAATAGTCTGCCTGGAAGGGGAGAAGAGAGGGAATGCAGCAAGAATAATAACATTCATCAGCACATCACATTTTTCCATGAAAACTACCTCTGCATTTATTCACGTGTACCTAACCGTGAAAGTCAGGGCTGTGCCTGTAGAAGCATGAAAAGTTTTACGTTTTTATTTCTATAAAAGGAAGAAATAAACATATATTTCCTGGTTTATTCAATGGCTCTTATAGACAAACAAGTAAGAAAGAAGTTACCGAACAGTCATAGAGCATTTGCTGTGAAAATAGAAGAAAATAAATGGTGATCAAATACACTCATTTTGTCCCCAGCATAATTCAGAAGGAGATCGATGATCCCTGCTTCTAAAGATGATGTGGATGTTGGTGGTGATGAACTGAATTGTAGTACAAGGCAACTGGGGAGGTTAACTGGGAAAACGGCATTAGATTTTTTAGCTGTGATGGTGAATATGAACCACTTAGCAAGTGGTGAGACCCAGCCATCTGAATGGTCAGATAGTGTGAAGAGCAAAGCAAATGCAAAATGTAAACTTCTGACAGCTCATCTGTGATTTTTCCTTTGCATCTTTCGACTTTTGAAATCTAATATGTGCCATTACTGCCTAGGCAATCCTATTTAGATAAGTTAGATACATTGAACAGCTTTGTAACCACGCTTCTCCCACTCCCTCAAATAGATCATAAGTCCATTGATGTCTTCAATACCCGTGTCCTCGGAAATGGGAACCTCATGATCTCTGATGTGAAGGTGCAGCATGCAGGCGTGTACGTCTGTCGAGCCACCATTCCAGGCACACGGAACTTCACGGTCGCGATGGCAACTCTCACTGTGCTCGGTGAGCCTGCTTTGACTTCCACTGGGTGTTTAACAACTTGTGTCTGTCTTGAGCTGTGCTGAATTTTTTATCTCAAACATAGCTCACCAAGGGCTGTCGGGAGACTGCAGAGATGAAGTAGATCACAGAACTGTGGCTGCTTTCTTCTCTCTGTTTACTTAGATGAAAAGTGTCAGATACTCAACGTTTGAGTTATAAACTAGTATTTATTTGCACTTGGAGATACCCAGGTGCAGCGTTTGCTCTGAGAAGACAGGTTTTCAACACAGAAGAAAATCCTGTTACAAAGCAGAAATATGTAATAGGTATGTATGCTTTGTGAGCAGTGTGTCAGGCTGGAGTTTGATTTGTTTGTATTACTACATGCATAACAAAAATGCATAAAATGTTGCTATAGGTGCAGATAGAATGTATCTAAACAAATGTGCTTTGTTTATATGGAATGTGTTTTCTGCGTGGATATATGTGTATTTGAGTGGCCTGAGGAGAGAGGTTTGTGTGTGGAAAATTCATTATTATTCTGACTGTCCTTGCTTTTGGTTGGCTTGAATTTTATTTTATTTTTTTTTCCCATTGTTACTTACCTGTAGCTCCACCTTCATTTGTGGAATGGCCAGAAAGTTTAACAAGGCCTAGAGCTGGTACTGCTCGTTTCGCTTGTCAGGCAGAAGGAAATCCTGCCCCCAAAATTTCATGGTTAAAAAATGGAAGGAGAATACACTCCAATGGCAGAATAAAAATGTACAACAGGTAAGATTACAATTGCTGTATGAGAGCTATGCTAGTGATATGCTGCCAAAGGATGAAATTCCAGTAACTAAATATAGCCAAGCAAGATATAACTCAAGTAAATGTTAAATTGGGCATTAAATATAGTTATGATATTTCCTTGGCAGAAGAAATGCAGATTAGTCAATATCTAAAATCCTCAGCAAAGCTGCTGTGTTTGCTGCCTTACCTGGGGGGGAAACTGAGGTGATTTCACCACAGTTTCTCTAGATGTACAGTAGTGTAGCAGAGACTAGAATCTTGCTAGCTGTTTGTGGCTCCATTTAACTTCTGTATAGTGAGCAGCTCATATTGAAGAGTTGGTTAAGATATGACAATCTTAAGGTTGTGCTTTCTGCAGGCGGAGAATAGATTTACAGGTTTCTTTTCACTGTGCCTGCCTTTGCAGGCAAAAACGTAAGTATCACAGGTTTTGAGGAATACTTCTAGTTGCTAAATTTCACAGCTACACATCCGTTTCTGATAGGAGAGTTTGTGGCGTGCAAGTCCGTTATACAAAATTCATGAAGCAAGGGCAAACATAACTATTTTTGAATTATGTAGAGCTGAGTTTACCCACAATGTGAGCTTTTTCCCCCGTTTTTCTTCCTTTTGGATTCAGTAAATTGGTGATTAACCAGATCATTCCTGAAGATGATGCCATTTATCAGTGCATGGCTGAGAATAGCCAAGGATCTGTTCTCTCCAGAGCCAGACTGACTGTAGTTATGTCAGAAGACAGACCCAGTGCACCTTATAATGTCCATGCTGAAACAATGTCAAGCTCAGCAATCCTGCTAGCATGGGAGAGGCCGCTGTATAATTCAGACAAAGTGATTGCATACTCCGTGCATTACATGAAAGCAGAAGGTAAGCAGTTTGATTAAATGCTATTTAACTAGTGTGTGGTAAGAACTTGGATGTCCTTGCAAAGACTGTCAAATTTGAATGGTTCATAACCAGGGCTGCATCTGAGCATACCAGCATATAAATGCATATTGTAATCAATAGACATGCCTGGGGAAAAATGCTTTTGTCATACCATCTCATTTATGGGACTGAGTGCTCTTCCAATTCACCCTTGTCTGGTCACTCCAGTGAGCAGATTTTGAAGCCAGGAATGGGCTTTAAAACCTGGGGGCTCCATACTGCTATCTGGGTTTCCCTCTGTCCTCAGCAGGAGTGTCTACCTACTCCCATGTGTGTGTGTGCTTGGCAGGGAAACACAGAGCATACAGAACCCTTAAGGCTTACAGAGTTGAACTTTTCACCAGAGACAGCTCTTTTATCTGGATGCCCAAATTCTAGTGACTTTACTGGCTTTCATATATTTTTGAGTAGAATAATTGATACTTTATTGACTTTATCTTATCTTAGAATGGATATTGGCTGAATGGTAAAATCTGCTCTCCTTTCAAAACTTGGTCTCCTATAGTGAGAAAAGTATACTCAAACTCTAAAATATGCTGAAATAGCCGTGAATGGTTTATCCTAGTCTCTGAAATGAAATGTAAATTTCTGTATAAAAGGGAGTGGATAGTTAGAATAAAAATGAGTAACTAGACATTTTAAAACCTCTTAGTATTATGTAATTGCTTTAAGTTAAGGTAATCTGTAAGGTGATAGAAAACAGGCATTATTCATAAGCAGGAGAACTGATTCACAAGTGACTTGAAAATTTGTTAGGTGAATGGCTTAAACTAAGCTGTGATGCAGCTCTGTTTTCTAGGAGTGATTTCTTTTTCCATTTCTATTCAGTAAGTGGTTTATTCAAGGACAGGACCGCAGATGCTCAGCTCTGTGTGGAATACCAGTCTGCCATCTGCTAAGCAGAGGACAGGAAGGACAGCTTAATTACTCTAATACTGATGCAGGAATAGCTGCCTTTGCTTTTGCAAATGGGATATTTCAGGACACAAGAGAATTTTGTCTGAAGGAAGGAAGGAAAGAGTTTTAGAAGATAATGAGGACAAGAGGTGCGGGAAATTACCCCCCATACTTTCAGTCACTGAGGTATTGTGCTCACAACCCCCTCTTAAAGCTAATATGAATTAAGTCACAGTAGATAACTTATCTGGGTAATTGTATGTCTGGTGCTAGTGTAGAGAGCAGAGACCGAATAACTTCAAAGAAAACTGGAAAGCTATCCTTAGGGAAGTGTGTATTTGTGCAGAAGATACTCTTGAACAGAAGTGAAAGGAGGCATCCTCTGAAATGGCTTTTCTGTAAAATTATCTTGCAGTCCCTGCTTCATTTGCTTACTTACTCAAAGGTTGTATCTTGTGAAATGAGATTGTAACTTATCTTGGTTTTAAAAAACAAAACAAACTCCAAATAAAAGCAAGCAACAAAACAAACCCCCTCTGATTTATTTGAACTTGCTTTCTCAAATAGCCATTTTTTTTTCATTTTTCCATACTGTCTTTGGATATTTATTTAGTATAATGCTGTTGTGCATCCTTTCACATTAGTAAAGAAATCCACATAGGTAAGAGTGGAAAAGGCTGTGTGTTAAGAGGAGTAATTACAGTGATGGGAATCAAAATGTAGGTGATTTCCATGCATTTTTTCTTTGGTAACACAATTGGGTAGTACCAGAAGATCTGCATCAGGACATAAGACAAAAGTGTTTTTTCATAGGAAAAAATATTGAGCTTCAAAGGCTAGTGGACTGTACTTCTGTAAAAGTAATTGGTAATTGCTGTTTATGTGGTAGCCTGTAAACCTCTCTGAGGATGTTACCTAAATATCAGAGGCATTATTAAAAACCTTGAATGTGCTTTTGTGAGAAAGTATCACATCAACCATCTCTCTGATGAAAATTTAGAAGCAACTGTATTTAAACAAATGCAAATTAAATATTAAGGAAAAGCATTTTATTATATTCATTCCATACCAGGCCATAGAGGTGCTAACATAGACTATTGACATTGTCAACACCTTACTTACTCTATAAGAATTCTCGATAATTATGTATTAATTAATTAGTTATGTATTAATTAAATAGATTGTATAAATTTCCTTCATTATTACTTTCAGGCTGTCTTTCCCCAGTTCGCCCTCACACCCCATTTCAGACCCTAATGTATATTAAAAATTATCTCAGATGTATCTGACTTAACTAGAGTATCTTACTTGCTTAAAGCTTCTCATGTGTAACTATTTACTTTATACATTTGTGTTCATATATTGCTCTTTTGTTTTGCTTAGAAACCACGTTTTTCAGTGTGCGTAAAGAACATTTTATTGCAAAAGAAAAACTGCTTGTTAAGTCTCCTAAGTTGTAGTGATGTTTGTGATTCCATAAACTTTAAACAGAAAGGAAAACTGGATGATACACTAATAATATACAGTTCTGTAGAGTTTTTTCTGTAGATTTCACCATGTGGTGGGTGCTTTGAATACAAAAGATACCATCACTTATCCTTCAGTTTCACAACTCGAGTATTCTGATGTTTCACTGTAAAAACAGGTTCAGGTCCTCTTCCCTATTAAAAAAAAAAAAAAAGTTAGTGTTTTAATCAAGTTGATTGAAGAAACTAACAGGTGGGGTTTTTGTGTTTTTGTTTTTTGTTTCTTTAAGCAGAATATTTTACATTCAAATCAGGGTCATAGTAGCAAGAAGAATAAGGGTCTGATGAGCGTGCATGTTGGAGTGTGTTAATTCCTTGTTAGTGATTTAGAAAAGGCACAAAGGGAACACTGATTGTGGTGGAAGGCAAGCCTTGTTCTCTATTATGGCTGTTTCATTAGGGCCTCTGCATGAGGCCTAGCAATCCATTCAATGAGAGAACAAGTCCTTTTAATTTGAGCTCAAGGATCTTGTTTAGCAGGTCAGAAATCGTGCCTTGCAATTCCTAATTAACAAGCCATTAACTAGTCTGTTGTGAGATGCTCGTAATCTTGTCTAATTAAAATGCTATCAAGTTAATTCATAAATGTGGGAAAACTTAATGGTGGAATTTGCCTTTCGTTTTGTTTATAAATTCAGTTGTGAAGAGGAGGAGCTGGCTCTTACAGAGTTTTGATTAAGTTGACATGCACTTGGTGTGAATTGTTCGTTAACACAGCAGCTTTCACCACACTTATTCCACTTTATAGCCTTCCTCTATAGGAATAAAGCCCAACAAAGACAAGGACTGCTGCATGCATCGCTATGCATATTTTAATGTGAATTGCTGAGAATTTTTCCTTTTCTTTTTTTTTTTCTTTTTTTTTTTTTTTTTAACAACTTACTAAAGAGCCAAACATTTTTGAAGCTCATTCTGGTCTGTTCTTATTGGCCTTTCTCCAAATTAAAGAAAAAAAAACGTGTCAATCAAATGTAATAGAATTTGCAGGGCTAAAATGAGATCTTTTTGCTGAATAAATTCTTTCTGTTTGTTTCTTTGGGGGGGTGGTGGTGTTTGTTTTGTTTTTGATGGAGTGGAGCCCTCGCATTCCTCCCAGTCTGCTATAGAAAGGCTCTGTAAATAGGTTTTGAAAAAACCTCCCTGACTCTAAACAAATAGATTTAGAAGCTTGGTATAAATGATAAGGCTATTAGAACTTGTCTGTTGTGTTACTGTACATTGGGCACAGTTTGTTGTGACTAATTCTAAATAGGGTTTAGAATTGTATTCAGCATCCTTTATTCAGGAAAATCCTGAAACACCATAATCTACACCACAGCAAGACACAGTTACTCCTGTGCATAAAAGAGCTTTTACTTAGTAGGGTTGAAAAAACAGATGTAGGTGGGGGAAGAACATGAAATAACTTTGTAAAATCTTAAAGCCAAGATACTGTGATGTTTAGGTATTGTCAGAAATTTTTGATTGTCTAACTCTTGTTTTATGCCAGGTTTAAATAACGAAGAGTACCAAGTGGTCATTGGAAATGATACAACACATTACATTATTGATGACTTGGAACCAGCCAGCAACTACACCTTTTATATTGTAGCATATATGCCTCTGGGAGCCAGTCAGATGTCAGATCATGTGACTCAGCACACCCTTGAAGATGGTAAGGCAAAGAGCACTGATTTAGGTGAACATTTTAATTTGCACTGAATAGAAATGTGCAATCCAGTGCTAATAGCTCTTGAGGATCCCAAACTTCCATTGACATCAGTGAGACTTCTAGATATGTGTAACGTAAGACTGAGCCAGCTAATGACAGGAATGAGAATAAAATAGCATTCTGAAAGGGCATCATTGTATGTTGCATGGTGTTTTTTTCTATGTTGAAAGACATTCCACTAATTCATGTAAATAACTATGCTAGACCTTTAAGAACTTCCTTAGTGTTGAGAATTTGATTAATTTGATGATAGCCTAGGATTTATTCTCTCTATGATTCTTTCTTGTGCATCTGAAATGTGAATCAAACTGCACACCTGCTGCATGTTTTGCAAATTTTGAAGGAAAATTTGGAATAAAAGTTTGCTATACCAAAAAAGTAATTTTTTTTTTTTTTTAAATCTATGTGCTCGTTAGTAGAATCAGAATTCACAAAAGACTCTGCTGACTTATTTCTGTGCAGTAATTTAACTAATCTGAACATCGAGGGAACAACAAACTGTTTAGTATAGTGATTAATAAATTCTGGCAGGGTTAAGCTTTGGCAGCATGGAACATTGCCAATTCCAGTTATCTGCCTGTCTCTTTGCCAGGAGTTACTACCCTCATTACATGGTTGGCAGAAAAGAACATGCACTGAGTCTTCAACAGTAAAGGTTGTTGTCTAGACTCTCAGTTCAAGCTGCTGCATCTAACCTTGACAGTCAGTTTGTCAGAGCAGTAAGGTGCTGATTGCCTTTGATTACTGCTGGCAGCAAGAAGAGAAACAAATGTTGAGGGCCTTACAGAAATGAGCTTGCTAAGTCTATACTGCATGCAGAAGGTGAGAAATAAGCACTGTGAAGTTATCCTTAAAATAAACAAAACTTATTGGATTATTTACTCTTACATTTCTGACACCTCATCATAGGCTACAGTGTCAGATGAGAATTTTCCATCTCTCTTTTCCTGAGGTCAAAAGCATTGTCTTTTCCTTTTAGTTCCCTTAAGAGCTCCTGAAATCAGTTTGACAAGCAGGAGTCCTACAGATATTCTCATCTCTTGGCTACCGATTCCTGCAAAATACAGGAGAGGCCAGGTGGTCCTGTACCGTCTGTCTTTCCGCCTCAGCACAGAGACCAAAGTCCAAGTCTTGGAGCTTCCAGGGACTTCAGATGAGTATCTCCTTGAAGGCCTGAGGCCTGACAGTGTCTACTTGGTTCGTATCACTGCTGCAACAAGGATTGGCTGGGGAGAAGCATCTTTGTGGACTTCCCACCGGACTCCCAAAGCTACAAGTGTGAAAGGTAATTCTTAACATTACCAGCAGCCTGGAGATGCGGTCAATTGCAGGCTTCATCTGAAGGCTACGAATTTTTCTGGCAGGTAGTGCAATGATGTGAAATAGGTTTTCCTATTACATGTTCTTGTTCTGGTGATCTAGAAAATAGTGTTCTAACCATGACTGTGCACAATCTGCAAAACTTTCTGATTGCTTTAATAAATTAAATGCAGTTAATACATAGTTTGAGGATCAAAAGTTGAAGAGGAACTAATCTGTCTTATGAAAGGCCTTAAAGTGACAAGAGAAGGAAAAGCTGATATATTATTTTGGTGTCGATCTTTGATTGTTTCCACATGTTGATGTTCACATATTTGACATGGGGGCAGGAAACTTTAATTCATGTTTGTGAACTGCTCAAATTTTTTGCTTGTAGACTTGTTTCCAGTGATAACATTTTTTTTTTCTATATAATTTGAATTAAAAAAAAATCAACAACCCTAAACCCCATTGTTATTCATTGTAAAATACCTTTCTGCAAATTGGGACATTATGCATGAGTATTGTGTACAGGTACTTAAAAGATCTAAATTGATGCATGCATGTCTGTATTACCAACAAAATGCACATATGTTCTGAATGTGCAATTTGACTTGATATTTGAAGTCTTCAGTTGTTACAATTGAGCTTTGGATTACATTATTATTTAGTAATGTCATGCAGAAGATCACTCAGCTTTGCATGAATGGCTTGTAAAAGATGTAGATTTGAATTTGTAACTTTATTTTTTAGCTGTAATCAACTGCTGTAAAAATTATTAGCACTTGATGAACTGTCATGTTACTGTTAATCACTTGCTCTGACACGCTTTAAAACAGGAGGTAATTTTTTAACTGTCTTTGGAGTGTTTTCATTTTTCTTTGAAAATAACTATCATTTAAATTTAATTAACTTATTAATTAAGATACAGAATTAAAAAAATGTTTCTATTCAGGTTTATCCTAAATTAAGTTGTTAGATTAGCTTAAAGGGAGTCAGACATCATAATAAAGAAATAGTTGTGTGAGTACACTGATGAGCTAGTATTGAAGTCTTGAGTGATCTTTGGACTGATCTAGATTTTTGCATGAAAATTAGTTGTTTCTAGAATATAAGAATATAATATATATTTCTCTAAAACCAGCACCAAAGTCTCCTGAGCTGCGTTTGGAGCCAATGAACTGTACAACCATTCTAGTACAGTGGCAGCAGGACTCTGAGGACACTGCAACTATTCAAGGGTACAAGCTGTACTACAAGGAAGAAGGACAGCAGGAGAATGGACCAATTCTGTTGGGTGCCAGTGATCTTGAGTATACTGTCAGTGGTTTAGGTGAGTATATAGAATATTTCTTAACTGTTCTGGAGGACAGTGAAGTCAAAGGACATCTTAGAGACCTTAAATCATTAGACCTGTAAGGCAACAGTGCTAGGTTTGGCTATTTTCCTAGCAATAAGCTTTGCAAGCTTGAGTTACACCACTGATGGAGTAATTCTCTCTCAAAATACGTGTTGTACAACACTTAGCAAACTGGATCTTGCAACTTTTGTTTAAGTTGGAAGAAGGACATTCAACTACTTATCAGAAGGTACAGAACTTACAGTTTGTAAATATTGCTAGTAAATGATGTGGCTCTTCAATAGTCAGTTTAATAACATTTTTTTTCAGTTTTTGTATATTTATGCCTGATCTAGTAACAGTGAAAGATTAATACAAAATACCAAAGCTTTTTCTTTGGTATTTCTAGCCGATTCTTAGCCTTTGTGACAGCTATACTGCACAACAAGCACTGCTTGCTCACGGTAGTATCTATTAGCCCTTGTTATTATGTTATTGTCCTGTTAATTTTTTATCCTGTTTAATTTTATTGTTATTAATTAATTTTATTTTATTTATTTAATTTTAATTTAATTTAATTAATTATTTATTAATTTAATGTTATTATCCTGTTTAATTTTTTTAAGGAGTACTGGTAAATATTTGCAGGACTGAGCACAAAGATTAGGGCACAGAGCTTTCCGAGTCCCACTGGAATCTTTCCATTGATCATCTGACTCTGTTTCCTCCTGTAGCTCTTGCGATGTGTATTAGTACAAATGTGTTGGTATTATCCCTAGGTAGAAGGTGCTTCCATTTACATATATAACTGAGAATTTATTTCATAAAAACATGTGATCTATAATGTAACCAGCAAAAGTAATATAGGATTTGACGCTTAGTGTTTGAAGTGTGTTAAGATAGTTTGCTTAGGGGTAGTATAGAGAGTTAATCTTGACTAAGTTATCAAAATTGACATGCAGTCTTACGTACGTCAAATGGCCTCTTGACCATGCTCAGGTATTCTCATCTGCTGCATACAGTTGAGATACTATTTTAGGGGAGATCCGAGGAGAGCATTCTGATCTCTTAACTGGACAACTGACCATCTGTGACCATTTCTAGTCAGAGCATCTGGCAGTAGCTGATTGTTTAACAGAGTTGTGAGACAAAAGAGCAGTGGGTTGAAAGGATATGGTGCCTGTGCGTCCTAGAACATAAATGCATTTTTTTTTGGTCTTCTCATTATGCAGTTACAAAGCAGTCATTTCAGACATGTGCACACTTACTAGCTGTGTGATCCACATCATACGGATTTTTCTCAGTACACTAATCCTCAGATTAAAGTATTATTTTAAAGAATTATTTTAGAATGTATGTTAACTGTGTTTTTGTTGGTTTGTCTTTCCAGGAAGCATGTAGACAGAGGGAAAACAAAAGCAAAGTGAATTTAGGAAATTAGGTCTTTCACATGGTCACATTGTTACTGAATTACAAGAAGTGTGGGCTTGGAAGAATTCATGTGCTTGAGTTAACTGTTCAGTCACGGTGCATGTGATGTGTTTAGTGTTTATGCCTTATCAGAATTCTAAGTATCTAAATATGATTACCAAAACTTGATACATTCCATAGAATCTTATTGCCATAATTTATATTTTTCACATATGAGTAATTTATGCTGCCATAGGTTAGATCCACTGAACAGTATTTTTTTCAAATAACTTCAGTAGAAGTTAATATTTTAAACAAAATTTTAATGGGATGTGTTGAGTTATTTGAAGTGCATATCAAATGGGATGTTTTCTTGTGTATGTTTTTTTTCTGGTTTCTTATTTTTGTTTATTTTGTAACATTTACAGAAAAAGCCATTTGTTGTTACAGCTACTAAAGACTTGCTTGGCACAGGACATTTGATTAGGTCATAATTTTCCACTGCTAAGATGATTACATATGTTGAAGCCTGAGAAGTTCACATAGACTTCTCATAGTGACAGTGCCTGTCTGACTACTGTATTTGCCCGTTGAGAAGCTGCCTGTTTGAAATACTTTTGCACACTAAATTATTTCTTAGGAAAAAGTACTCAACCAACTTATTTCTGCCTATGGCAGCTACACATGTGAAGAATACAGCACGTAAAATTATATGCAATATATAAACCCACAAAGACCCTAGCAATGTTCACACATTAAGAAGGGGACATATTTCCATTTCTTTTTATTTCTTGTGAACAATCTAAATCACTTGGACAAGGTTATTTTATTTATGCATTTCAAATTAAAATATTACTTATTAAGAAGTGGTCCTACCTGGCAGAATTTGAGATAAGATAAGGAAAGCCACCACTCTAGGTTTTGTGACCATGGTTAACTGAATCTTCACAAACTGGGCAGAGGCTTTGAGGACTAATGTTCTGTCATCCATTTGCCTCTCTTGAGGACACTAAACTACTGATTTATTGACAGCCCCTTTAAAATAAACTTCTTCATTATGAGCTACAGGAATTAGTAGAATACCGCAAGTACGACACCTGAAGGGGGAAGGTATGCATTAATATTTTTTGGTTTCATATATGTCAAATAACATGGTCAAAAGAAGAGGTTATTCCTAATTTGGAAGAATATCCTAATAGGTGCTTCTCAGTGGCAAAGATGGAGTAGTTTCTCATGCGTTATCTGTTGCTGCTGAAGTTATTTGGCTTCTGAACACTCCATCTTCATGTCTTATTTTGTCATGACCTAAGGCATGACTATCCCTTGCATAGTTAATAAACTGCAGATAGACTTCTAGTGACATTTGGAGGATGTCAGTGTGCCTCTCAATGGAACTTTCTGCAGATGTTGGTACAACTGCCGATTGTTCAAAATCTGTGTACTTAAAGAAGAAAGTCCACTTACTCTGTGGCAATTGAAGTGCATCACATAATGAGAATTCATAATATTCTCTAATCAAAGAGAACATTAGCATTGATATTATAAGCACTGTTGATTGCATTGATTGTTGATAGCATTGATATAACTACTGTAAATGATTTGCAAATGTCTACAGGACTCTTGATGGAGAGACAAGTATGATGGGTAAAGCAGAATCAGCAATGCTAGTGTAAAATAGGTTACAAGGATTGAACGTGAAATATAGCAATATGAATATTATCCTGTATGTTTTAATCTTTTGGTGGTTCCTACCTTGTTTTTTGAGAACTGACCTCTTACTCCAGTGTAGGTCTACCCAGTGACTTCTGTGTATTTTTAAACTGGATTATTTAGCATGATAGTCACCATGTAAATAGAATTAAATGATCTGATCAGAGTCAGGACTGCCATTCTTAAAATAAATATCCACAGTTTCACATAGACATTTATTTGTGTGAAAGGTCTTGGCATTTATTTTTCAATTGCAGGCCGTTTTCTAGTCCAGTGTAAAATTCCATTATCACTTGAATTTGCCACAGAAGCAGACCCTTGGGTGCATACCATGCATTTTTGCCTCTATTTTTAATTCCTCCTTTGCTTCCTCCTGCTCTAGAAAATTTTCCCTAACAGAAAGTCTTTCATTGTGAGGCTTGATGAGTCTGCTGGTACAGGTTCTGGTTCTATTATGTTTCAGAGTATGGGTATTCAGAAATTGAAGCGAGTTATTTTTGGTGGAAGAGTTTGTTTGGGAACCTTCATGCTGTGTAACAGGAGAGGAATTGGCAAAACTTGTAAGTTAAAACAAAGGGATTGTCCAGATAAGTTAGGTTTCTTTGTGTTTTTTTTTTTTCCAAAGAGTATTTTAATCATTTGCATATGTATGTCTGCCTCAATGTTGTTACTCACTGCTGTGCTAGGTGGACTGTTTGCTGGTCACAGTTCATTCCATTTGCAGCTATGTGACCAGTAGGAAAGTGGGACCTATACAAGATGGCCAGTGACTCAGAATAACCCATTTTAAGCTTACCTAGTTTATAAGAGCCAGGAACTCTTCATAACTAGGTTGTAATGCTGATAAACATCTCGTCCTGGAACCTATATCTAGGGAGAATAAAATCAAATTCAGCTTCTTGGTTAACAAACTCAAGAAAGCATCATCAATTCTGATGCTGTAACATGAGAACACTGTTCTTCAAGCTGCCTGGAAGTTTCCCCCTCTGAATTAATTTTTTATTTTTCAGTTCTTATCATGCTAGTTAGAACAATATTTTTACTAATTAAATGAATGCCACTAGTGATGGGGGAATGCAGCATGTTTTTTTTGCCAGTAATACTTTCTACACTGGGAGGAAGGGAGGAAAGCAAGAATTCACTCTGCTAATCCATCCTTCTGTAGTTGCTGTCTGGGAGCTATACCACCTTGAGGGCTGGTAGTTACAGTGAGGATTTCAGAAAGTTGCACTTCGGTGTCAAGTCCAACATAAGGTCTCACTAAATGTGCACGAAACCTTGAGGCGAGTGGGTTGTGGCAGAGATGTGTGCACCTTAGGTGCTCTTTTGTTTCTATTGCGTGTACAAGATGATATCGCAGTAAATAACCGTTTTCAGGCAGATACCTTAGGGTATAGAAAAACTGGTCTGTTAGCTTTGGTGAAAATGCCCCGAGCATGGGAGCCCACATACCTTGGCTTTTCCCTGGTGAAGGCCCCTCTCCGGGATAGCCTGCGGAGTGGCATGTCCTATGCTGGGACCTGCAGCACCCAGGAGAACTGCTGGGTCCCCAGGACTTGATGTGCTTGCAGGCTGCAGGGCACTGGAGAGAAACTGCAAAGTGATTTGATGGCCTTGAAATGGAGTACATCTACTTTAAAATAATAATAATAATAAAAAAAAATTGGTTGGTGATTCCTCTGAGGCTTGGAGAGGCTGCAAGCTCTCTCTGGGAAAGCTTATTCTGTGCTGCCTGGGGTCACGTAAGCTGCTTAGCATGAGGGGCATCACAACCCCTTGCTGTTTCTCCTGGTACTCCAGTTTTACATTACCCAGTGGAATTTTCCCCTGTCCCAATCTAGTTCTTTTGGAAAAATAATTAGATTCTGTAAGGTTCATTTGAGCAATTTACTCCAAAAAATTTGGTCTTAATCAGAAAAGCTTCCCTGCCCAAAAGCTCTTCGATGTCCTACCTCTTCTAGTCAGAGAGAGGAGAAATAAGGGAAAGTACATTTCCTCACCCCCCCAACCCCTGACTTGGACCAAATTTCCAAGTGAAGAATTTGTCCAAGTGTAAATCACACAAAGACACATTTCGTGACCCTGCATGGCACTCTTCTCTGAAAAGGGGGATTGTGCTGAAGAAGTAGCTGACTACCTACTACAGTTAGCATTACCCCAGAGACTTGGCCTTCAGTTGTTGAATTTCCCCTGGATCTATTTATATCACGTTACAACTGTGATTATAGCTAAGCTTGAGTCCAGAGCAGCAAAGTTGACAAGGTGATTCTACAATCTATAGAAATTGAGTAAAGGTGTGTAATAAAAGCCAATACAAAGGATTTCTCCAGTTAAACTGCATGATGCATTTTACCCAAGTGTCCCTTGTAATAATTCTGTGAAAGTATTAGGAAGGTTTGTAAAGCAGTTGATATGATGGTCAGATATGACATAGCAGTGTTGTTTGCACTATATTGCAAGTGGATGTGCTAGAAAAATGTAAATTTAAAAAAAAATAATGACATCTGTGACAGATTTGGTGACATCTTTCTTATTCTGCAAACTGTGAAGGCTTTAATATTGAGAAGGAATACTGGAAGAGCATTGCATGTATTAATGTAGTTATTTCTGATAGCTAGGGCTGTCATTTCAGTTTTATCCCAAGTTTTGTTGGTATCAGAATGTAGTCTTACATACTTATTTCTGAACATTCTGGGATATCCAAAATTGCGTATGCGGGACTTGATACTGCTTTTTAGTTATAAGTTCCCATGGAAATTTAGTTCGGGATTCCCATACAAATTCAAGGAGCCAAGCATTCCTCCAGTTTCATAAGATGATGTGAGAAAAACACAGGTATTTTCCCTTGAAACTCAGTCTTATTTTTTATTTCATAGTTAACTGTTCTCAAATGACATTCAAGAAAATCTAGTATTACATATGTACTCTATTTCTGGTTGAGGTATTTTATATCAGATCAGACATTTGCAGTTAATGAAATGTTGATTTGAACAAACTACAGCTCTGTTTGAAAAAAAAATAAATCAGAAGTTACTTTAGTTCTTAATAAAGATCAATTAAAAGCTCATTAAAAGCTTGGAAAACGAGATGATAGCACTGTATGCTATATATACTGTAGCCATTATGTTTACATTGTTACATAGAGAAAAGTGTCTAATAGCTCAGTAGGTGACCAGGACAAATATTATCATTTATTTCCACTGTTTACAGCTGGGTCAGTCTAGTGTTTACTCATGCTGATTACATCCTTAAACTAAACCTCTTATCTGTCAATTCTCCTGATTGTGTGTAACAGGCTTGCTACTACTACTTATCAGCTAAAACATAAGGGATTTGCTGAGAGAGGGGAGGAGGGATTGGTCATATTGCACAGTAATAAAAACAAAAGTCCTAGAAGCAGACTGGGCATGTTTAAAAGCAAACCTCTTCCTCAGCTGTGACCTCTCTCTCTGTCACAGACACGGCAGTTTGTGTGTTTGTACTAACAAACCTGGGCTCTTGCCTAGTCCTGGTATGATAGTGCGCTTCCCCTACACGTCAGTAAACAAGATACACATTCCTTACTTCATAATCATGAAAGGCAGACCTGTCACCACTCTAAATGAGCCTGTCTTCCAGATGCAGGAATGACATATCTGCATATAATTTTTTTCCATGTTTTTTTTTTTTTCAGAGTTTAAAAGGGGAGGGGGAGAAACCCTTACAGATTAAAAGAAGAAAGGGAGGGGGCTTTATTACCCTTTAACTTTTTTTACCTGCAAAATATCAAAGCAACGCTACTATATTAAGCTTTTAATTCTTTTATATAAGGAACCACATTGCATTTTACACGCTCTAAGTGTAAATAGAGATCAAACTGGTTTTTATTCTTTTTTCTTCTTGTAATTTGTAAACTGTCACATCATGTTTTATTTCCAGTGCATGTCAGTGCTAGTAATTTTTGTAGATATGATTGGAGCAGAGAGCTCCTTCTAGATTCATATTCTTGCTTGTACAAGAGCTAGGTTGGTTGGCAGAAGCAGGGAAGAAATCAAACCGCTGTCTTGTGCAGGGTTTCTGATTATGTACTTGCTGATCCATGTGCAGCTTGACGTGTACCAGAACAAGCAAGCAGGGAATATCAGGAGGTTGCACAGTGCAAATACGCTGACATGAGGTGACCAGACAAACTGATTCACAGACTTGCCTACGTAGTTCATGCCTTCCTTGTGGAGGAAAAATACTAAACTATTCTGTTAGATGCAAAATTGATTCACTTAAGTTGTAAGTTGAATTCTTACTGGGCAAAACTGAAGCTCGTGTTTAACTATGTGGCCCTTTGTTAGAGCTTATTGGCATGGCATCCATTACAACTGTGTCTTTGGTTCAGCTTTATTTAAGCACTCTTACACACGACTGAGTGGGAATCCTAGATAAATATCAGCTTGTTCTGAGCAGATTTGCTGAGGAGAGGCCAGTTAACTATCAGCTGCTAATGCTGCATGCTTATTATGCAGTTCAAGTGCTACGTCTGTAAAAATGTAGTGCCTTCCTGTGTAGTTCAGCCATTATTTATCTAGTACTGTGCGCTATAGCAGATTTGTGTCATAATTACAACTTTTCACTTTAATTTCACTTACAAAAAAGGGAAAAGATTACTTTGTTGTTTAGTTTTTCTGACAGCATTAGATTTATCAATTATTATTTTTAAAAAATTCATTACAGTTACTTCTGTGCATGTTTTTGTTTTTTGAAAGTAAATGTTATTTTCACAGAGTTCATTTGTAATGGAAAGCTTTACCGTTTAATGTATTTGTCAATTTTAAATTATACCATCAAGCCTCTCAATAGTTTACTGATTTAGCTAGTAATCAACTTCAGCAGATGGTGGAATACTGAAATCTGTTTGTTATATTTGCATTAGCAGCGTAACTAGTGTTGGTGCTGATTAAAATGTTGCATATGACAGACAGTAAGAGGAATCTCTAGGCTTTCTTTGAATTAACTGTGGAGTCTTGAAATGGCTCTAAAACTCATGGAAAGTTATTAATTTGTCTACATGCTAAGCACCTTATCTTGAGTTAGAAAGGTGCATTCTTGCTCTCTTAGACAGTTAAGATCTTTCAGAAACAGGCAGATTGTGTATTGGAAGATTACCTCATATTTTTATGTAACCTTCTTGAACACGTTATCTGAACTGTTACAGTTTGAATCCATTTCTCTGGGAAAAATAGTCCTGACATCCTCATTTAAACATGCCTTGACTTTTGCAGTAATTAATTTTAACTTTCCAAGCTGGTGGCTCTTCAAAGGGGGAAGGACATGGTGAGGGAGGAGATACCCAAGTGCAGAATAAAGATTGAATGTACTGTACTTCAAAAAACAAAATAGAGTGCTAAGACCAGTTAAGCCTGGCTCTCTAAAGAGATAGTGGGAGCTGTCAGGATGAGGGAAGTTTCATTATTTCATGGGACAATGCCTTGTAGCAATTTTAAAGGTAAAAATGTAAAGATACAGGCTTCACGAAGACAACAGGAGAGGTGATGTTCCATGGGCCCACTCCAATAGCATGGAGGGTTGTTGCCTATTTTTGAGAGACTTTGTCTCTTTATCAACTGTCCCCATAACTGAGTCAGATGCAGTTTTTTCTCTCAGGACATCAGACTAATTGTGTCACAACTCGAAGAACTGGAATCAAGGGTACTGCAAAGCCTTGGAATAGGAGGGGGAGTTTTTTTGCACTCTGGCAAGGTAACTATAATAAAGCAAAATAAGTAATCTTCAAAGTATTTAAAGGTAAAATTTTCAGTGGTGGGAAAGTGATTAGAATCTTGCAGGAAATACTCTTTGCTGCCCTGTGTTCTCAGGGTAGAAATTTGACCATTTAAAGCTAAACCTGTGTGGGAATTCAGTTGGGAAATTGTGTCATGTTGATTGAGTAACAGTTAGGATGTATGCAAATAGTGTTTCATTGTTCATTTGCTGGAGCTGAAGGTTAAAATTTGCTTCATGAAAAGGACATATTGATCACTCTTTACATCAAGAAAGTTGTAAATTATTTTAAGTAAAAACCCTCAAAGTTGCTTTTGAAATGTTTCTGTGTATTACAATGAATAGGCATTTTTATAGCTATAATGTAAAAGGGACCATTAAATAAAGACTAATTTCTTGGAAGTGGAAATTAAGTTAAATGTGTACCCCAATTTAAAGAGAAAAAAGAGCAAGCAGTTAACAGGTTAACAGCGGCAGTAATGACCAGATAATTGCTTCAGTTTCTTAAACAAAACAACAAAATAAACCACACAAAAAAGTGCCCAACAAGTATGAACATTCCTGCTATACAACCTCTGTTAGATTTCAACAGAACTTTAAAGACGGTTGGTGGTGGGTTTTGTGTTTGTTTTTTTTTTTTTTTTTCCCTTTTTCCTAAAATGGCAGGATTTGTCTCTGAGAGACAGTGTTATTTAATTTGCTATTTATTGGACTTCATTAGTAAAATACTTAAGTCCTGGATTGCAAAGAAACTGCTCCTTGGAGAAAGCTTAGAGAAAACTCCTGTTATAGGAAATTAAATCAACATTGTCCATTAATCATACTGCATGTCAACCCCCAGACCTCTCTTGATTGTTCTTGGTGAATGTGAGGAACCATTAGATGTGTGAGGTCCTTAAAGGTCTGAGTAAGTCAAAGGGGAAGAGTTTAAAAAAATGCCACCATTAGCACATGAAAGAGACTTCAGAGTGGACAGAAGAAAACATTTGCTGTACAGGGCTAGTTAGATTTCTTAATTTTTTTCCCCTTTTTTTTAAAAATAAAATTATTTTCTTCCTTTGTTTAACAACAATCCAGATGTTGCGATCAAAATGTTAACTTATTTCTCCTGAGGTTTTTTTCAGTAACTTTTTTGGGGTCATGTTACCACTTGTGATAGTTGTATGGGAAAGATAATCGTAGAGGCTCTTTGCAAATTCTGCATTAGTGCTAAGCAAATGCACTTCTAAAGCTAAGCTAATATGTTTTCTGGTAGCTTTCCTGCCTTGAGTATACCTTAGTTATATATTTGCTATGAAGGCATTATGGCTAACAGAAGCATATTTCTGTTTTGGGAAAAGATGCAATTGTGGAAAAGTCAATGAAAAGTCAATGTTTTATTTTGGTTTTTTTTTTTTTTTTTCAGACTGTCTGGAGTCACACTTTTGTGGCAAATGTAGGGAGGGTATGTGGGAAGTGGGTGAAAAACCAATCTTGTTTTGGAAGAAGCAGTTCTTGCCGTGAAATTTCTCTTTCAAACTTGTGATTTTTTGCATCTGGGAAAAAAGCTAAATAGAAATAAGTTTTGCATTAAAAGTGTATTTCTGCGTTTATACTCACTTCCACAGTGTTTTTACCATTATCATAACTGAATATTGTACCTGACTCAAGCTGGTTATCATTACAAAACAAAGATATTTGTTACTGCACATGTCTGAAGAAGCTGGGACAAGGAAATACATTCTTGATGCTCTTTGGTAGGTCAGTTGTAGATTGAGTTTTCTGCCTCTTGTGTGCATCCAATTGTGCATGCTGTGGCTCTGTGCTGGCCTAGCACTGCCTACACCTCCCTCTTTTGCTTGAGCCTCCCTGTTGGGAGATCTGCCTCTGAAGAATCCTCTTCCCTCTTCTGGAAGCCAGGAGTCATCTCCCATGTGGGACCCCAGAGCCTGTGTTGTCCCTTGTGCCAGGCAGCTGAAGCACGTTGCCTGGAGTGGTGTGACAAACCCTCACTTTAGTCAGTTATTCATATTTCCACTTTTCATTATTATTTCTGCTAATAATACATGCTGCGTTCTTCTAGCACTTTGTAACCATTCCAGTGAGTTTCACAGGTGGATGAGTGTTCACTGCCCCATCTTACAAACTGGGTTACTGAAACACGAGGAAGAGAAAGGCCTTTTTCTTGGAGCTGCTCAGGTACTGATGGTTTAAACTGAGTATGATGTGATATCCCTGAAATCAGTGACAGAACTGAGCTGTAAATTTTCAGATTTCCAGCTTTGCATTCAGTCTATTAGATAACAGCTCCCCCTTGAGGGAAACTTCTTTTATAAATAAATTCATAACACAACTATTCTAAAATTAGAGGTTTTGTGTGAGCAGGTTTGAGGTTTGTGATCTCACCAGACTGCCTAAAATGAAGCAGACCTGTGGTGGCTGTGTTGTGTCCTAACCAGCTGGTCACAGCTGGGAATAGTGACGTGGTTCTGCCAGTGACTTGCTCTGTTGCCTTGGGATATCCCTTAGTTCTCAGAGTTGATCAAAGTGTAGCTTGGAGCATGATAAAGTAGCAAAAGCTGGCACTTCTGGGAGAAAGAATCCCTTTTTCCTTGTGTACCTGTTTAGGCTAATTTGTGGTGCTCCTCTCTGCGCTTGTGTTAGCACTTGTGTGGTTGCACAGGGACAGGGTGGGAAGCTGGCCTGAATGGAAAATAACTCGGCAAGCGAAGGTTGTGGCAGTAGCGAGTGGCTGCAGGGTGAGAGGAAGCAGACTGGCTTCTTTCAGCAGCAGTGGTGGCTAATTAATGCTGGGTTAAAATGCTCATCAAACTGCAGCCTCAACTTAGCATTTGTAAAACTGAATTAATGATGGGAAACCCTTTTAATTGTACAAAGGAAGATAGCTAGCTAAGAGTTAAGTAGCTGTGTGTTTATTTTATTTAAGTAATCAATCAGTCAGACTGCTTTCCATTTTCTAAGTGTTGTATAAACTTCATATGCAGAGGAATTACATCGAGGTAATTTTGTTCTCCCTTTTTCAATCAAGATAGTAATATAGCTCAGATTTAAATCTTGAATGCATTAGGAAAGACAACAAAAATAACCTTGATTATGAGTAGTCTCTTAGTCTTTTACTCTGTACCTTTCCATTTGTTAATGCAATGTTTGAAATGTATTCAATACTTGTCCTTTGCAAAACTAATTAAAAAATACAGCAGGTATAGCAAAAGATTTAAATTACAACTGCTGTCTGTGGTCAAACATTTTGACGACAACAGCATTGGTTCCTGTGAGAAGTGATTTTGTTTCTTAAAAAAAGGAAGTTAAAAGAAAAACACTTTGAAGGTAAAATTTAAGCCAGACCAAATTCCCTTGTATATAATTATGGAAAATACTTTACACACATAAAGTATTCTTGGAAAAAGGGACACAATGTGTGAAATTCTATTCCAGATTCTGCTAAGTTGTAATTTATTTTTCCATGTTGCTATTGCTATTCTGTGCTATTATGAGCATCCTTTAAAGCATTTAAATATGCTTTTCACAAAATACCAGCAAGTGTAAAAGAAATAGTAGATGCTCTGTTATCAACCAGAAGAGCAAAAGCTTTTCAGAAGTTTAAGGATACTCTTTTTGTTTAGATGAATCTTTATAGGGACGTTAGTACTCAGAAACCAATTCAGAGATTTACTCTTGAGTAAAGGATTTGAGCTCCTGTGAACATTAGGTCCAAATTCAGAATGCACGTTAACCTCTTCACAAGATCTGCAAGATCTGTCTATGGTGCTCTCAAGAACACTGTTTCAGAAATTGATTTTAATTAAATAGTCTTCAAATAAACCATTAATACCTATTTAACTAAAAGTAACAACAACATTAAGTTGCACAGCTGCTGCTACTAATATAGACTGAGTAATCCGTCTGGTGAATTCTCTTAGAAGAGCAAAGTCCTGGCCTGGAAAGAGATGACCACAAGATGCCATTGATAAATGGTTTTAGGTGGAATCAGTGCAGAGATGAAAAGTTAGTGTAATTTTTACAGAGAAGCAAAGTCTGCTATTCTTCTAGATGGGTATTTTTACCAAATTTAAGCTTAGTGAAAGCACTCAAGAAGGAATATAAGTATGTAGTGTATGAGGCTTTATTGCATGGTGACAAGCTGTCACCTACTGTGTTCTTTTAATAAACTTTTTTGTGCTACCACAAAACTAATTATGAATAGCTCCTGCTGGTGTGGCATTGAATATTACAGCAGTGCAAATGAGAGCCAAGGACGTTGTAGAGTCCTGGATAATTTTATTATCATTACAAATGGAAATTTTCTTCAGGGCATGTTTTAGAAGTCCAGGATGTGCTGTACAAAAATGTAAAGGCTAAAAATAACACTGCTGTGCCAAACCACTAGGGAGGTTGTTCAGCGTAATCTAAATGTAATTAAAATGAATACCCTTGCTAAATGTCAAAGATATGCAACCAGAGAGACTGTAGAGAGTGAGGCATCTAAGAAGATAGTGAGGGAGAAGTAACAGACATGTTCGTGTCTGGAGAGAGATACTGCAATGCATGTTGCGGCTGAGGAAATGGAGACCTGTGTCCTTGAACCACCACACTTCAGGTGAAATTACCTGCTGAGCTATGGCACTTGAGATGAACTCTTCACAAGTGCTATTAGCTGCCTTCCCTGCTTCCTGGTTTATTAACCTGGGTAACTGGAATATGTTTAGCGTTGTATGCTGAATTGTCAATGAATGCTTTGCATTAAAAGTAGTGTAAAAAGGAAGCTTGATGCCAGCCTTTTATTTTAAGCCTTTTTAACGCATCTGGATTTAACTTCAGCAAATGAAGTATGAGAGTTGTCATAGTAGAAGCAGTAAATGTATATCAGACTAACTGGCAGCCTGTGACAATGTGTCAGTTTAGCAAATTCACTATAAAACTTGTCAGCCGTCTAGGTTAACTTGCTCCTCCACCCTCTATTCTTCAGAGTGCCAAATTTTAAGCTTCATTAAGCAGTTGCTTTATTTACATCTGCAAAGCATCTTGTATAATAATAGTTCAGTGCTCACACAACTGAACATGCCAGCAAGCCCCTGGACACTGCCTGTAGTTGGGTATCTCTCTTGTCTAGTAGGTGCACATCCATGGCCTGGTGTCTGACAAGTAAAAGGGAGCGCTGTGTGAGCGGGAGTGCACATGGCCCTTGACACCTGCAATAACAGAATGTTCCACTCAAGTTAGGGCTCTAATTATAGATGCAGCTGGATATAGACTATGCTGCCAATTTTTGCCTTAAGAAAAAAACAGTGGTGGTTTCTACTTGCATATATTTTGTTTGTTTTCCTGTCATGACTGACTTGTTTCTACATCTAGCAATTTGAATGTGTTTTAGTGCCATTCCTTGTTGCCCTCAAGAACTTGTTGCCCAGACTGATTGTTAGTTGCCTACCTGAAACTTTTGCATCTTGCAGTCATGCTTGCAACAGCACAACTCCTAAAGCTTGAGATCTGAGAAGAGTCACCAGACCACAGATGTTTTTGCAATGAAACTGTGCACCTCCATGAAAGTCACTGTGGTGCAAGTAATGATAGATAGTGTTTTCATTTTGCTGCTCAAAAGGGTCAAAATGGCATGGGGAGTCCATGGCAGACCAGCAGAAAATGTTGGTTCTGAAAGAAAATTTATTTCATAGCTTCAGGGGAAAGTTTGGGTGCTGCAAACAGATTGCCTTTGTCATTGTGTAAAAATGTGTTGTTTGTAAGGTGATGCTGAATGTCAGGCAGTCAGGGCTTATGTATGATAGAGCCTGGTACCTAAACTGATGTTAAATGAAACCTGGTAGAATGCTTATTACATCGTGTTTAGATGCATTTCTGGAAGCATTCCTCCTAGTGTGAAAGTCAGGCAAATTGTCTAAACTTCCTTTCCACGCGCAACCTAGAAATGTTGGTCTCCACTATGGAGATGATCTTTTCAATCTCTTCCATCTTTTGGCAAAGAACTTTTTATAGCACACTTCTGTTTTGAAGCGTGATTGTAGCAGGATTTGGGGGGGGGGAGCGATTGGTTTTTTTTTTCTGT
>JAOTQQ010000071.1:27245473-27351021 GCA_026546715.1 Gallinago undulata
TTCCCCCCCCCCCCCCCCCCCCCGCCAAACTGTAATGTTTGATTCCCTAACTGTCGTGTCAGTCCTGCATGGGTCAGTTGCTTTATGTACGGGAACCTGTTGTACGGATTGGTACATCCTATTTGGACCACTGCGTGAATTCTCGGTGGACATATCTGTGTTAGTAACTAGGGGTAATTAAGGCTCTGCTGGCTCCTTCGGACACTCTTTCCCTCCCCCCTCGCCCTCCCTTTCTTCTTCCAGAGATGGCCTCTCTACATAATTCCATTAAAGTGATTGTGCTCCGAGGGGTGGACTGAGGGGCAGTGCTCTCATCTTTCAAAGCAGGACCAATGAGCTATGTGCTTTCCACTGGGCAGCAACAAAAGAAAAGGTCTCTCAGAAGAAAAGACGAGCACAAAAGATCAAAATTAGGTGTTTGTCCAGGCCTCTGGTATTGCTTTCAAGTTAGCTTTTGAGGGCTCACTTTGAAAACGGTGAGCCAGGCTAGTTAACATAAGGGTGTCTGCTGGTTTTAGAGTGTGTTGTTAGAATAATATTGGAAGAGAGCTCTTTGCTTGTTGCAATTTAACAGTTCTCTAAAGCGCAAGAGAAACATGGGGACTGCTGGAAAACATTGCAGGCCCTAAGAAAATCGAGCAAACTTAAAATCCTTGAGATTTGCTTCACTTCTTTTAAAAAAATTAAAAAGAAAAGATACTTCTCTTGCTTCTGTAGTCTCTAAAAGGCCAAAATGCTGTACGCTGGGAATTCATCCTGCTCTGCTAGCCCTCCCCCCCCGGGTTTTGTATAAAGCTGCTATTGCTGATGGCGGGCAGTAGGAGAGGTGATGTTTTTACTGCAAAGGGGTGTGAGGTGTTGTTTGTCCTGGGGCCCTCGAAGGGGATAGCACAAAGCTACAAAAGGGATACAGACCCTTTTCAGATTTAGACAAATAAGCGAGAGCCATCCAAAGCCGTGGAAAGCCAGACCGTTTAGCTGGATCAATTCACATATGTCATATGTTCTAGTTTCTACCAAAATAAACTTTTACAATGTTGTACAAAGAACAAATTGCTCAGTTTCTACTTCAGTTATTTGGTTTGCAAAGAAAAACATGAGTATCACAGACAGTCTTTGTTCTATCTAACTGGTTAAAGTTACCTTTAAATTGAAAAAGAAACCATGAGATGTAAAATGTTGGTGATTTGTAACCTCTCAGGCTATTCTCATCTGATATTAAAAGCTAGTTATTTAAAATGTGCGATCAATTGAAATTCCAATTCCTTTAAAAATAGAAGTAATTAAACATTATTAACTGAAGCTAGTAATAATGCTTAGAGATTACATATCCAGAGCTTTGATAAGATTTTAAAAACCATAATAGAACAGGATTGCTAAACTATGTTTATTTGCGTAATCATATGTGCTTAAGCAAGTTAAAAAGGCAATTTTTTAGAAAAGAGAAATAAAACCCAGTACTGAAAATCTGAGGGAATACCTGCTTTTGAGGGGAACAGACCTGAATCTGTATCATCCTTCTATTTCCTGCCTTTATGTTACTGTTTGGCTTGATGCACCTCTTTCCATCCCTTTCGTCTAGTATATTTGAAATGTATTTGCTTATTTTCCTAATAAGTTTCTGCTGTATTTACCTTACTTTGCTTCAAAAGTACATTTTTTAAGGATAGTATTTCTCGGTGCTCTTCCTTTCCCACCCTTCCCCCTTAATAATTCCCCTGGACCTCTGTTGCTTGGAGCAGACTTTGGCTAGCCCCAGATTCGATGTCAAAGGCCATGACCCCATGTCAGAGCAGCCCATGCTGCTGGCCTCTTCTTTGAATAATTATCTGGAGTTTATTGTGTTGGAGGGACGGGCTTGGGGGCAGCACAGTCACCCTGGCAAACCAGACCAATGAGCTATCCAGCCGGACCACTACCCAACAATGGACCTGTAGGTTACACAAAAAATCCAGCAGCACAAAAGATTGAATTAAAACTGGACATTTGGCCACAGAAGTTTTGTCCTTAGAACAACCATTTTTTCAGCCTTCTAAGTGTAGTCTGGTTTTGATACTTTTAATTGAAAGGAGAAAAGTATTATTTAAAATTTTGTGTGTAAGCTAGAATAAAACAGAATTGTTTTTCTCATCCCCTTCCCCAGCTGTTAGAATTGCCATATTGGATGTAGCTTAAGAAATTGTTTCTAGTTGCTGAACTCGACTCAGAACACTAAGCCACCAAACTCTTGTTTTTTTTTCTGTAGAAATTCTGTGCAATCCTAATTCTTTTAGAAGCAAGAAGACAGCCCCCAATACTTCTATTTCTACTAACATTTTCCTTTGAAAGTGCTGAGAATGAGGGTGTTCAAAACTGGTATGAAAGTAAGCTTGGTATCCAGACTTAATGAGTCAACAGTAAATGATAGTAAAATGTCCATTTTCTTTGGGCTTCCTTATCTTTTCCTCTCTCTAAAGAGGACTTAAAAAGTCTGAAATCCAGATTGTGGAGTGCCGTCTCTTCTTATCAGGACTGAATGAAAGGCTGCTGGAGGTGGACTTACTGTTCTGGAGGGGTGGAAGAAAAAAAAAAAGTTCTTTCATGGTCTGACCTCGGATTCTTTCTTAATTTTATCTAGCCCTGACCTGTTGGCTCTGCTCTGGCTCCTTTCAAGGCCTTTGGAGCTTCACAAACACGCAGCAGCTGAAAGAAACAATGACAGGGCTTTTAGGGGTTGCAATATTACACTCTCTTGTAACCTTGGCTAAGTAGCCTGTAAACAGATACTTTCTATGAAGCATTTGCCAGAAAGCCAAAATTTTGGCTGCATTGATATCGACAAACATAGCTACATAACAGTCTTGATTTAGGACCCTACGTTTTGTATTCGATATAAGCTTCGGCTGAATGAACAGTTCACCCAAAGCGTGTCTCATGTGTACAGTGTGGTTGTGGAACCTGCTGTTACAGCTTTTATACTTATCTTTTGTGCTATAAATTTACCTGGAATAGAAGAATCATATGAAGCCAAACTATCAAAATCTGAATGGGATAAATGCAGTTCAGTGTTTTGCAGAAAACTGATTTGAAGATAGTTTTAAAAATATAATCAGGACATAATACCTTTCTATGTATTCTTTTGAGAAGGCGGGATGGAATTATGTATGGATTAGGATTTTTCATTGGCTGTATTGTTAGTGTCGTGCTGCTGTACGTTTATAGGGTTTTAATGCTGTAATAGAATGCATTGGGAATGGAATTTTTGCTCCATTTTGAATATTGAAGTGATATTATTGTTCTTAGAAATGTTTCCTAGAAGTTCAGTCTGTGCTATCTTGGCCATTTAAGAGTGGGGTTGTTGCATTAAAAAATGTACTTCACCAGCTGCAAAGTGATTAGAAGCACATTTTTGGTTTTAGTTGTTTAACTGCTAATACAGGCATTTAATCTTTGATGCCACTAGTTTTTCCAGCTGTGTTCCTTGGAAGTGCATGAGGACACCATCTGGCAGTAATGAGGTATAACTCTACCAGATGGAGCTAACCCATGTTGGTTGGAGAGATGTGCCTTCCTCTCCCCATGTCGCTTTTATCACTAGGGAAATGTCTTCAAAACAGAGAAACTTTTTTTTTTACTTTTTTCCCCCAGCCTTCCTCCAAATAATGAGCTGCTCCAGCAGTCATCGCAGCAAAATCTAGGTTTTCCATGGACGTATTTCAGAGGCCAGTAAGGGTCAACAGAAGCACCATTTATTCTATTGTGGAATGATGCCAGATTGTTTTATATGTCTTTGTGTATTTGTCACAATGTTTTAGAAGAACTGAAGAACTAAGTTTGAGACAGTAACTCAATGGAATTCCATGGAATACACTAACATACACTAAAATTAGTTCTGACATGAAAAGGTATCAACTCTGTAGCTGCTTTTGCCTGCCATTGTGTATATATTTACTAGACAATTTATATTTTTCTAAGCTTTGAAAAATGGTCTGAGTGTTTAACCCATGTTTAAGTAATAAAAAGATATAATTTGAATGTATTAAAAACTTGAGTTTTGGAAAAAAAAAAAAGGGAAAATCCAAATATGAGTATTTCTGACTGATAGCTGCTTTGCAGTAGCAACTTCTCCCCTTACTGAAAGAGAAATGGAAGATTTATGTAGAAATTGGGTAACTCTGAGGTGGTGCAATAAAATGTGGATGTTCCAATGAACTCTGGAGCAATAGAACTGCTAATAAATCAAGTCTCAATTCTTCATGATATTTTTGCAGTTTCTTGCATCCAGACAGACAAGCAGCTGTGGTTCTCTCTCCATGCTGGGAAATTAAATGACTTGTCATAAAACCAGAGTTGGAACATCTGTGTGCACTGTAACATTTTTCTTGAAGAATCTTTTTTTACACCAGGAACTGCTATGAGCTTCCTATCTGCTGAATATAATCTCTGAGATTATATTTTAGGGATGTAGTAGGACAGTAAAATGCACAAGCAAATCATTGTCATCCAAACTCTTACCAAGCTTCAGCTACTGAAACGTTTAATGTTTTTTCCAAGTTACAATCTATGATTTTTTGGCTCATACTTGCAGTATTTTAGCTTTGCCAAAGTTTTCCTATAAGGTATAGAACCTATTCATAGACCCACAAACCAAAGAGAAGGGTCTCCCATGTGTCTTGCTGCTGAAAGACCTATCAGGGTTGAATCTGCAGGTCTGACTGCTGATTTTTATGGGAGAATGAATGACAGGATACGAGATTCCAAAGGACTGTGGCCAGGGAGCAGTGGCCTACCTACAAAAACTGCCATAGGAAAATGAAGCTGATCCTACATAAATTGTAAACCAGTGATTTTTGGTACAGTACCTATTTTGATAATATGAAATTAATCAATATAAGGCATATTTAGCTTTTTCTTACTCTTATTTTGTAGGAGCATTATTACCAGAGGTGAAATCTGTGCCTCTTGTTGAACTGTTATTCATACGTTTTTAATACTGACAGGTTTTGATTATATAAAAAAGGTGTGTGAGGCAGATCCCTTGTACCCTGTGAAGCCATGCCATCTTATCACATGCCAGCTTCTTTAAAAAGACAGTCTCTGTATAGTCCAGAGGCAGTCTTGCAACAAATTTATTAATTAGCTCTAGCATGTTTATATCAACAAGTGTGGCCTCTTGATTTGTACAAACAGTGCAGTTTTTGTGTCCACTGGCTGATTTAAGTAATAACAATGAAAATGCCTATTATAAAGCTGTAGGTGCTGTGACACTTAATTTTACAACAATCTATTGCCAGCAGCACTAAAAAAAACTAAACCAAAACAAACCTCATCCTCAGAAACAAATTAAATAAAAAAATTCAGCAAGGTTGGCAAATAGGCTACAAAATTTTTCCTGTTCACCTTAGGTCTGGGAACAAGCCTTTGACCACTACACAAATGCTGGTAATTGCAAGAGAATTAATTGAAATGACTCAGTGTCACCAGGCTGTTTAGGGAAATTTTGAAAATGCAGAGGTGAGATCTTTGTGAGGTTTTTTTGACTGAAGCTGAATGTAAGTGTTGAGTAAATCACTGCACCTAATTTGTTTCTGAATAGCAGTGATCGTCTGTGGGAAGATGTGTTACTCCTGGGTCTGTTATGAGCACGACTGATGGCCTCAATACGCGCGTCCCTGATTTCTGAGCCTCTCAAGCCTCCTGTTGCTGTGTAGCGTGCATGGCTGGCATACACTAAATCTGAGACTGTCAGCCCCCCAGGTGGCCATGCTATCCCCAATCTTTTATCAGTGATTTATGTGTAAACTATTCAGGATAATCTATGCTGGTTAAAGATAAGAAAGTTTGTTTTCTCTCTAAGGATATGACTGACTTTGAATGTTTGATCCAGCTGATGAACTGCTAGATCAAAGTATTTATGCCAGTTTTCTACTGGGATTGCAATTGAGGAGTAAATCATATAATAAACCTGTAAACGAAACTAACAATTGTTAAGAATATTCTAAACAGAAGATACTTCAGGCAAAAAACTATTTTCCACCACTTCATAATAGTGTGCAAATACCTGCTGGAAGTGGAGGCAGATCTTTGGCTGTTTGTTATTTTGTGTTGCATATGGTGAAGCTATGACCAACATAGAACAGCATCTCAGCAGGTTCCTTGAATTGGTCTTCACTAATGTTATACATGTAACCTGCGAAGCAAGTTTCATATTAATTCCTTTCACTGCTCAGTACATTGTCTTTAAACTTATTTTATATTCTCCTTTTTAGATGACTGTAACATTTTGGCTTTTCTAGGCTTCTACATAATGCAGCCCTCTTCAGTTGCTGTTTCAATTGCAGATACCAGCAGATGTTTTTTTCAACCACATTGATTTTTTCAACCACAGATTGAACTAGTCTTGCTACCAATTGAACCATGATGTCCTGAAGTGGAAATAATCTTCTTTTTTTTTCAGATGGTAAAGCCTAGTTGAGAGACTTTAAACAGGTGGTTCTATATAAAGATAATTCTTTTTGAAACTTCTTGCATTACACAAGAGTAAGTTGAATGGTATTCAACATTGTGCTTTTTCTAAATGTAGAGCATTAAAACCACTTAGAAATAAGATTAAAAATTGTGGTTTTTGAAAGAAATTTTAAAATTTTGTGGGAGTTACATTTTTGCTTTTCTTACACATCCCATTATTCTTCCTCTCTTCCCCAATCAAGTGTTAATGAGGAATTCAGGTTTAAAAAAAAAAAAAAAGTGATGAGGATAAACAGACCTCACAGGCTCCTCATTCAGCTCAGCAGGGCACTAGACCTTAGCTATTCTTCATTTCACAGTGAAGATGATCAGTTCTGGGTGACCACTTTCAAAGGGCACAAAGTTTTTGAAGGTGCTTGGCAGGATGATAAATTGTCGTGTCTGTCATCCTGTGTCTTGCGGAAATGCAGCAGGGGTCTCTTCTGCAGGAACTTGTAAAGAAAAAGATAGACTGTGACACTTGGCCAGCTGGATGCCGCCTGTTTCTGTGGAATCTGTTCAAGGGTCCACTAAATAGAACCCAAATTCAAGTTTTTCCTACAAATGGATGGGAGAATGGATTATTATCATAACAACCTCTAAAACATAATCCTAAAGATGTCTTGATGGCCTCTTGTTAAAATTTTGGCTTTGTTTTTCAATATTTTAGTCATGAGCTAAATATATGTATTCCTACCACAGGTTAAAAAGCCTGGAATTCACCTTAATAAGTCACTATAACTTCTTTTTCATTGGGTTCAGTGTTTTTAAATGCACCTTCCCTTCACATGTCCTTTCTTTTAATAAAATTTTTAAACAGATTGCAGTGATTTACGTATAATATCTTATATAATATCTTTCTGAATATTCAGTTTTAAAATTCTGTATTTTCTTTTATGACATGATTAAGGGTTTTCTGTGTGTTTGTGTCCTCTCCCCCTTTTCTCTGATTGTATTTTCTTGGCTAGGAACAACTGATGTCGTCTGTTAAAGTGGTATTATAAAGTGAAAAAAAAAAGACAACTTCAAATGATAATTTTATTCTCATTTGAAAAGACCTAATTTTTTGACATTTTGTAATTTTTAGTGTCTACTTGTGATGTTAAAATCTATTTGAAAAATGGAAATGGGCTTCTTTTGCCTATTCTACCATTAGTGTTAAACACATCAAAGAAATACTTTAATCCAAATTTAAGAGCCTCTTTTCCTTTACACCAATATATAGATTTTGATAAAATAGTATTTTAAGAATAGACATACATAGCGATAGCTCATTTAAAGCTGATGTTGATAAGTACAGCACAAAAAGATTGTCTATTTCAAAATAAATACAAAAAGATTTTACAAAATGCATTATTATGAAATTACTATGCCATCTTTACAGATGAGTCCAGTGGGAGTTGTGCAGCTTGTATTGCTGGTGCAGAGGCTGCAGAGGGAGCTAATGATCTGATATAAACAAAAGTCCTGTCAGGGATTTGTGTTTCTGTTTATTTCATGAGAGGCCATGTCAAATCTGAGCTAAAATGAGAAAGAGGAGAGCTTATTTTGAGAGGGATAATATTTTAGGACATGGAAAAAAAGAAATAAACGAGATCAGCACTGTTATCCAACATCTGCCTAGAGCTTCTGAAAATCGTAACAGAAGAGGAAAATGTCTTAATATCTATCTCAGTACTGGGGTGAAGTTTAGCTGAACCTAGAAGAGCTTGTGTGTACTAGTAGCAAGTTCCACCACCTTAGAAATCATCATTGTGTGGAAGGGATTTGTAGCAAACAGCAGGGCAAGGGAGCAGGCTGGAGAGAAGCAGTGTGGCCGTCCCGGTGGTTTGCACTCCTAACCGCCGGCAGGTACCCCACACCACCTCCACTTACTGAAGGCTCAGGGCCCCTTTCTGATTCATTCCTCTGTAGTGATTTTTCACTTGGATCTAGGCCAGCGTGTCATTAACAGAACTGAGAGAAGCAGGACACTGCAATATGGGTAACTCAAAGACATGTCTGGGGAAAGGGAAATGGGGATACCCTTCAAGCTAGTGACCCTAAGAATGCCAGAACCAACTTTCAAGAAAACGCTTGGAAGCAGAAGTTGTGAGTCGAGGGCATTATTAACAATTGCTGTTGTTTCACCATGTATCTCCTCTGGGAACATGGAACCAAAACATTTCCCATTTCTTTGCTGAGTCCTATCTTTGCTTTGATTACCCTGCTTCAATACAGCCTGCTTATCCAGAAATAAATGCTACTTTCTGTGGCCCTCATGCTGTTTTTTTTAACAAATCTTTATTATAGACTGAAAGCACTTTCAATATGCTGAATAATACTATTATTTCTAGTGTGAATGTGTGATTTAGTTACAGATAGAAAGGTGATGTTTATCCCGCTCCCACTGTTTCCTGTTACAAACTTTGGTTTTGGGCTATCAGAAGCAAGACTGGGAGATATGTGACTGATTTTAATGCAGTCTGGGCAAAGATTCGGGAAATTCACAAGATCTGGAAAAAAGACAGGCATGCAGCCTGTTCATCACTCTGCTGATTGTAGCAGACTGATTTTGAACAAAACCTTCAGAATTGTTATCTCACTTTCTGTAGAAGTCTGAAAATCAATATCTTTTTTTTTCTCGTGTCTAATTACTCCTTTATTCTTTGTGCAGATCCTAGAAGAAAGTATCATGTAAGGCTGCTGGCATATAACAGTATGGAAGAAGGTTATCAGGCAGACCAAACAGTCAGTACTCCAGGATGTGTCTGTAAGTGTTGTAGGTGCATGAAGAATTTATTAAGAGCTGAGCTGTTTCAAGATCCCAGCAGCTCTGTGTTTTTAACCTATAAATAATCAATTAATTCAGTGTAAAACAGAGAACCAGAAAGATTATATCTGTGACAAATACTATCCTAGTCATCTTGCAACTGAGACACGTCTCCTGCATTCATGGACTGCAACTGAGGAAATAAGATAGCTCCTGAGCGCTTTTTCCTCCCCTATTGGATTGTCTGCATCATCTTACCAGCGATGTATCATGTATCTTACGAGAGATTTGTCTCTCTCCCTTGTCCCTGTTTATAGTTTTAACTTTGTTTCTGAATAAACAAGTGGGACTACAGAAGCTATAAACAGGGGCAAGGGAGAGAGACAAATCTCTCATAAAGTTATTGTGACAGTATTGGTTTAACAGCTTGAACCACAATCCTGGGTCTGAATACCAGGTAGTGCTGGGCAGGGACAGATTATGATCTAAACCTGTGGGCTCAGGCCTGTCTCTTAAATCTTACCAGTATCTGTATGCAGTTCATTAAATAATTCATACTCCTTTTTTGTTTTTAACAGCTGTCCGTGATCGCATGGTGCCACCGCCACCACCCCCTCACCACCTCTATGCCAAAGCTAACACTTCATCTTCTATCTACCTCCACTGGGGAAAGCCTGCTTTTACATCTGCACAAGTCATTAACTACACCATCCGCTGCAACCCAGTGGGGCTGCAGAATGCTTCTCTGGTTCTCTACCTTCAAACGTAAGTGCAGTGCTACTAATGAGTCTTAGTTTCCCGTTTCCAGATCCTTCCCACTCAGTTTCTACTCTTCCTGCCCTCTCTTAATTGCTTTTTACTGTAACAACTTTTATCTCCCTTAGATGACTGTGTGTTCTGCCCAGTGGCTGCTAGTTGTATCTTGGTTTATTTAAGGCATGTTGGTAGAATAGCTTAATTCTCTACTTGTGATCCATGTGTTGGATTCCTGGACAAACTCTTAAATTTTTAATTTTATTTTTTTTTTTAGCTGTTTAGGATGATTTTGGTTTTAAGCTCTTCTTCAGCCAAACAGAAGAGATTACCTATTTTATAGGTAGCTTGTCTGGGCAAAGACGGAACTTAGCAAAGATGGAACTTAGTGTCTGATTTTAAGACTGGAAACAAGAACTCTTGACTTCTGAGGAGCTGAGCATGTTATTGTGGGAAGTGGGAATGCCACATTCCTGCTGTGTGGCATCCTGCCAGGAGAAAGCCAAGTAGGAATTACACCTTGCTTTTCAGAGAAGCAATGTATGAGCCACAGAATGGCAGGAGAAATTGTGCCTGGGCCTGGTGTGTGATTCTCTACCCGGGTGGTATGGGAGCAGGAGACTTTATTCCTTTGTGGCTGCTTATGCTGGGGGCCATGGTGCTGTTGAGGGAATCTGTATGTGTGTAGCTCCTTCAATACTTGGGTTTACTGAAGCCTTCTAAATAAGAAAAATGCTGTCTAAAAAGATAGTTTTGATACTAATATTGATGGTTTTCTCTTCAAAGAACACATTCTCTGCTGTGTAACTCCTGACTTAATAATTAGACAAAGTGTAATCACCATGTAAAATTCTTAGTGTGCGATATGGAGCATAGCAACGAATGCTGCTTTTTGTGTTAGGATGAAACTACTGCAAATATTGGTGACTTCCTTTGCAGTATGGAAGATTAAAATACTAAATGAGATTTAATAAAGCAGTATCTGTAGAGTAACACCATTGTAAACAGATTTAACCTCAACTTGGATATGATCACCCTGGAATTAACCCTGGTATATATGAAAGATTTCCCCCTGCCTTCAGAATCAAAATAAAGCAGAATGTCTACAATTGACTCTGTGATCAAACAATGAATTGCAATGTTACAGTTAATACAATCAATTTTACAGTTAATAAAATACCAAATATGACTGCAAGATTAATAGGGAACATTCATATTCTACAGACATCCTCTAATCATGAGGTGATGCATTAAAGGAGAAGTTGCACACATCTATGTCTGTTGCATGAATGGAGAAGCAGATCCAGGAAAAGCTGGTGGAGCCAACAGCATGGGCCTTTTCAGCTGTGGTGCTGGTTGTAGCTAAAGTGTTACTCCAGCTTGAAAAGTAGTATCCTATGGATAAATGTAGAAGGAGCTGAGTTTGGGATACCTACTTGGGACCTGGGCAATAATATTGTTGGTCTTGCTTGTGCATCAGCTGTCCTAACAACCTTGATAAAAAATTGAGCTCAAGTCAACTGACAGCAGACAGAATATCCTCCAGAGAGCTCCAGAGTCAGTACAGTTAGATTTTCAGGTAAACAGCACAGGTGGATATGTCTGGACTTGAACTGGTTTGTGTTGAGCTGACAGTGAGAATCTACTCACAGTGGCTAAGAGATATCATTTGAGTTTGGGATCTTCAAGTCAACTGCTGCTAATAAATTTATTTTATTCCTTCATCTGTACAGGTCAGAGACTCACATGTTAGTTCAAGGTCTTGAGCCAAAAACCATGTATGAATTTGCAGTTCGGCTGCATGTGGACCAGCTCTCCAGTCCCTGGAGTCCAGTGGTCTACCATACTACCCTTCCAGAAGGTAAGGCACTAGGAGAAGACCATGTGATTCTAAAAAGAAAGCTCTGCAAACCAAATGGTCTGAAAATTTGCTTATTAATTTTAAGCTGTCTGTAGGAGAGAGAAATACTTTCCTCTGAGATACAGATATTGCTCTTCTTGGTAAGAGAGAAAAATGCTGTCAGGAAAATCAATATTTTGGAACTGTGAAATTTTTCAAAGTCTACCTGAAATCAGCAAGGATTTTTAGTAAATTGTAATATATTTAAACCACTGCATGAAAATAACTCAAATAAAAAAATTTAAAATATGTATTGCAGAGGCATGGTCAATTCACAGGCATCATGAAAACATGTTTTAAAAATCAGAAGTCTTAGAAACTGTAAGAATATTACACATCTACTGCCCGAGCTGCTGGTTTGCTTTTCTGCCAGCTTGGTCAGTGAAAGTCAAAAACTTCAGTTTTGTGTTCTCAGCATTGCAATGTTTGGGATGCACCTGTTGACAGGGTAACGAGGCAATATTTTGTCGGTAATGTTTCCTTCTGGAGTTGAAGGAAAAATATGAAATTTGCTCTTACAAGAGCCAAGCTATTGACAAGATGAGAGTTAACAGGAGAGTTTCTCTTGAGCAGTAAATATGTCTTTGTTTATATGTTGTTTATCCGGGATGTAGCAGTAGCCATTAGGTCTGCACATCAGTTTCTTTCTGATCAATTAATTGCATGTAAATTAGGTTAGCCTAATAGCATTGTGTTACTGTTCTCACAGCACCATCTGGCCCTCCAGTAGGAGTGAAGGTGACTTTGATAGAGGATGATACTGCTTTGGTTTCCTGGAAGCCACCTGACGGTCCTGAAACAGTTGTTACACGATACACTATCCTCTATGCGTCTAGGAAGTCTTGGATTGCTGGGGAATGGCAAGTGTTGCACAGAGAAGGTAAACTAAAATCATAAACCTATGAATTGGGCAAAAAAGGATGCTACTTTCAGCTCCCTTGGACTACAATAAGAAAGAATTTCGTAAAAATGTTCACATAAAAGTTATATTTAGTTTAGAATTATTTCCACGGTTATAATGCAAATGTATTAAAACCTGATTAACACCCAGAAAATGAGGGAGGAGGGGCTGTATGTTTTGCTTTGGAGCTCACTGTGTGCATGTGAGCCAAAATGTCTCATAAATTCAATTATATCCATCATAGTTCTGTTGTAGCCCTGTTTGTGATGGTTTCATTTTGTAAATGGACTCTTTCAAATCTGAAGTCTACGAGATGCCTTGATTTCCAGAAATAAATTTATAAATGTGCTGTGTGGGTTTATATATTTCTTTTTGATCACTGCCAACCCAGTTAGCTCTGTTTGCTTAATGAACTTGCCCCTACTCCCAGTAAATTGCTCTGCAAATTCAATTTAACTATCTGGCTGTATTCTACTGCTGAGCCCCAGCTAGCTAATCTAACAGTAGCTCAGGTATGGTGATATGAACTGTAGTCACATCTTTGTGATTAGATGTAAATATACTCTAAATTTTAATAGGCACTTTCCAGAATAATACTATAATTTGAAGAGCTGCATCAAGAACAGATCTCTGCTATAGCCAGAAAAAAAAAAGGAAAAAGGCATTTACTATTTGGTTGCTATTCAAAATAGACAAAGGCAATTTAGAATAGATAATGTTCTAATAATGTATTCAACCAGAGAGGGAAGCTCAGTGTTACTGAGTAAAGTCAAGTGCTTAAGTAGTTTATTTAAGAGGACTGCTCAGGAAGAGTTAGGATTTTGTTGCTCTTTGTTGTTTCACAGCTGAAAGCTTAGTTGTCAGCAGAGAGTGAGGCTTTATGGTTTTTGTGGAGAAAATTCATAAAACTTAATGAGTGTGCTGTCAGGAGACAATTCGTTTTGCCATCAGTAAGAGGGAACTGCTTTGGTTTAGCTATGGTGGTTGTCCTTTGTCTGCTCTCGAAGAGGGGACGAAGGACTAACAGCCATTTTGAAAGGTGGCAGCGCTGCTTTGTCTTTGCTGGCACAGAATAGCATTTCTTGGGCTGGCCTCAAATCAGTCAGCTGTGAAGAATAGCAGTGAAGTTATTATTAATCTTAAGCAAAATTTGTGAAAAATAACTAGTCTCTGAAATATCAATGAGGCCTAACTATAGGGGAAAGCCCATGGATTCTCAGTATTAAAATTGTTCAAAGAACCAGTGATATAAAGTTGTCCCATTAAATTGTTGAAAGAAATGGTGATGCAAAGTTATAATATTAAAGGACAAATTTAATATTAATTTTTACTCACTAAAACCCCTGTATGTTTAAATTCATAGCGAGCCTATATGTAAAGAATAAATCTTGTCATTCTGGTGATGTTATGCTGTATTTGTTGTGTGCAGCAAAGTGACTGAATTACTTTCAGGTACATACTTCAGCTCAGCCATGACTGTGAAACCAAATAGCATCCCAAATAGTATCTTACCATAGATATTTCTGATGAGGGCATGGCAATAACAGTAAATATTTTCCTGTGTTCCTGGTAGTGTTGGAGGGAATGAGCAAATGGAGAGCTATAAATCTCAGTGTATTACTATGTCTATCAAAATTTAAGTTACTAATTTTGTATTTTGACAGATATATTAGGTTTTGAGGCATGGCATGGAATTTGGGCATCTTCACACATCAGGACAATCTGTAATGCTCTTAGTTAAAGTACGGATTAAAAGATCTGTGAAAGAAAATTAGTATGTCGAGGTAAAATTGGGCAAATACTGTGATAGTCTTCTGACAGTGCTTTCATAGGTAATTTGAGGTAGAAGCAGGGGTTTGGGTTTTTTAATGTATTTATTCTTGTAAGGTCAACTAACCCTATGCAGTAAATAGCATTATTTTGTATTGACACTAAACTTGTTCTGTTGAAGATTTGTGAAATCTGAACCCCATTGCTTTCCCATACCTCCAAAGACCCCCTAAATAAAAAATCCCAAACCCCTACCAAACCAAAAAATTACCAACCAACCCCAACACCTATAAAAGTGCCCCAGCACAAGCTTTATTTTATGCATGAAAATTTCTATCAACCCAGCAACTTGAAAAACAAATCCCTAATTTGAGTTTCTGTTAGCCTTGGCAGAATTAGAAAACATACCTGCAGTTTGTTGCTGATTTGTGATGTGAGATATCTTCCAGCCACCTCCCCCCTTTTTCCTAGCTCTCTTCAAGTGGATCTGAAGTTACAGTCTTTACACCCTTGGTGTGCAGTAAATCAGTGCAAAGTGCTCACTTGCTTTAGCAATGCAGCAGATTTGAAAGGAGCTGGTGGGAAAGAGCCTGTAATATTGAAACGTGACCTTTCACCCTTGGTGGTGCTAAATATTACAGCTCCTTTGGTTACAGATACCTCACATTTTACTTCAAATGCTTTCAGCTAATGGGTGTTTTTTTATGGAAGAGCTGAAATAGCTTTTGAAGTAGCTTCCCTTTTGCCAAATGTATAATCTTTTCTGTCAACATATCAACCTTATATTTTATACGCTCCCATGATACTATAAATTCTAACAACTGAAACTGATTTGGAAGGTTGAAATTTAGACTTAAGTCTGGGAAAGCGAATGGAATATGTGAAAGAGAACAAGGGATAGATTTGGTCCTGTAACTGCCACTATTTAGGGAAAGAAAAGCAATATATTTCTACGGTAGGAAGAAACATAGACATTTTAGAAAGGCATTGAATTTTAAGCAGCAGTCTGCAGTCCCTGGACAGGCAAAGCTCACATTGACTTTGATAGAAGTTTTGCCTGTCTAAGGTTGATGCAAGTGAATCCTATTTATGTTCTTAATCTGTTTTTCCTGCCTGGAGGGACTTTAGGAAATGAATCCTTAGCATGTGAAAAAGACATTTTCTGTAATATTTTTAGGAGCACAGCTTAGATGCACAGTAATCAAAGGAGCCTACGCAAGCCTAAATGGGTTTAATTTTATTTTAGAAGCGTGATATAATGTACTCTTCCAAATCTTCCAAGTCATTTATATTTTACCAAGTAGACCTGAAATTTGATAAACTAATCCCGAATTATTTTTTATGATGATTTGCATTCACATTTGTGGTACAGTTGATCTAGGAGAAGCACATAGATTACTGTATGAGGTAGGTCTAACATTCTTTCTCTGCTTGAAAGTCTGGTTAATGCTCAGAACATCACCTCATAGATACAACAAAAACACTATCACACTGAAATGCAGCTAGAGCTAGACTTATGATACACAGCATACTAATCGTAGCCAATAATTGACTCTTGGTTTTGAACTATACTGGCACTTCATGGTGTGCTGTGTTCAAGCAGTATGGAGAGAAAGGACAGAAAGGACAAGCAGACAATCCCAGTGTTCATTCTGTGCCCTGTACATGCATGTATAAAAGCAATCACAGTCCTCAAACAAGATTGGGAGGTGGTATTGGAAAGAAAGTGTAGGTCCCAATGCCTGTATCTCAGCCTCCTCCTATAGATTTTGTCTAATTGGAACTGTTTATCAAATCTTTTCACAGGAGCAATGACCATGGCTTTGCTGGAAAACCTTGTAGCAGGAAATGTCTACTTGGTCAAAATAGCAGCATCCAATGAAGTGGGAGAAGGACCATTCTCAAATGCCGTAGAACTTGCTGTCCTGCCAAAGGAGACATCAGAGTCTAATCAGAGACCTAAACGCTTGGATTCGGGAGATTCCACAAGTCAGTCACAGTGTTTGGATTACTGCTGTCACAAGTACCAGGAAAAAAAAATCCCTGTTTGTTTCAGCTCGTTTAGCTTTCTGGTTTATGTGAGGCAGTCCCACAAGTGTAACATTTTCTTCTAAATGAAGTAATTTTGGAATTTTTACCTCAGTTCAACTCAAAATTGGTTTCTTTTGCTCAGAACTTGGAAGTTTGCCTCTAAAATGAGAATACATAACTGCTTTGAATTTTACGTGAATATAAACTTTGCAGCCGCTCTTTTAAGGAACTTCCTTTAAGTCCTTTATTTGGCACCGGGTAACCAGGCAGAGATGAGAGGGCATTTCAAATAAATCTGTTGGAATTTTCTGGTTCCCAGTATTCTGGCAACCCAAATCAACCTGGCAGGCAGTGGTATACCAGCATCACCAGAGGAGTCAGTCCCACCTGCAGCTCTTTGGGGAAAACTATTTGTTACCTTGCAGAAATTCAGGTAACATCAGTGGTTTCTCCATATAAGAATGGAAAAAGACATTGTCTCTGTCTGGCATAAAAGAAGATTTATCTTGGTGACTTGTTACAGATTTTATAGCTATTTGGGGAGACGAGCTAGTAATTATTCAGGTACATGAACCTTGTAACCTTCTCTTGTTGCTACACATTAAAACACAGGGATTTTTCTTGGTCAGGTTTTCTCACTTCCTGGAATTCAGTTATATTTTAGGCCTGAATGAGAAAATGCTCTCTGGATTAGGTTAATAGACATACAATGTCAAAGTATAAACCAAGGTGAACCCTCCTAGGTGACAATTCCCACATTCTCCAAGCCTTTTCCCTTTGTTTTCTAGTAGCACCCTGTAAGGATGGGGATGGAGGGAGGTCCTCTGCTCTGTGTTGTAGGTCACCAAAGAGGCTGTGGTGTGGGGCAGTCCCTTCTTCCCCTCCCACACGAGGACTGCACACACTGCTTTATTTGGTCTGCAAGTTGTATTTTCAAAAGTGTCAAAATGTATGACAGAGAAGGTCTGCAAATCTCATTAAAAGGAAGCATTTGTCTCTGTGGTTGTGACTGTAACCCTGTTAATTTCCTGACAGGTAGCAGGGGGTAACCCTTCTTATTTACTGAGCCTTTCTATGTTCTTTTTTGCTATAGCTTATTCTGACTACTACCATCTGGACCAGAAATCAATGACTGGCATTGTTGTTGGGGTTTGCATAGCCTTGACCTGCATCCTTATCTGCATCCTGATTTTAATTTATCGCAGTAAAGCCAGGTAAGTTTTCTTTCTTGAAGACTGAGCTCTTTCTCAATTCTTGGGACATGCCTTCTTCTCCAAGAGTGCTAAATTCTCTGAAGTACTCTGTCTCTTCACCTATTCCTGCCAGCAATGGAAACAAAGCACTTTGTTGGCTCTTTCTACTCTACCTGAGGCCCTCCTCCAATGAAAAGAAGGAAGAACCACAGTCAGTGGTGCTTTGACAACTAAGTATGAGACATGTTTCTAAATAAAAAGCCCTTTTGAGTCAGATAAGCATGCTGCTTTACATCATCTGCTCCTCCTGCTGAACCCTCCAGCCTGCCCAGACCTGGTCTGCAAGGCTTTAACCCTCTGGTGTTGCTGGACAAGAGGAATTCTGACATAAAGCAGTTCCATGATGCCATTTCTTTGCAGTGGTGCAAGCCAGCATCTGTCCACCTTATCATCAGCTGCTATTGGGCATAAACCAGCCCCGTGTCTCTGCACGTAACTATAGATTCAGAACAAATCTAAGTCACTTGAAATAATAAATTAATAACTGTATGAAAGTATATTTTAGTAAAAAGGGCTTTTTAGCATACATGCAGGAAAAAATATGGATTGGGAGACAGTCTGTGAAGCATGGTAGAAAAGTCATAATACCATTAGTAGTTACTTCCTCCAAGTAATATTACTAATCCTGACAATTCCTGTCTGCACTTAAGGTTGTAGATACTGTGTATGATTACCTGGAAGCAGTTGTTATTTTTATCACTAGCACTAACATTTAAATTCCATGAGAGTTAGGAGTATCATATAACAAAATGTAAATGCCAATAATATACCAATATTACTTGATTAATAATAGCTTTAAAATTTTTTGTTTTTTTTCTATTTTATTCCTGTGGGTCAATTTTATTCCTGCTTAACATTGTGTAGGAAAACATCTGCTCCTAAACCTGTGCAGCAAAGCACTGACCAGCTGTCACATACCAGCATCTCATTAGCCAGTGCTAATGAGGTGGAGAAGAGTATTGAAGGAATTGCAGAGAATGAAGAATCCTTATTGCCAATGATAGTGGGAAACAGCTTCATTGATGCTAAGGTACTGTGAGCTCTACTCACTCCCAAACCAGAAGTATTTCTTTAGAATTTATTGCTTGTTCATTCATCTCAGTCCTTATCAAGAGTAAAATATGTACACTACAGATCCACAGCGGGTTTTTTTTTAATGTGACAAACACAAGTTTGGCAATCCAGGGTTTCAATTTTCAAGGCTCATCTTAAAGTTCAGCTCGAGATCTGATTCAGTACACTTGTCTTACGCTGTACTCTGCAGATTGCAGACTCTGGCTCTGGCACAGCATCAAAGGATAAATCTCCATAGAGTTAGGGCTGCAAGGTGGCCTCTGCTAGTCCAGGGAGTTAGGTCCTTGTCAGCACCTAGTTCAGTAAGTGCCCGTGCACAATCTAGGCAAGTATTAAAGAAAATATTATTTTTCTATGTATTTACTGGTAAGATAATGTTACATTTTATAAACTTATATTTGGTCAAATTATAAATTAATCTAGATGGCAGAACGTATCAGTGGCCATGTAGAATCTTACAGTCCAGGAGCCCAGTGTGACAAAATCACATTGGCTTTACTTTCACATGCAGACACACTGACTTAAGGCTTGTTCTGTGCACACTGCAAACTTGAATGGAGCTGCTCCCTGAGGATATACAGAGCTGGGAAATGGAAATGGACCCAGTACAGACACAGACACCGTGTCTGTGAGTTGTCACATTCAAAGCAATAGAGCAAGAGCTGTGGCTGGAATATTTTGCTGTGTGTTTGGGTCTGGCCTGTGGGCTTGCCAGAGTTAGTGGATCTGCTCTTGACTTGTCTTAAGCAGTAGATGAATACCAGACCACAAAAACGTGACTGAGCACTAAGACTTCATTTGTCATCCTTTTCAGTAAGGAACCAATAAGTAGGAATAGAAAAATAATTTCAAATATCTTAGAAATTTGTTTTGTTAAAATAAACGTCTGTGTTTCTCCCTCTACTGCAGGGGGGATCTGATCTGATTATTAACAGCTATGGGCCTGTCACAAAGGCTAACTGCAAGAAAAGGTGGCTATTCTTCCAAGATACTAAGAAGGTGAAGACTGAGGAGGTAATTGCTCTAATGGGCAGAGATGCACAATCTTTACTGTAATACCCTGTGTTTGCAAAGGAAGATACATAGTTTTCTGCTTATGGAAAAGCATAATTATTGGTCTAAGTGTTAGTTGGATAGTTTGAGTTTTGTTAAGGTTGATGGTGTTCTGCCATGATGTAGTCTTATGGAAGTTTCATTTTCTGTCCCAAGTTATCAGATAACGTAACTGTTTACAGTTAACTGATTGCCTTCCTGCCTGTGCCCTGTCATCTGTGAGCAAAAGGATTTCAGTGTACTGGGTCTGTGCATAGCATCTACAGTATTACATATGCAGAGACTTGATGTAAATTAAATATGTATTTATAAATAAAAATATAAAGAATCCTCTCCTACCCCAGCAGATAAAACTTTGTTTGCTGAAGAGAAACCAAAAGAGGGCTATTAAATGATCTACCCAAAGTAATGAAGAAACTGAGATTCTGACTAAAACTGTCTGGCTTCTGAAATTGTTTCTCTGGACAGATTTGCTACGTGGATGAGAAAAATAATAGTTTAAAACTGAAGTGTTAAACCAAGTCCTGAACCTTATAATGCAAATTCACACCTATGGGGCATCTAACTAATGTTTATTGAATTGTAACTTGTATTGTGCTCCTGTATGTTTAAGGAAGAGGAAGTCTTGATATCCATGTTGTAAATTCATATTCCAAAAGATTTCCAGAAGCAACTGCATATTTCTGATGCCTCTGTAAGTCAAATATTTCCTACCACCCAAGGAGTAATGCTTAAAGAATATGCATGAAGGGATGGGAGAGAGATTTACCAAGTATGTTTTTAAAATACCATTCAAGTCTCTCCAGTGAAATCATTCTTGATTAGCCATGCTTAGCTAGAAGGGATTATTTCATCTATTATCGAAGAGAAAAGTATTAGCAAGACTTGAGATCGATTCTTTTTAACCTCCTGTAGGAAAGCCTAGATTGCTCTGAGCCAATGCTGTTAGAGGCACTCTGGCAGAATAGGAAATAGGAAATGCAGTAAAAATTCATATTACGGATAAGCTTTTCAGAGGCTGAACAATCTTTTTCTCTCTGCTTTTTATGTAGCCTCAGAGAAGATTTGCCCAGGCAGTGTGTCTGTACCAGCCAGGCACCACTGTGCTGATCAGTGAGGATGACTCCCCCCGCTCCCCTGGCCAGCAGTCTAATTTCCAGGTGCCATTCACTATTGTTGCTGATATGGAGCATTCAGCCAACAGCGAAGGAAGCCACGAGACCGGTGACTCTGGAAGATATTCTCATGAGTCCAACGATGAGATACACCTCTCCTCTGTGACAAGCACCACACCTCCCACTACCAGTCCTTTTGTAAGCAGTGACTTGGGTACGAACACGATGAGCCCTGCCATAAGTAACTGCACAGAGTCTTCTCTGCCGTTCCCTACTGACCAGACTCCTACCTTACCTCTTCAAATACACCCTGCGGTGCAAAACTGACATCCTTAGAGCCACACCAGACATTCTTGCAGTGTATGTCTGTTCGAAGGACAATGAACAGGGAGCCAAAGTTTTATTGTGGGAAAGCCTGACTAACCTAGCAGGTGATTCCATATTTCTGTTGAATGTTGGGGTTTTTTTTGTGTTTTGTTTTGTTTGTTTTTAAAAACTCACTCATTTTGAATGTTCAATGGTCAAAAAATGTGAAAAGGACAGTGAAGATTTCTGACTAAAGTTAAAAATGTGTCACTGGAGCAAAGGGAAGGCTGTTGGCCCTTTTGCTGACTATCTACCTCAGTTTGCCGAGAGGTGAACTCTGAATGATGACTGCTTTACCTCATTTGTGTTCTAGTTGGTCTCAGCTATGGAACTGATGATACTTCCTAGTAGTGTTGTTTTATTTGGGTTTCTTTTTTTTTTGTTTTCAGTTGTGTGTAGAATATGTGTGTGTGTGTGTGTGTGCATGCACATGTGTGTGCACTCAGTGATCAGGGAGTTGTATAGGTAGACGAACAAGATTGTTTAGCTGAAGCTCTGTCTTCAAAAAGAAGCAAACCTCAGAGTATAAAATGTAATGATTTAATGTGGTTGACATAGGAGAGGGTGTTAAAAACTGGGAAAACTGGAGTTGGTGCTTCCATCTACACAGCCACAGGAAATCTTTTGTATCTCTTGATTCTCATAACCCCAATAAGCCTAGGACAGTGCCTTTCCCCAGAAAGTTGTGCCAGCAATTGCAGCAGGATATATGCTATATCCTTAGGGCTCTGGGACATATTGGGTTCCCCAGAGTGCCAAACGTTGCCCCTTTATTGACAGTTAATGCTAAAAAGCATTGCAAAATGAAGTAGTATTCAGCATTTCCAAACTGTTTGGCTCTGCCTTAGAGTCCCAGAATAGATCATAATGCTGAGTATTCCAGTACCACAGTACTTCTTAGCAATGGTGCCTTGCATTATATATTGTGAAATTTCTGATTTGCCTTACACCTTTTTAGTATTCATAATGTTGCTTTGGAGTACAGAAAGATGCCTTAACTGCTTCTTAGATGTTTTAAGTAAACTGTATCATGAGTTTACAGTTCATGCAGTTCAGCTTTGAGTGGTGATAAGCACTGTGAGAATTGCAGTATATCTCAGCTGCTGTGAGGATGCAGCCCTGCTCCTTGCCTTCACCTAGTGTACTGTTAGCCAGGAATTTTAGCTCAGGGAGTGACTTTATCCAAATGCCAGTTTAAAACTCTGATTAGGCTACCATCAGAAATAAGAAAAGCCAGAGCTTTAGTTGAAGAATCTGTTGAAAGAGGTGAGTACTGGTACTGCCTTGAACCCATGCGATTCCTGTTTTATACTACCTCCTTTAAAAGTTATTCTAGTGTTTTTTGGGGTTTTCGTTGTTGTTGTTTTTTCCTGTACTCAGGGAACAGTTTGTTACTTTTGAGCTGCCTCACGGAAACGTGGAGCAAACTGACAGGGTATCATGTTTTGTTTTTTAATAGGAGAGAGAGAGAGAGAGGGAGGAGGTTGGAATCATCCGATATTATAAACTTGCCTGTATCTATATCCAGTCCTCCTCTCCACTCCTCCTTTCTCCCCGTTTTACTTAAAAAAAAAGAAAAAAAGAAAAAGAAAAAAGAAAAAAATCAGGCATATGTTTTTACTTTTAAAAAAACGTTTAAAATGTAATGTTATGAGAAAGCAACCATAGGAACTCCTGGCTCTATTTAAGTCTATCAGAACTCCCATTGTCTTTACTGGGCCAAGACGCCACCCCTAAGGTAGGCCAGGCTGACTCTTGTATTGTTCCTCATGTATCAAAAGGTGGTCAGAAGTCATCAATTAGCTCTACTATTCAGTCTATTTTGTGTTGATTAATCAGCCTCTAGTTACTGTAGTTCTTTAGCTTGTAACTGTTTGCTAGTTCTGAATCAGATAGTACACATTCACCTTTTCATAGCAGTGTTGATTCAAACATTTAAAAACAATCTTGTACCAAAGACTTTTCTGTAGAAGGAAGCCACATATTGTCCAAAAATAATTGAGCTAGTTAAAAGCTATAGGTTTGAAGAGATGAATACCTTTTATTGTATAAGTAGTTACTAATAAAAAATAGGGCTTCTTGATTGTAGTAGTTGATTGCATAGATGAGTTGTATGCTTCTACAATTTTAACTACCTTGTTGTTACAAGAGCCTTTAAAGAAAGTTATAATAATACCAGCAGATATCTCCAAAGACTTCCAAGTGTAATTTTTTTCTCCAGCATGTAGTTGATCAACAATACAGTATTAAAAAGAAAAATATTTTTGAACAGTTTTTTATCTACTTGCTGAAGAAAAAGTAAACCTATTCACCAAAGATTTATTTTTGGTCTTGTCAGGCAGAATGTTTAGTGTACAGCAGAGTACTGTTTCTAGTTAGGTAAAGTGTGATTTAATCAAAACTAGGTTAAGAATGTGTAACTGTAGCATGAAGTTTCACACTTCATCTTTCAGAGTAGCCTCTTTTGTTAGTTTCAGTCAGAAAGCGTTGATATGCAGATGGTAACTGTTTGCTTCTCCAAAGACTTGTTTGCTGTAAGTACTGATAATCAGATGTAATTTTATGTCTGTCATTACAGGTAAATACTTTAAATCCTGAACTTTTCTTCCAGAGACCCACTCTGTAGTATAACCCATGAACAGGTAACAATGGAGAGAAACAAACTTCATATAAAATTTGTCAATCTAGTATAGATGCTCTAATTTCAATAGCCAAAGAGTTGGAAATATTCAGTGTATTAGAGAGCAGTGCATCCAGAACTCTATTCATCACTTCATGTTTTATTACAGTACTTTTTATCAGCAAATAAAGAAAACCAAAGATATTTAAGGTTACCTCAGCATATAGGCAGGCTTAGTTAGACATTAATTATTCTGTCTTTTTTTTTTTATTTTTATGTTAACCAAATATGTTTCTCCGGAACCCAGTCAACATTCATGTGCTTCCCTTTACTTCGTCACAGTCACAATTACTACACAATAAAAAATATGTTCTCCTCAAAATTCATGGCCTATGAATAATGTATCACAAAATTTTGCAAGAGAAAATTTGTTTTAGGATTGAAAATTCCACCAATGTAAGCAAAGGAATCTCAAAGAAAATTGTGTAGAAATTGATACTTTATTGGACTCAATAGCAGAGTCAATCCTTAATGATTGTAACAGTGCAAATTTGGGGTCAAAGTTTAAATGCTTCATGTCCTTGAAGCTAACACATGTAATTATAGATATTACATTACAGTTTTTAATATTGTTAAACGTTTATACCTGTGGCTGTCTAAGGAAATGAGTTTTTCATATATAAATTTCGTTCATTCCATTTGCCTAGAAAGAGCTGGCAGAACACAGCAAGCAGAATGGTTTCAGGTTTTCCAGTATTTTTTTCTTCGCTATGTCTGTGGAAACTGGGTCCTGGAGAAAAAAATTATCATTTTTTAATTATGAATTTTACTAAGTGTGTTCTGGAAGATGAACATAAATGTGGAATTTAGTGTTACACTATGTGAATTGATTTTGTTTAAGTGTATTAAGAACTAAGGAGCTATGGCTGGTGTAATGAGTGTATATGCAACCCTTGTACTTTAAAATGAAAGCAAAAATGTTACAGTTTACCTGACTTGGTAAGCACCAAAATTTACAGAGGAAATCTTGAAACTGGCTTGCTCTAATTGTGTTTCCATGTGAGGACCCTGCCCTTCAGTTGCAACAGCACTGCCCGTTCTGCAGGACCAAAACCAAAGGTGCAGTCTGCACAGTTACAGTTGTGTAGCTTCTTCATATTTAACATATAAAATCTATTCTCATCTTTAAGGAGTTATTTAGGAGAACTGGGAATGTGTATGTTATGTAGAACAGGGCCTATCCATTGCTTTTTTTTCTCAATAGGTCTGCTTTTGTTAAGAGAAACTTGAACAATCTACGTATAATTTTTAATAATTTCCTGTCTTTTCTTTGTAACTTATGAGATTTTAACAGCAAAGGGTATTGAGATATTTCTTTACCTGTTTTTTATTTTTGTTTATAGTTCATTCCCTCTATGGTTTTATTACCTTGAGCTTTTTTGCCTTATTCAAATCAGGGTCTTAATCCTGTTTCTTTTTAAGTCAATGGAAGAATTAATTTTTATTTCAGTTTTTATGGTCTGGACAGACAAAATCAGCTTTTTGCTTGTCTGCCGGTTTGCTTTTTAAACTTTCACAGTATTATTATTTTTAAAGGACAGAATTCTTAGGTGGTTAAAATGGGTGCCATTCCCATTGGCAAATGGATGTAAGGTAACAAGTTACCATGCATCAGAGGTCCACTGTAACTCTCCACACATCCAGCCTGTAGTGAATACTATTTCAAGTCAGTTTACCTCTTTTTTCATTGCAAACTAAAGTCAACTTGCATTGACTTACCATTTGCTGCAGCCTGAGCATACCATGCACAGTTACGGTGGGCTGCTGGGGCTCAGAAACATGTTACTCTGACCCTGCTTGTGAGCCCTAAGACCAGGAGCTCTTACTCATTTGTTACAGAATGAAGCTCACGCAGGGAAAAGTCCATCTCCTAACACGGGGAATGCTGGTAGGTTTTGGAGGGCACTCCATGTTTAGCCAAAAATCTCGTTCACACCAACTGCGAACAGAGCTGGATGTGTGTAACTGGTGGTATTTCACAGAAATCAAACAGTGTATTTGGAACATATGTTTCAAAAAATACTGTTCTTCAATAGAAGTGCAAACACAAATAGCTTTCTGCTATTAGAGGCCCGAATGGAACACAAACTCAGTTTGGCTCAAATGTGAGTAAGTTCATTTCTTTGGAATTCCTCTAGATTTATACTGAAACTGGTGCTAATTGGCACAAAAGGGATGTAAACACATGCTTAAGGTTTTGCATGTTGCGCCGTTGGGTTCCATTGCGAGCTGTGCTGCTTCTGGAAGTTTTTCAGCTTTTCATGGTTGCATATACCCGCATTGCATCTGTCTGGTGTGTTTTCAGTGAAGACTGACTGTATATGAAAAACTGACTTATACAAATGTTGCTTTTTGATTGTTTGGCTTTTGGTTTTGTTTTTTAAAAAAAAGTTGTGAATTAATTGCCAGTGTAGGAGCCAGGTATGTATCTCATATTGTGGTGTTCTGGATCCTTTCACTCCGTGTACTGTTTTCTCCTAAGGGCAGCAGTGGCCGACTGGCTAATGGAGGATGGAGCTGAATTGTATTAATTTTATATTTGTCTCAGGGGATCAGCTCTGTGAATTCCATTGCATGAGGGAAGCTAATGTTTGCCCTGATTTGAATGTAACTTTTTAATGTCTTTTAAAAGCTATTTTGTTTAATAATGTGGATTTGTTTTTCTTTTTCTAGCATTCTAGTAAATGTTACCTAGTGTGTTGGTTCATTTTTCCCCTCCAGGGTTGTTTATATACTACCCCAAGGTCATGCCAAAAAGTAATAGAAGTTTAAATGCCAAATGTTTATGAAACTGCTGTCTAAATACTGATTGATTGCACAGTTGAAATAAAAGTTTTCCTTAGTAAAAGTGCTACTTGATAAATATTTTATTTTCAGCGTCTCTGATGAGTGGCTCAAAACAAGGAAGATATAAATACAGTGCCTCATTTTAGGCGGAGTGACCAGGGAAATGTTGGCAGGTAGTCATAATAAGAGGTAGAGAGTAAACTGCACATGCCTTGTCATTGGAACTAACAGAACTTTTCCCGAAGATCTATTCATGTATCATTTATGAACCTGGAATTACTTCTCACCTAAAAACTCTGCCTGTGTCCCACTCCTGTCAAGCACCCGTGCAAAATCTCTCTTTTGGTTTACTTTCATTGGGTGTGGAAGATACAGTTCCCAGCACAGTTCTTCCCAAAAGTCTGGAAAGCTGCTGGCAAAGCGGCACGACTGATTTTCCCCAGCATTTGTACACCTGCTAATTGATGAACCTGGTATTTCAACATACGACAAGACTATGAAAACGCAGCTGCTGTTGGTCAAAATACAACCTGTTATTTTTATGAAGGCCTATGACCTAGATGAAAGTCCAGTTAAATTAGTGAGGAAATTATGTTCTATAGGAATTAAGATGTTTCTGCTGCTTGCAGGTTGGTTACTGATTGCCACTTGAAAGCAACTGAAAAATTGGCCAGGTGGTTTAGAGAGTTAGGAACAGGGTTGGATTTAGAGTAGTGGTGCCTGTGCAAATCTTACACTACTGGAAATGAAACCACAGTAATTACTGCTGTTACGTACCAGAGTCTCTGGGGACAATAAAAACAAACCAGCAATGGAATCAGAACTCCCACAACACTTAGGTAGGTTTGACTTTTTGGTTTTTCAACTATATTGCTCCTTAAAATACTGGAACTCTTCATTGGCACTGAATATACTTAATGCGAAATAAAAGGTATTTCACAGATATTTCAAAGATTTGAAATCACAGTATTGGGAATTGGAGATTTGAAATAAGAGTTCATTACCTTTCTTCTAATTCCAGAAAATTACTGCTCTTGAATACATTAATTTTTACTCTTATTTTGACCCTCTCTAAGGGGCATGCGCTCTGTCACTTAGGGGTGCCCCTAGGAGGCAGAGCCTTTCTGCTGTGGCAGACTGCTGTGCTGATGAGTGGGGCTGCCTGGATTCTCCAACAGAACCATGATGGCTTGCTTTCCTTTTGAACTCTCAGAAGACAAAGGAAATCCGAAAAGCCTCATCATGCTTCTTTATGAATCACAGATGTTCTTACCTGCAGAGTCTGCTTATAGAACAGTTCTGCCTAGTTGGGTAGCTTATATGACATTTATCCCTAGGAGTATTAGAGCACCAGCTGTGGTGACTATTTATAAAACAAACTCTAATCCAACATTTGTTAATATAGGAACACTAAAATATTATTTTTCATAACTAATTGAGCAAATTAGACCAATGCTGAAAAAAAATTAACAATGTATTTATTAAAAAAAAAATAATATCTTAACTATAGTAAATACATGAAATTTAAAAAGATAACAAAGAATTTCTAATAGTTAGGGAGTGGTCAGTCAATAGCAATAAATAAATAGCAGGCAATAGCAATAAATAAATAGCGAAGCCCCATCTTTCATGGAGTTGTCATTGCAAAGGAAATCTTTAAAGCAGCCCTGGTTTGTGACCTGATGCTGTGCTACCTGCCTGCAGCCTGCCGCCAACCTGAACCTCTGAGATTCAGGCAGGTGAGCTCCATGGGCCACTGTCACTGAATGGCTGCGGGAATTGAAACAACAGCATGTTTCTCTGTTTAGTTTATCAGTGACATCATTCTGCAGTCTTTGCTTTTCTGTTTTTTGGCTAAAAGGACTGATACCTTGGATACCTGATACCCAAGGCCAGTTTGCTGCTGTGCTCTGCAGGTTGCTCAGCCCCAAGCAGGAAAGCAGGGAGTAGGGAGGGAAAGGACCTGCAGGTGTGGCAACACACCAGGATTGTGGTATGTGAAGCAGCCCTTGCACTACAACAGGTGAGCAGCAGTTCTTTATGGGTTAATTCCTCTCCCTGCCCTCATCCTTTCACTCCACAGGTAAAACTGGCATCTCTGTGAAGAAGCAGAGTCGGTGCCTGTATTTGGCTGCTAATGTGCAGAGCACCATGCCTCAATGGAACTGGATGCCCCAAGGTGTAAACTGGGTATGTATATCAAAAACTAGCCCAGTTCTCCACCAAATATGGAGCTCTGGTGACTGTGGATTTGGAGTCTCCTTTACACCTAATGCCAGACTTTGCATTTTGTTATAGATGAAAAAAAGATGTCTGCTTCCCTTTCATTTATTCCTAGTTATTTCTCTGAATATTTACAAGTAAATCCAGTTGGGTTTTTGGTTTGAGGATACATAAACATTTGTTATCAGTAGGATTAACCTATGCCGTGTTTTATTTCCAACACATGTTGGCACTGTGCAGCCCAATCTGTCCCTCCTTTTTCCTTCATCTGCAGTTGTGGTCTCCAGACTGCTGCTGGACAGTAGAGCGTATCCTCCGTCAGTAAGAGAGAAGCTGTAGGTGCTAATGCTGCTGTTGTTCATATTGCAGACTCCTACTCTTTCTGTAATAAATGGATTAAGACTTGGCTTCACCTCCCCACACATTGAAGAGGGTGGGATTTGAACCCTCCTATCTGCACATACCTGCATGCTAGACCCCCATGGAAACAAACTCAGGTTTGACAAAGAGATGCCACATTGTTTCTACATGAACGTGGAGTGTAATCTCATAATTTAATCCCACTCCCCACACAGGAATGCATTGTTAAGATATGCAAAATATGCAAATAATTCTAAATCTAAATATATACTACATCCATGGACACAGATATCAGAGTCCATAGGATCTCCCTCAGCTGGCAGTAGAGGCCTGGGGGCTGTCAAACATATGGGTCCCAACTGTTCCCTGAGAAACTTCTGCCCTTACTGTCAGGAATGCATTCCCATTTGTTCTTCAAGAACCAGATGAGATGGTTTTCTGGCAGTGCTGCGAAGTGGTCCAAGTTCCTCAGGGTTTCTGAGGAGAGATGGCGCAAGAGTCACTGGGAGTTGACCAAAATTCCAGGTGAGTCCAGGTGCTAGATACTGAAATCACATGCAGTTTTGAAGGATGAACATGAATTTATGTGGGTGACTGAAGAATGTTTTCTATTATATTGCTCCATGGGAAGTTTTAAATGAGTGCCCAAAACACTGGATTCTGTTTTAGCTAGAAATCGACTGGGGACTTCCCAGAGGTCATGTTAATAGAATGGTTTTGAATTGCCTTTTTATCTGCATGGCGATACACTGGGGAAAAAAAAAAAAAAAAAAAAAGATTTTCATGAGTAAAGAGCAGATTTCTGGCTAGGCTGCCAGGCGGTTGCACCACATGAAAGCAGGAAAAGTGTTGCTCACACTACAGCTCACTCCAGCCTTTAACAATTTGCATTTTGGTGTGCAGGTCTAGGAAATTAACCCCTCTGGTTTGCTGAAAGCTATCACCAGGGGATGAGAGGCAGAGCTTAATATACGCTGCCTCCTCACTTTTTGCAGTTTACAGTCACATTAGCTTAAAACAATCCCACTGAACTACTTGCTCACAGCCTTCCCTGTATTAGGTCATGCAATTGAAGTTGGAAGTAAGATAGTTTACAGCACAGACCATAAAATAAAATAAAAAAATCCATTAAAAATTATATCATTCATGTTAGCAACCATTATGCTTTGGAATAGATCCTGAATATTTAAAAGTCAGTAACAGCTTGCTCAGTCTCTACCAAATAAAACAATCTGGCTTTGCTTTACGCAAAACCCACAGTCAAGGCAGAATGAATCCCTTGAGATCAAGATTTCCAACTTCAAAGGATACGTTAATTCCAAGCTTGAGTTCTAAGTATTTCAATTAAAATTCTTCTGCAAAATCAAAAGCAAGACAACCTCTAATTCATAATGGGAAAGAATTCTGATATTGGCTTTTAATATGCTTTACAGAAAAATGACTAAGAGGAAAGCATCTACTTATTCTTTTATTTATTATATTAATTTTATTATTTAGCTTTGTGATCTACACATGCACATTAGAAGCCACTGTAGCACAGCCTAGAAGCAGAGTCAGTACCCAAGAGTCCGCTTCTGCCATTGTAAAGACTCAGAGCTTTACCTGAGCCTGGACAACCTGTGTGATTAGCTTTTGAGAACTGACTGGAGAAGCATGCTGGCACCCAGCAGAGCGTCCTGGCTTGCATCATATGATTTAGAAGTCTCGGCCTGAGTAATAAGGTTGCTGTTTGTAGTTGGGTTGATTGGAAACAGCCTTTTAATAGGAGCAGCCCACAACTTGATTTAGTGTTCAACAAGGTTTGAAAGGTTTGTGATGATGTTTCTCTTCTGTAGCTCAGCCGGGCTAAAACTTAAAGCCCAGCCCTACAGCTGCAGATAACTAAATGACAGGATCCCTGTAGGAACAGATGCACCCTAAAATGTCTGTCTGTAAATTTCAGATTTGGAATTGTACCCACTAGGCATAATACATGTCAAGCAATTTAACCCAGTTTGGTGTTTGTGGGCAGTGCATATATTTTAAATAATTAGTTCCACATTCTTTTCTTGAAATCCTGGATTTCATATAAATTTTAGCCTGGGGATTAGGGAAGCTGCTCTCAGATGTAATGGGTGAATACAGCATCTATGTAACTAGGTCACAGTGTACTTAGGCATATTTAGTTATCTGCTCGTGTTCTTCTTTACTTTTGTTACACAATAAACAGAAGAGGTAACCAAGATCTTCTTAAAGGATGGCAGAATTCTTTTATAGTGCTGTTTTTTTACTGCATTTTCTAACAATGGTATGTTTGTGATATCTTTGCTTTCATTTAGATTTTTTTTTCTGCTTTAGCTGCATTTTTCTTCAATAGTCTACAAATCCCCAGATGCTTGGTAATTACTGTAAATTCACAGAGGCCACCCCTGTAAGTCCCCCTGCTACTGAAACCATGCCACCTACATCTAATACAAACATTAATGATATTGTTCTACAAAGATTTTGGTGCCATTTTTTGTTTATTATAGAGCTGGCTTCTGAGCATCCTGCTCCTTATTTCAAAGAAACAAAGTTATAGTTGAAAAACTCAACTACTGATCTGGATGGAGGGAAAGTCAAGTGATGCAATGACTGAAGTGGTAATAAAAATTAATTGTTCATCCTGACAGTTCTTGCTAAAATCCGTCCCCCTTCTTGGCTATCTGTGTCTTTCCTAGAGAGATCGGATGTACACCATAAGCCCCAATACAGAATCCTCCAAAGAGAAACTAGTATAGAAACACCAAAACCAACTGGCCTCTAAATCTGGAGTTCTGTAGCCATAAGCCAAGTATCACTACTAATGCACGTCAATTTTAATTGAAGACAGTGAATCACAAATACACGGATTAAATCTATTCCTTCGTGTGCTCTTTGGCTATAGCAATGAGGTACTGATCCTCTTCCTCAGTGCAGAAGGCTGTAATTTACCCATCTGCAACCAGGGTTAGAGCAATGGTGGCGTGGCCAGACGTTGCATATAGTGCCATCGCATAAGCCAGGACAGTCAGAGGCATACACACACACACACACGCAGAGAGCTTAGAGTTAGCTAAGTTAGCATTACTGCACCTTCAGTTTTATGGCAAAGATTTCACTTTGGCAATTCTGCAATGCAAACCCCAGAAGAGTCTTTGCCTAAATTTAATTACTTTTTTACAAAGGCACTGATGCATAGGACAGCCTGAGAGAAGGCTTCCTCGGATTTTACAGCAACAAACTTTATAATTTTGACTCTCAGCAAAGTCATTGATAGAGTGGATCCAAGAGCAGATTCATAACCAATTACTGCAAAGATCAGCATGGCCTTTCAAGAAAACTAGAAAGGGCTCTTGAGAGAACTGAGTAAGCACAGAAATTAAATGCTTGCTTCTCTTTTCATCACATCATGATAAACAGGAGAATGTAAAGGATTAAAGATCCAGAGGCACAAGAAATTGCATTTCTTTCCTTTCCCCACAGAGTGTCCCCATCTCACTATTCATTGCTCAACAGGAGACCACTTCTTTAAGTAGGCAGTAGTCCATTTTGCAGAGGAGGCCACAAAGGTTGGGTAAACATGTATTTGCCCCTTTTAAAAATATCTTATACTGATAATGTTACCATGGTAAACTGAAGGTTCCCTTCTACATACCCTAGACGTAACGGGAAAGAAATCTTATGTTCCTTGGTAACTTGGAAATCAAATGAGGTTTTTTTAAAGCACACATATACAGACACACTGTTCTTCTTGTCAAAACTTCTGTACTTAGGTATATACATAAATACAATAATGAAACAAGTTCCTTGATAACATCTTGCTTCATGTTTTAAATGTTTAGGTACGATACTTATTTTTACATACTAGATATAAAATTTTATCATTTAAAACTTGGTAATTTGTAGGTTTTAACATTTGAAGTCGTGTTGTTGGCAAGAGTATCTGAGTGTATTAATTTTTTTTTTCCTGAAATGCTTGAGCATGGCTATATTTTAATGGTAAGTTGAAGAGGTAAGTGTGCACTCAAAAAACCTACTCAATAAGTCTCCCTTCAGATATGTCTAAGAGCTCACTTAGAACTTTAAAGTTTTTGTTCCACTATAGATATGACACTAGAGAGCCCTCTGTACGCATTTCTGAGACATTTTTTGATCAGCCCACTAATAACTTGTCTTGCAAGGCTTAGACAAATATGTTTCATCAGCCAATGATTTGCTATGTGATTAGACAAAAATATGATCAGTGTCAGGACTTTTACTTTATTTCAAGATATATCATGTGAAATCTAGAAATCACTTGAAATCACTAGAAAACTAACACAATGGACTACAGAAAAAATCCGTCATTCTTTCATGGACTAACTATTAAAGCAATCTGTTCTGCACTTTTTCCCTACAGTTTTATATTAATTTCAGATTAAAGTTGAAACATGAACAGACGATTAATTAGATTTTGTTTTGTACTTTGTATTATGTGTATGAATGGTTAATGCAGAAGTTTAGATGGTCTTAATTTTTGTTGATTAAAAGCAGAAATGAAACAGACGTGGGCTCATGAGACCTGGTTTACATCACTGTAACAGATGTAGCATTCACCAGTAGGCGAGCAATTTGCGCTAAAATAGCTTCAATGACTTGTGCTCAAACTGTTCCAGTTACAGTTACACTCCCTGAGACAGGCAGAGAGATGCTCTACATCTGATAGACCCAGAAGGGACCTGGTTAACACGTTTTTCCAAAGCAATACCAACTGCATAACCAGCTAGATTAAAAAGGCATAAAAAGCACATCTCTGTGTAACATAAACATGGACATGTTTAGTTTTACTGCCCTGAAATAGGGAGATGTGGAGGAGGAGAACAAATGCGTCTGGAGGAAGAGGTGTAACTACAGCGTAACAGCAAAAACAGACTCCCAGTGTTGTCTCAGGCCTGACAGAAAACTCCCTCCAGCTTGATAAACAGTCCTACTTACCACAGTGGTATTGTGAAACATGTACAAGTTTGTATAACTGGCACTTTAATTTGTATAACATGAAAAAAGGCCTTTTAGAAAAGTGAGTTATTGATTTTATTTTTTTTCCTTCATAGCAGATGGGGAATTCAAATCTACTGATGCTGGAAGACTGTTATGAACTAAGGCTATCACAATTCAAATTCCCTTAAATGTGTCCCTTTTCTCTGTCTGAACACTCTCTCCCTGGCCAGGTGGGAGAGAGACTACTGGCTGCTTGGCTTCTTTGTCCACGTGCCAGAAACCCCGTGCTGCCAGCCTTTGCTGTGTGTGTGCCATACCTTGGCACTGCCCAGGCAGCCTGATGGACTCCCAGCTCCATGTCCACTGCACAGGGGTCCATTTTTGTCTCACTGTGTAGGAAATCTTCTGTGACGAGCTCATAAACTGCAGTAACTTGACAAGTTAAAGCCGTGTGTGCTTTATTTTACAAAACATATGGCTTACACGAGAGGAAAACTTTTGTATTTTGTCCTGGTACTGGAAGTGGTAGAGTTACACACTTCAGCCAGTTTCCAGCGCTTTTTTTTTTTTTCTTTCCTTATTTTATTCCTCTGGGTTGGAATCCTGGCCCCCATGAAAACACACAGAACAAATCTTTCATTTTTTTCCCTTCTTGAATTCCTTAAATGTTAGTAAATTTCCCCAAGGTGTTTATATTATTTCCATTAGCACATTTGCATATGTTCATGTGTTGCCAAAATGGGTTTCTATGCTACTCTGCTCCCAAGATATGCAGTAGATAAAGGAGTTTACTGTATTTTTTCACATCTAAATGTTAATGCTTTGTTGTGGATCCACATCTCATTGATATTTCTCTCCTGATAACATAATGCAGTGTTGAATGTTCAGACACTATAACAATGATTAGTAGAAGAACTTCCTTTACCTCATAGTAGTTTGTACAGAAAGGTTCTTTTAGCAGCCTTCTTTTTAACCTGAATTAAGAAGGAAGGGAACCTAAAAGTTACCACAAACAGCTTGTGTATACATAATAACATTTTTAGGCCTGATGCATCACATGGGATTGAAGTTACTGTTATGTCACCAAACCCACCCTTTTCAACAGTCAGGGTGAGTGATAAAGTGTTAAACAGGGATTGTTCACAACTGGGTACTCTGGCAGGGAGCAAGAGCTTCCTGTGTAGTTGGTTATTGTTAAAAAGAAGAAAATTATCTCAAAATCACAGAATCATTACAGTTTCAAAGCAACCTCCTGAGGTCTTGACTTTCCCTGCACAAAGCAAGGTTAATGCTGAACTTAGGCCAGGCTACTCAAGGCTTTGCCCATTTGGGTCTTGAAAACCTCCCAGGATGGAGATCCTACAATTTCTTTAGTTTCTTATCCCAACACTTGCTTAGCCTCAAAGCAATTCCACTCCACCCCCCGATCCCCTCTCCTCATAGACAGCCAGAACTCCATTTCAAATTATGACCATTGAGTCTCATTTTCCTGTTAATGCACTTCAGCTACTCTCTTCTTGGTAATCTCCACTCAGGTGGTGAAAGGTTGCTACTAGGTACGCCTAAACTTCCTTAATGAATGCCAGCTTTTGAGAGGAAGAAACATCAGAGTAATTTTAAGGCCAACCACGGAGCAGCAGGGCTATCCGGTGGTGAATAGTGTATGATAATGAGAACTTCTGTAGACTTTTTGGGAATATTTGAGATGCTGGTGCAGGCACCTGAGCAGGTGAATTAATTCCCTTCAGACAGTGTCAGTAGTTTCCACTGTAGGTTCAGAAGTGTACAGTTGGTCCAACAGGGTTTTCACAGGCCACTCACTGAAGACCCAAGCACAAGTTCAAGCTGAATTTGGATGAAGAGCAAAACAGACATGGATCTTTGCAAACGGAGAGCTGGGTTAAATCTTAATTCCCTGCTCACATTTCTCATGCAGACAATCTCCCCCTCGGAGCCTTTATAGACTCAGTGACATCAATCTGCACATCCATAATTACAGTCTACATGCTATTACAAGGCAGCCTTGCACAAAAGCTCATGCAGTCCTGGAAGAATCATCTAGGCCTACAGCGAGCTCCATCACAGAAAATGCAAATCTCTTCACAGATAAGACACATCTCCCTCCAAATATAGACCAACTCACACCCACCTTACTAATAACAGGCTCTACTTCTCTTCAGCAAGATTACACAAAATTAACTAGCAGATCCCATGAGAATATTGGCAATATGCTGTAATTCGAGGTACATGCATTTTGGGAATTGCTGCAAAGTAAGAGACTGTGGACAAATAAAAATGATGTCTAGGGAGGGACAGAAATCGACATTAAAAAAATTAATGAGTTTCTCATCTTTATTTAGGTAGCTATGCAAAATGTAAGAGCAAAACCATAGTAATACCAATACCTTAGCCTTTACACAAACACTTTTCCTCTCAGAAAAAGTGTTCCAAACACTAGAAAAGTACCAACTGTCCATCTAACAAGGTGGTATGTACAGAAATAGCGCTGCTAGGTATCGTGAAACAAGGTGTGTGAGCAAAACCCGTACTTTACAGTTGGACATCTTTATCCCAGTCAAGGGAGAATAGATTCTTATTCAAAATACAATTATTTTTAATACAGTTAATGGTTTTGATTAAGGACGAGGACTCTGTAACACCTCTGAAATGCAGCCACTTCAGAATATGGGAAACTGTGGCAGAATACATGTTTCCATGAAATTACAGTGACAGAGCAGCGATTTACCTATCAGCTTGTGTTTTTCAAGTGTTCGTAAGGGTTTACCGACACCGCAAGGGTCACCAGTGGAGCCCGGTGGGCTGTGTCTCCTCTGCACCGCCCTCGGCCAGTGACCAGGTTGGGGGGGGAGACTTGTATGGTGGGAGCCCTCCTTGGAGAGGGTCCTTCACCCAATGTTGACCTACCTGCCGAGCCGCTGGAAGCCGGTACTTCAGCTCAACACCCGCCTGGACTGGGGCTGCGGCCTGGAGGGGTGAAGAACGTGTTAGTGGAGAGGTGAGAGGCGAAGCCGTTAGAAACCCGGGGAGCGCAGCCCAGAGCGAGACCCCAGAAGCCATTACCCGCGCAGCGCTTGAGGTGGGACAACGTGCCCGAGAAGTGGCCAGAAGGAGCCCGACGTGGCGGCCCCGCTCCCGTTTCCCCTCTTCCCCCCTTCCAGTCAGGGCGGGCCCCGACTGGACCGCTCCTCGTGCCCCGTCCCCCGCCCTCGCGCGCAGTAACGGTCCCCGCGGCCGCGCGCCGGCCCCTCCACAGCCGAGCCCGCCCCGAGGCCGGCGCCTCGCCCAGCGCGTCCCGCCGACCGCCGGCCCGCGGCGGAGCCCGCCCCAGCCCCGCCGCCTCTTTGTTCCCCCCGGGAAGGGCCGCGCTCATGGCGGGAGCGCGGGGAGCTCCGCCGCCGCGGCAGCTGCGGGGCCGGCGGCCGGACGGCAACGGCGGCCGGGGCCCAGCGCGGTGAGCGGCGCTGGTGGCCGGGGAGGGCGCTGTGCGGGGCGGTGGGGCCTGGCAGCCCCGGCGGCGGGCGCCCGCAGCCCCCGGGGACGCGGCTCGGCGCTCTCGCTCACCCCCCCCCGGGCAGCGGCCCTGCGGTTCCCAGCGCCCGCCTCGCCCCGCCGCCGCCGCGGAGCTCTCCCGCGCCCAAACTTTGCAAAGTCTGGCAGCTCCGCTGCTGGGGCGGCGGCGGCGGGTACGGCTGCGGCGGGCGGGGGCGGTGGCGGAGGAGGCGGGGGCGGAGGGGGCGGGGTGCGGGCCGGCGGCGGCGGCGGCGGCGGCAGCAGCAGCATCAAAGAGCCCCGATTCCTGCCGTCCTGGGAGCCATGCGCTGCTGTCTGTAATGTCAGCGGAACAGGAGAAGGACCCCATCGCGCTGAAGAGATCCCGAGGTACGGGCAGGGGCGCGCGGGGGGGCGTGTGACCGCTGCTGGGGCCTAACTCCCGTGAGGAGAGCCGGGATGCGCCCACCGGCCCGGCCCCACCGCCGCTGCCCGCCGGGCTCCGGGCCGGGCCGCCCGCGGTCCCTCCCTGCGGCTGGCGGCGGGGCGGGAGCCGCGCTAAGTTTGCACGGTGGGGCCCGGGTTAGCCCCGCGGGTCCCCCCACAGCCTCCGGGCCTTGAAACGGCAAACCGGGGGGCTGGCCGTGCCCGCAGATGTGCCCCGCCAGCGGAGGCGTGCGGGAGCGCGGCGGGGTCTCCTGTGTTTTTCTGGCTGTGCTGGCCATTAGTATGCGGCGTGCGTTCTGCCGGTGCAAGGGAATACGGCGGCGGTGCCACATGTCCGAGTTAGTGCTGATGCAGAGCCCATAAATTACACTTGAGTGTTCGCTTCTCTACCTTGGGTCTGGCTCTGGGGCTTGATTCTAGTTGGGGGGGTTGTTTTTCCTCTTTTCGGGAAATTATAAATTTATCGAAATATTATTCTTTAATAGCAGCACTGTTGTGTGCCTCTGGTGAGGTCTGGAGTATCCATTTCTTTGAGGTGTGTAAGGAGAAGGGTAGAAATACGGTATCTCTTCCGACTTTGGCTGGGCAAGTGACTTTAATGGCAGTAGCCCCTCAGTCTACGTGCAGTTGTGGTGTCCTTATAGACCTTAAAACCACAAATGCGTTTCTGAATGAAATAACAAAAGATTGTAGGGTGACCGAGTTGGTGAAAATTATGGCAAAATGATAAGATCTGCAATTTATTGTTTCTTTTTTCCTCACGTCCTGCTTTGCCTCTGGAATTCTATTGTTCTTGATGTTTTAAGCTGTTTTACGGTTGGGGAAAGGTGTGGATTCTGCTACGCATATTGTCATTGATTTACAGTTTGCTTTTCTAAAACTACTCTGGTAACAGCTGGATTGCAACCTTGAGAATGAAAATATGCAGCAGTGTTATGAGGGAGACTGGGATTCATTAGGCTCCTTCGCTCTCAAGCCCTGATTCTGCAAATATTTAAGCACATACAGTTCCACATGCCTGAGTTACCCACTGAGTTCCATGCGATTACTGCTTAATATCAAAACTGTTTACAGTATCAGGGCCACAGAATCCGTAGCAGGCTCACCAAATCTGGTTGAAATTAGACTCTTTATAGTTTTCTGTCTATAATGAAAAGTTTATTCGGCCATTTGTGTTTCTTGGGAAAACGCTCTCACTGAGATAAAGCACTGTTTAAAAAGACTCTGGCGTTCATCCTGTAAAAATCTAGACAGAGATTTGTCAGTGATATGAAAATGCTCCATAATGAATTGGCAGTATGTTCTGTATGGCATAAATTACACACAAAGTCATAATCTGTTAATGTATAAACAGAACTACAAGTTGCAGTTCTCCTGACTAACACTGAAAATGTCTGTCTTCTGTGTGTACGAAGTGAAACAAGAATACAGGAATTATTTCTTCTCCTTTTCCCAAAAGTAAATGACTGAAATACGTTTTATTTGTTAATAAGGGAATAATTATCAAATATGTGTTTATATCTCTAGATCCATTACATATATCATGTCCCAGTCAAAAGGATTGTATTTTTACCCTGAAAAATTAGCCTCAGACAATGAAATAATTTTTTTCACTCTTGGTGCAGCATTCCAAAATGCTCGGTACACCTTTTAATGCAAGTCTGTGTGGTAGGTACCAAAAGTGACTTTCTGGAAAGTTTATTTTGGCTGCATAAAAATGACCCTTATTCACTCTTTTTTTGGAGGTATGCTAGGACTAACATTCTGTTTCCCTTCATGTATAAATTAAATCATTATAAAATCCACAGGGAAAATATAAATTCGTAGAGCTAAATTAAATCATTGGCCTCACACAGTGAGAACTGAAAATACAAAAGCTTTGTACCTTTCCAGATGTAGGACTGTGTTCTGCAAACCATATGAATGGCTTCACCTATGTAATTAATTCATGTGGAAATTGGTGGAACTTGTCACTGGAATTCTAATATTCATATGCTTATGTTTTTGAAGAATTATATACAGAATTTTATAAAGGTTCAATTTTGCTACTATAAAATACCACTTTCATGGGATCCTCAGTATTCTGCTTGATCACAGATTTATTAATATCTCTGCTGCTGCTAGTGTTGAATTTATTAAAAGAAACCTGGATGTTTGTAATATTTTGCTAGCAGTGGTTAATGTTTATGTATTAAGAGTACAGGACCGTGATCAGGAGTGTATTTTATGCAGTTGTGAGGAATGGTGTTCACATTACAATTTCCCACTGAATTTAGAATAAATGTATAGGAATGCTGGAGAAGGGACTAATGGAAACTGCAGGGACAGTTTTGAGCAAATAGTTTATCAAGAAGATGATTTGTAGAGTTGAAATTTAAGGGAGATCTCTCATCATTCTTTATGTAGAACTTTACAATGTGATTATTTAGTATCTATGGTCAATGCAGTGGCAGTACTTCATACCACACTAAGTATATGCAGGATTTTGTATTCTAAATCAAGGCACAAAGATGAGTTTTTTGTTTGGGTTAGTTTTTTTTAAGAGTAATCCCTAGTTACTGTGACGGTGGGTTATACTGTAATATGCTATGCTTAAGCATGAGTTTATTTTTGAGAACGTAATCATGACATCATGCCCTAGTCTTTGAAATTCAGACTTAAAATTTGATAGGTGTTGATTTGGGTTGTCCACAAATCTTCCTTATGTATAATGAAAATTGAAATTAAATTTCAATAGTGACACCCTAAGCCAAAAGGAAGTTATTAGAGCAGAAGCAGAACTGGATTCTTACTTGAGGTAGGATTGTTAAATTTCCTGAAACCTCAAAAAAGGAGTGGGGGAGGAAGGAAGTGCTAGGTGTGAAAATTTCTCAGACCTCTTTTGATCTGGAGTATTTGAAATAACTGTTGGATATTTCAGTCTGTGTATAGTAGGTCTACTTCTTCCCTGTGAGAAGAGATTTTGTATTGCTTTACTGAATAGTCCTAAAGATGGTTCAGCTGTCTGCTGGGAATACTCGTCTAACGTAGAGCAGCATAATGTCATACATTATGCTTCTTAGCATAGTACTATTGATAATTCACAGTTATCTTCAGGTTGCCTTTGGTAATAAAAAACAAACCCATGTGTTGCATCTTGATAAAGTTTGACTTGTACTCTGAATATGAGGTTTAAACAAAGAACAGAAAAAAAATATATACAGTAACATTCTAGAATATTAAGAAGTGAGCAATCCAATGTAAAAATTTTAAAGAGCACATAAGCTATTATTTTAATGGACCTGGTAAAAATGAATTAATACACAGTTTCTTAATGTAATGGTGTTAGTATCTTAACATGTATTGCTCTTGTATCACCTGAAAGTGATTTTCATACTTCAGCTCAGGGTTTTCTTTGCATTCCTATATGATGGGAAATCTACTTGAGCCTCCACGAAGGTAGGCCAACTGGGATAATAAGGAATATGCTAGAATCTTTTGTTGTTGTTGTTTTTTGTTTGTCTACAGTCTAATTAGAATTTTAAAAATGAAAGCCACTTTTTATACAACTTTGAGAGCTTGTCCCAGTATTACAAAAGGTGAAGAGTCCCAGGTGAAGTACAGATATCTCTTTGTATTGCTCAGAGTCAAGTCTGAGTAACCAATAAAATGAACATTCTTTACCTCTTTTTGTGCCGGAGCAGCCACGCTCACTTATTCTGTGAGGTTTCTGCAGAGTAGGGCAGGTTCACCTACAGCTCCTCTCATTTTTGGCAGGTATCTTTTTGTTTGATCGAGTCTTGCATTTAGTGAAATTCAGATCTGATAAACTGGAAACCTGTCTAAACAACATGGCAGGTTTTCAGTGGTTTTCATTCATGCACCTACTGTTTGTTTTTTCCTTCATGGCGTATTGTAATGCACTGTTGTGTATCAGTACAGTTAGTTTGATAAATGCCATGTCTGTGTAAGTGAAATAGGAGGTGAATCTTAGGCAGGATTTTAAGCAGTTCTTTCGAAAGTTTTATGCATTATGCAAACAAGAAATACGTCTAAGTGGTGAAGTGGAGATGTTAAGAACTGAGTGACAGACAAACAAAATAAATGGAAATATTTATTCACACTGCAATCAGCATGAATTGGACATTAAAGTGGTAATGGCGTAAGATAGCTGTATACGAGGTATATTAACTTTTACGTCCAGATGTTTGCTAGGACTTGCAATGTAAAGCACCAGAATTAATGCAAGTACAGTATTTGTAAGAGATACCTGTTGCTATGACAGACAGAGGCAAACTTAAATACAGTCTGTAAGAAAACTAATGTAGTATTGTCCTGATTGAAATTTTGTAGGTGGTGACAGTGGATTGGATGGGTTAGGAGGACCAGGAGTACAACTTGGAAGCCCTGATAAGAAAAAGCGCAAAGCAAATACACAGGTAAATTCCCTTTGGTTCTTTGTGATTTCTAATAAATAGTGCACTCAGTTGTTGTTTTCTGGTATGACTATCTCACATCATTCAGAATATCAGTCTGTTCTCACAAATAGCAGTTACATACAAAAAATATTTCAGTTGTACTGTGAAGTTGAAATCTTCATAATACTAGTTATCCTCACTGAAGTTATTTTAATCTCTGTAGGTTGCCAAAGACCTATAAAGAGAGGAGCACAGTGAGACTGCAACAGCTTGTGTTTTACCATATGGATGTAATTCTGAGACAGACTTTCTTTTAATGACTTTGTAGCCATTGGTAGAAATATGTACAGCATGAGTAGTTGCCATGAGACTACTTTTCTTCATACTTTTATTCCTAGATGTGTAGGTTTGTGGGCTAATTGGTCAGTTCAGTTTGTTAATGCTTTGACCATACTCTTGGCATATTCCCCAAGTGATTGTCAAGCAAAAGCTGTGAGGCAGGTTCAGCTCCTTTCCAGTGAATCCCTGCAATTTGGCATTTCTATACAGTTTCTGTTTCCAGAAAAAGGAAGCCTGAGTACAAAACATCTAAAGCAATTAGATATCTGTAGTGCAGAATTTTCCTTTGTGTGTTCATTCAGCTTTGAATGAGAGTATCTGTTAATTTGGTACTGCCCGGTGAGAGTAATTTTATTTATGTAGGTCAAACATCCACTTTTTGTTAGGCCTATCCAGATTCCATTGAGATGTGGATCTGTTCTCTTAGTTTTTGTTTTGTTTTAAAGTAGTCATGGTGAGAAATACTCAGTTAATTTAATGGTTTCAGACTCTTTCTGGGTGGAGCTTTCCTCGTGTTCTGGAACGATGACACTGTAGAGGGCACGCAGATAAGCTTCTTCTCTTTTCTTACCAGGCTCAAAACTTGCAGCACAGCAGAAATTTTTGGGAAGAAAAGAAAAAAGTTCAGTCAAAGTTGATTAGTATTTAGGGGGAAATGCTTTCTGTGAATGCATCTTGAGGGTGAACCAGCTAGATGTTCCCCACAGGCTAGTCTACAATTGAATTTCATTCTGTAGCCTCTCCGATGACATTTAAACAGCCTCTGGTCTCCATTAAACACTTGGTTATGCTCTGTAACCAGAAATTCTTGTATTTTATACCTACTGACTATGCTTTGCAGACTGTCCACAAGCACTGAATGCTCATAAGGGACACCTCTGGTACACAGAACATAGAAAATTCTTACATGCAGACTCCTATATTTTATATACCTTTTTTAGGGCTTGTAAATTGTCATAGAAGTGGTGTGTCTTAAGACATGTATATTCAGTAAAATGAATCAAAAATAAAACTAAGGAAATACTTCAAATCTGCTCTTCAATGCTTGGAAACATTTTATGCATGTATTTAAGTGACAGATGGCTTTCTATTTTGTTGCTTTTCTTATGGAAAAGATTAAGAACTAAAAGTCACACATCAAGTAGTATTTTCAGAAGCATGGTTGTGCAACTGCACAAGTTTTAAAACACTGAGATTACAGTAAATCACCATGTTGCCTGGAGTGCAACCTCCTCTCTTGCCTCTGTACTGAAATTTCAGACAGCCTGGCAGGGTACAGTGGGTGAGCTTTACACAACAGCTGAACAGTTCTTTCAGCAGTAGTGCTGTTAATCCAGGACCTCTGAGGTTGGTCTGCCTTCCAGGGAAATACTAAAACTAATTTAAATGTTGTATTTAAAATATTTTTAGGGATCATCATTTCCTCCTCCATCTGAATATGCTCCACCGCCGAATCCAAGCTCTGACCACCTTGTAGCTGCAAATCCATTTGATGACAACTATAATACTGTGTCTTATAAACCACTTCCTTCAGGAAATCCGTATTTTAGTAATCCTGGTTATCCTGGCTTTGGAGGCTATAACACTTTCAGAATGCCACCTCACATGCTGCCTAGAGTGTCCTCGCCATATGGTGGTTCTTACTCTCTCAGAAACCAACCACATCCCCTTCCTCAAAACCCTGTGGGAATGGGTTTTAGCCGCCCCCACTCTTTCAGCTTTGGTCCACATGATAACCCAGGTTTTGGGAATCAACCACCTTATAGTAGTGGTCAGATAAATCAAAATGTCAATATGCCTAGTCAGCATTTCAGACCAAATCCCGGTGAGAACTTTGGTCATTCTGGTCAGATACCTCACCCTGATGTACCATCTAACTTTGGTCCTGGAAACAATCCAAATTTCCCAAATTCTCAGCTAGAGTCAAACCATTCTTTTGTTCCTCCACCAAACGCGTACAACCAGACAAAATCATCAGCACAAAAGCAAGACTTTAGTCAAGGTGCAAGCAAAGCATCCAGCCAGAACGCTGCTGCTCATCAGCATCATCACAGGACAGAGGACATTGTGAGTCAAGGTAACAGTGACCTAAAAAATGTTACTCGAAACAATGTGGTAAATCAGGATAACAGCCATTCTAATAGTGCTGATAACACTAATGCTGGTCATTCAAATGGGACTCAGAGTAAGTCCCGCCAGCCTCGAGGTACTGCTGAAGGATGCAACTCTGAAAAGAGTGGCAAAACAGCCCTTCATCCCAGTCGTCATGGTCACTCATCCTCTGAACCCGTCTATCCATGTGGAATTTGTACACATGAAGTTAATGATGATCAGGATGCCATCCTCTGTGAAGCCTCTTGTCAAAAATGGTTTCATCGGATCTGTACAGGCATGACTGAGTCAGCTTATGGCCTTCTTACAGCAGAAGCATCGGCAGTATGGGGCTGTGATACTTGCATGGCTGACAAAGATGTCCAGTTAATGCGTACAAGAGAGACTGCGGGACCACCTGCATTGAATACGGACGGCTAACAACATGAATTGGTGGTAGTGGTTGAAATACTTGCTATGAAGACTTGGATACAAATTGGGTACTTCACTTTCTGCAGACAATCAGTTGTGTTTGATTGCTGTCGTCTTTTTTCACTTACCTGTTTTCATTCATAAACTTCCATCTCAGCTTCTGTACTCTTTGTTTTCTGTGTGCAAATGTTTTACAGGATGGAATATTTTTTGTTCCGATTAAACTGTAAAACATAACTGACAACAGATCAGAATTAGGGTGTGTGTTGACAATTTCATCGAAAGCAAAAATGTGCCTGTATGAATAGCACCTAATTTACTAGTGTTATTGTCTTAGTAAAAAACACTAGCATTTAGTGCTTGGGTTTAATGGTACTATATTTGCAAGTACTCATTACATTTTATTTTTTGGGGGATGAATGTCCATTACAAATGTTCTTGCTATTTTTTCTTTGAATTTAGTGGAGACGACATGGAGGAATGTGCAGTACTAATAGTTTTTATTTTAGGGTAAACAGAGAATTTCATGTGTGCTTTTTCCTATTTTTGAAGCAAAACATTAACACAGTATTCAAAAATCGATGACTTCATGCTTAGTAACACAATGAAACCTGCTAACTCTCACACATTTATATTTCCTCAAGAAGGCAATGATCTCTTTCAACTTCTCAGCAAATACTTACTTGCTGAAGACTCTTGCTAGGTCTTGCAGCATTTGGAAATAGTTATAAAATATGATTATATTAGAAAAAGAACACATCAAGTTTATGAAGTCCAGTGCTTTAAATCTAGAGAATACCAAAACTAGGGTTGTATTTGTAACCTTAATTTACCTTAAGCACATACATTAGGAAACAGTCTCTGTGTCTGTCACGGCTGTGCAGTCATGCACTTCTCTGATCCTTTCTCATTGCTGGTTCTGGTCTGCTGCCTCACTGCTGCCTGAGAATTGTGAATGAACTAGTGCAGAGAAACTCCTGCCCATCTTGTAGGGCTCTCAGCTAGAGCCCATTTGGTCACCCTGAGCTTCCACAGTCCACTTGGCGTGAAGGAGGGTGCATGGTGATGCGCTGTGCTCAGCACAGGCTCTGAATTGCAAGATAATTTGGCCTACAAAGTCTTAAAACTGAATTACCCACCGCTGCCTCAGCCAGTCTTGCACTGAGGGGCTGTGAAATCTAGGGTGAAGAAAAATACAGCTTTCACGTCAGGTGAGTTTAGCTCACATCAGAAGCAAGTAATTGGAATTTAGCTTCTTAGCTAAACTTGATATCCAGCTGACAAGTATGAATGGCACTAGAACTTCACATGTGATGCTAAGAATTCTATTTTAATATGGGTAATTTCATCTTATTCTCGATCTCAGAAATACCCCCCCTTTTTTTTTTCAACATGGGGAAGCATCTAGCCTTGAAGAATTAAGCCTTAGCAGTGTGATAAAGTTGCATATGCAACTGAAAATGGGCTTTTCTGTATAGAGACGTGTTTAACTTAACTAAAAGGTGGCACTGTAGTAACAGACTCTGCCTGTAATACTCACCGCAGTACTGGAAACCTTTAGTTTTTAAACAATCAGCAATTAAATCATATGTCAGGCATTACAGGTACTCGTCACGCTCCTTAATGTGATAAATTGTTCAGGTCTGTGGTGATGAGAGATGTAGGAGCCTATGTAGACTACAGTCATCTATATAAAGAAGTAGTTTTTTATGGTAAGCTATGCTAATAAGTGAAAAACAAGGCCTGTTTGCTACTTCATCGTTGTGCTTGATTTTAAATGGGCTCTACTGTGGTACTTTCCTGGAAGATACTGTGCAGATCTACATAACTGTCCTTGTTTTATTTTAAAAGTGAAAAGCTTTGTATTCTGTTTTACTGGAGAAATGCAGTACTGCTCTCCTTTTTTGTCTCACCTCTCATCAGGAAAAAGGAAATAATGTCTAAAGTGTAAATGACACAATTCTTATCTTGAGGATTTCCTGTATGGGGATGTAAAGAAAGTGTAAAGCAGATCCATGGCTTCTCTTTTCATCACTGTTTACTTTATTTAGCAGAGAAATTGAAACTTTATCTTAATTATTTTCTTTTAGAGGTGTGATATTTAAAAGTAAACAACAAAAAAACCAAGCAAGCAACAACCTCTGTTAGAGAGATTTATTATTCAGTAGTTTGCCTAATGACTGACTGATTCAGAATTTGCTTTTGGTATCTAAAATACAAATCAAACTAAACCTTGTTTAGGTAGATTTTTTCCTCTGGGAATCAGTGTAATCTCTGCAACAATTTGCACTGTGAAGGTAGTGGAGCTAGTTCAGACTTAGAGCAATGTCAATGAAATAAGTTTTGCTCAATGAAAAATCAACAAAGCTCCAATGACAATATTGTTACCCAAATGTACTGTTCAAAATGCCTTTTCCACTCCCACACCCTCCTCCTGTTGTAAGATGATGTTTGGGGTGTTTGTTTTCAGGAGTCCAATTAATGTTTTAACCTTTTGGAGCAGACATTGTAATTAAAAATACCTGTGTTATTTCTTAACCTCTTCCTCAACCCTACATGAAGTTAGGCAAGTACTTTCTGTATTAGGTACCAAGGATTAGAATTTAAATATAGTCTTCTTACAAACTTAAAATCAATTGTAGTATCACTTTATAAGGCCTTAAATCCTATATTTGTGAAAGTTATTCTAACAATTTATTTCAGTTTTTCTAAACTGCTAATATATTGGGTTTGTAACCCAGTAAATTTTCTGTGTTTTATTAGACTGCAAATTCAAGGCATTAGCAAATGCCAATTATATAAAATAAAAACAAATTAACAACTAAACCAAATTTGTTACCACACAGATGGTAGAGATATGACTGATTAGGATCTCGGAAAGTCATCCAGCCAATACACTTGCTGTGCTAATACGCTCTTGGCATGCCTGGACTCTTCAGCTAGAGAGAGGGTTACACTTTGTTTTTCTCTGCATGTATTGACTAGTAGTAGTTCAAGTATGCACAGGAAAAACAACAATCATGTTTTGTTAGTAAGGTACTAGGAAAATGTCAGCTGGTTAGAATTAGAAATTAGTTATAGAAGGGTGGGTGGGAGGGAGGGTTGATTAGAATAGGTGAGGTTTTTTGTAATACTCTACATGAAACAATTTGTATTGAACTATCATGTGCTTCTTTCATTACTAGTGGTTTAGACTCTACTGGTGCTGCACACCAAAAATATTGCAAAGATTTTGTAAATCTTACAAACCTTAACATTTTTGTGTCCTTTTTAAATAGCTCTTTGTCACTGTCAGAAATACAGCCTGTATTACCTAAAATGTTTTGGGTGTTGGTTTTTTTTTTTTCCCCTTTAGGCTGAAATAAATAGGTATAAAGTGGATTGAACCGCCCTTAATACTTAGGGTTTTTCACCCCTTTAAAATACTTGTTTCGTTGGTGTCAGGCTAAGTGACAGTACTGCAAATAGGCTACAAGGTAGGTATCAAAAATCCTGTTTCTGGCTGTTTTACTGATCCCTTCTACAATTTGAGACGAGCAGGTTAACTGTTCGTGCCTCCATCTCTTCTTTCAGAAGATCAGACCCACACTTACTTCCCATGGGTGTTTAGAGGCCTAGTTGTTTTTTGAGATCTTTGGGTGAAAGAGACAAGATAAAAGTAATAGTTTCCTCTGTTAAAACAGAAATATAACTTTGTGGGCTGCTTAAAGAAGAATATACTTCGTGACCTCTGAAGTTTTTCCATCTAAGAACAAGTTTTGTAATTGCATTTTTCAGGCCTAAAGCACGTGAGCACATGAGCATTAATGAAGTCAGTGGAACTGCATGCATGGTTGAGACGGTTTCAAAGTGTTTGCAGTTCGGGGCCTACAATATTTGCAAGTGAAATGCTTTTTATGGTTTGAGATTTTTACAAAATCAATGGTGTTCAAATGTAGCACCTTTTTAACATTTGTCTTTATTCCAACTTAATACGATAACACATCTGCATTAACTATATCCCTTTCATTCTATAAATAAACATTGCCTGGCAGTAGAAGTATTGGTGTAACATTTTTTAAAAAGGAAGTCATGCTTCTTATCATGTTGTATGTGACTTAAATGACTGTTTCATATTAAAACTAATCTTTCCTTATGTACTGCTTAAATATACCTGTTTTGGGATATCAGTTCAGTACTTTTTATACAATCTTGAATGTGTTCCACATTGGTGACATGTATTTTTGCAACAACCTTTTCGTTTTGATTTTAAATTAGAGCATGTCTGAAGTAATACATGCATTAGTGCTGTGGTGTGTGGCAAAGTTAATGTATGTAATTCAAATTGGAAAAAAGTTTCCAGACTTTGTCCAACATTAACCCTGTGGCCAGGGATTAAATTACTATGTAATACAAATTATTTCATATCACGATGTGTTTTAAGCTACTCTATGAAGTATGTGAAACATTATTGTTTATGGATTGGTGGCTGGCATGGTATCTTGCATAGAATGAGGCATGATAGATGGTAGCAATTCATGGTAATTAAAACTGATTTCCTTTCAGAACACGCAGCACTTACGTGCATTGTCATCTTGTTGCCATACCTGTTAGTATGAATTTCTTTATATTATCCACTGACAAATGGGTGAACATTTGGTAATAAGGTAATAAGGGTGTGAAAATTCTATTCTAACACTCTTTTTGTTTACAAAACATAAGTTTTTTATCTATTGGATGTGATTAGATATATGCAGGCGGATGTAGAACTGGATGTATTTTAAAGTTATTCTGCAATTACTGAGTTTTGTCTGAAGCTTTCTATATTAGAATAGACTCTTCCTTAAAATTGGAAATTAAGTGTACTTAGCAGAACTCTTAAGGCAATATAACTATCCTATACTACATCTCGAGTTATGCACATTCACTTCTTTGTATGGAACTCCAATGATTCTTGTTGGCTTATGCTTTATATGGAAATAAAGGGTCTTTTTAGTGCCCTAGTGTTGTGTGTCATCAGTTCTGAGGTAATTAATTCTGAATGGTGGTCAGCCCCTTAGAGGTGCTGCATATAGCTTAAATTATTCAGTGTTGCTCTTAGTTTCCTGGCTCAGAAATGGCAAATCCCAACATCATAGGGAATACATGTTTTTGTATTGTTTGCCATACTTGATTGATTTTTCATTTTGAGTTCAAACAAATGGTCTGTCTCAATTTTTGATCCAACCCACCTTTTTAGTCGGAGGTTTGTGTACCTGTATTGGAATCACTGTACTGGGGACAGTTTGGAATTGGAGTCAGGAGAGATGTTGTGTCTGTTCCTAGACACTCACCTCATCTAATAAAGCATGGTGTAAATCTGAACTTCTGTATAACTTAAGGAGGGCAAGCTTTTAATGTAGTTCTTCATTTTGTTGCTTTTCTTGATATTTCTTGATATTTTTTTCTGAAATGTGAAATAATACGGAGTTGTTGAGGGATTTTTACTTAAAAGTCTGTCCTCCAAGCTTTAGAGCAGACAGTGTGTTCTTTAGCGCCTTCTGACTTGGGATGGTTTTGTCCACATTCTCCTTTCAGTATTAAAGATGAGTTGAAAAAGGCAAGTTACCAATTTACTGCCATCCAAACAATGCAAAATATAAGCTGATTAAGATCGTTGACATTTAATTTTTTTGTTTAATAATGATGTGATATTTTACCTTTTAGAAGAACATATATAAGAATCTGATTCAAGTGTTCTTGGAAAATGTATATGGTAGATTTTGTCCAGCACTGTATGTAACTTACTTTCTGTTGTCTGGTTTCAGTTTCTTTTAAAATAAAGATAATTTTTTGCGGGGAAGCTGCCTGTTGATTTTATGAAGGTAATGTAATGCCTAGATTAACTCTTTTAATGTTCTGCCTGCGAGAATTCATTTGGATTAGTTACATTCCTGCAAAAACAGTATGAGGTCGTATTGATCAGAAAAGACAACTCCTGCCTCTCTTGGAGAGGTCCACTGTTCTGGCATTAATCTGAAGTAACTTCAAAGCAGTTTAGAAAAGGTCTTGCACCATAAACCCCAATTTTGTTCTTACGAGATGGGAGAGAAGGCTCAGGCACCACTTGGCTGATGAGATTTGTTTTTAGAGGTTTCTGCATTTAGGAAGAGATTATGCAAAAAATTATTCTAATTTATAAAATTATTACTGAACTATTCCTGTGTGTTGAAATTCCAGAACTAACACATACCAAATCAGTACCTTACTAGTAATTTTTAAAAGCAACTGATATGGGTGGTCCTAAGCCACACATACAAAACAGTTTGTTGGAGTAAATAGCACCTCATAAAATGTTCCTGCTCTTCTTAAAATATGGAAAGATGGAAGAAATGAGAGAGAATTTAGAAAGGACTGGAGAAAAAAAGGTTATTTATTAGATTAAAGATAAGAAAATGTAAACTACTAAAAGGACTTTTCCCCCCATATATTAAAGCCTCTGAAGCTATTAGAAGTGAAATAACCCCTGGAAGAGATGGATATATGTATTGGCAACTGGAAGGTCCAGAGTATTAATAATATTATTAAGATTTGACTGGAATATAAATCTCCATCCTTCATAGCACAGGAGATAGGAATTTGAGAATAAAGTTTTTCAAGGAAAATTTTATCTCCTCTCACTACAAAATTTCATGCACTTTTGACTGATAAGTTAGTGCAAACAGAAGAACAATCCTGGATGGATCTCTCTCTTGGTTTATTTTGCAGAAGTGTCACAGTGAGAGCTTAGTTATTTGTCCAAGTAAGTTAGCAATGGGGAATGTGCATGACACAGGTGGTGTTTCTTCAGGTACATATTAATACAAGATTTATAAGGGTGATCCAAGATCTTGCTCAGTCCCTTTTATGTCTTAGCTAAATCTGATACTTTGCCTTAGAAATGTGTTAGTGACATTTACTGTCTTCTACAAATGAAATACATAGCTTTGCATTGAAGATCCAGCTTTTAGGTCAATAGACTTTTTTGTTAATGTATTGGAGTTATTTTTGTGTAACTTGAGAACACCAAATACACTTAACCATAACTATGTCCTGTCTTGTAAAGGACATTGTATCCCCTTTCTGGTAGGAATAAATAATGAGCTGCTTCATTTCAGTATATTCTCTGTGATTAAACTAAAATTGACACCTGGATCGCCAAGTCAAGAAGACTAACACCTAAGACTTTTATTGCCCTTGAATGAACTCTCCAAAAGTGAAGGACGCATTTTGGATGACCACAGCCGCCGCATTCTGGAGTGGTAGGACATTCTGAGTTACTATTACATTATAATCATTCTAGCCAGTGCTGCTATTGGAACACCCTGATTTAAAACAAAACCAAACTTTACACCCTTTAACTCCCAACTCTTCAATTACTTCATCTAGGAAGAAAATAGGCAAATAGGATTTTCACTACTGCATGCAGTTTTGGCCTCTCCATTTTCAGTGCAGTAGAACTGGGAAAGCTTCGGAGTCAGCAAGGAAAAGCTATAAAAGAAAAGTAAGCTAAGAGTGTTTTAGGTAAAATGAATATCTTTCAAGAGTGGAGAAAGGTCTATAAAAAACTGAATGGCACCAAAGGGACGGTTGAATTTCCTGTTTCATCTTTGTCTGCACTTGCCTGGTTTGTCTTGCAATACCAACAACTAAGATACATTAAATAAAGGTAACATGAGAGAGGTTTAAAACAAACAGGAGGAGTTTCGTTCTCTCAGGGAGAATCTTTCCTCAGCTTTTATTTACTTACTTATTTTCTCTTACAGTTTGTTAGACTGATAGCAGTCAGTTTATGGAGACGTCATGGTTTAGGTCTGGGGTCAGAACTGTAAACCATAGAAGTCTTATCTTCTGCAGCTGACAGCAAGGCTCCTTATGCCATGGTGCAGATCCTACCGTAAGTCTGAAAACATATACTGTACAAGGTTTAAAAAAAAAAAAAGTCACCTGTGCCAAAAATACCTAAAGCATTTTGACTTTCAGTTAAATTTCTTTTCTGTTGTACTTTTCAGTGCTCTTGGAACGAGGAATTCAATTATCAGATTCCAGTCCATGCAAGCATTCATCCAGATGATACTGATGTAGGTGAGTGAGAGTAGAGAATACCCTAGAAATTGTATCAGTTACGGATTTCTTGCGCTGACAAAGTTTTGAACCTCCGTGGTATCTACTTTTATAGATACACATATATACACACACACACGCTACTTAATAGCAACCACTGCTATTTGAACATTGCTTTAATATAGATAATAGAACATAAAAAACAAATCTTCAGGGACACATATCAGAAAATCTAGCTCAGTTTTCTTTGGTCATATTTTAGAAGAAAGACTTTTTGCTTCTGGATTTTTTCCAAATAGTTCTAAGTAGTTGTTTACTTCAGAGGGACTCAAGCATACTGGGATGTTTATCCAGATGTGTCTGGCTCTCCTTTCAAGCTCCCCAGCAGCCGCTGCCTTCTCCACAGTAGCTGTTGTTCCAGCAGACAGTTACTGTGGGTCTGAGGGAGGCAGAGCACACTCTGCACATCACCTCTCCAGCTCTTGGCACAGGCCGGCAATCCGTGTTTCAGAGGACATGGGGAAGTTTCAGTGTATTGCTAAACCAGCCCTCAGCTTTCAATATTTTTTACCAGACGTTCTCAAGCAGCAGTTTGCCACTTTACGGACACGTATTTGGATAATAAGGGCTGCGTTCCTTCCCGCCCCGCTGAGGTGTAAATGACGACGACCGCCTCACAGGTGCCTACGAGCAGCCCCGGATCCCTCCGCCTTACCCCCGGAAGCGCTCTTGCAGAGCACCGGAAACCTTCCTGCCCCTAGCAACGGCGGCGCGCCCCTAGCAACAGGGCCGCCATGCCGGTGTGGCTGAGGGAGCACTGCTGGCGGCAGACAGACTCCGCCGTCTACCTCTCGCTGCCCGTGCGCGGCCTTCGGGTCACCCCCGCCAACATCTTCTGCACCGACCAATACCTGAAGGTGAGGCGGCCGCACTCCTCTCAGGAGGCTGCTGGTCATGAGGTGTCACTGCACTGGCATGTGCTGTGCCCCTGGGCCTGTGCTTGGCATTGCTTTATAGCTCTGTTAAAAAGCACTGGCTTAATACACCGTGGCAGCAGGGCTGTCAAGTTTATAATTTTTTATAATATTTACTCTATAACCTCCCTTTGTATGCTGCAGGCTGGTAAATGCGCATCTTACCAGAGATAACAGCTTTACCACTCTTCATTCTTCGCTGTGATAATGCTCTTGCTACTCAACCAGCTGCCTTTTCTGTCATATACAGCTGCTTATATTATGACTCATAATTCTAATTTTGAGGCTTCCATTGCAGTGCTGAAGAAGCAACTTTTTTAGTTTCTTTTATCTAGTCTAATAAAATAAATAACCTTTATACCGCATACTAAGCAAAATTAGTTTTGTCAATAGCATGTGTTTCTTGAGGATTACTGTATGCTTGTACTGAGTATTTTGAATATGTGAGATTTAATTAAAAAATGTAAATATTAGTCCACATTATATATTTTTAGGTAAGCATCCCTCCCTTTTTATTTGAAGCCATTTTATATGCTCCTATTGATGACACAAACAGTACAGCAAAGATTGGAAATGGAGTAATTTTTTTCACCTTGTATAAAAAAGAGGCAGCCATGTGGGATTCCCTAACTCTAGGAAATGGTAAGTTCTCTACTGTGAAAACTAGGTTTTGTGTAAGAAACTCAAACTGTGCCAAAAATTGACAAACTATAATAAGCAATGTGAAACTTCTGCTGCTAGATATCTTATAAGTTAAACCTTGTTGTTCATTATTTAAACCAGAAAATATATGAAAAGAGACAAAGAATATGTACTGCCTTTAGCGCACATAGCACAAAGCAATGTTTCTTTTAACTTACATTTTGTGTGTTAGCAAATCTTCGATTTTTCTTTTTTAGAGATGGGCTTGATAGAGACTGGTTTGTGAAATTTGAACCATGTTGTGTTTTCCCTGACAAGTAGCAGAAAGAATGCTCTTTTTATGAATATGGTGCATAACAGTAGAACTTCACATCTAAATTACTAGAATAGTTTTTATTTTTTTGTCAAGCTGACAAGGAGAAACTGCAGTATCTAAGAGAGAATGCTGTTCTAAAAGCCCATGAAAAGGCAAAAGAGGAGACAGAAGCAAAAAAAGTTACAAAACAGGAACACAAAAAATATGCTTTGGAGGCTACAATGAAGGTAAGCTTAGAAGAAACTCTGCAAGACATGTAGTGTAAACAATTGCCAAATAATCTGGCAGCTGCTTGGTTAAATGTACCTTAAAAATATGAAAAGTACTCATTTCTACTACAGTGGTGGAGAACCTTGTTATTTCTTTGTAGTTAAAACATATCTATTACCAAATATGAAAATGATACAGAAAAAAGTATGTATAATTTGCCATTTTCCATGAGTAATACTAAAATAATAAAAATAATTGGCGAGGAGCTCCTATTTTTGTCAAGTCAAAGATGACTACAATAACATGGCAAAACCATACTCTTTTGTGGCCTTTGCATTGGTGCAAGTGTTTAGTCATTTGGCACTGTTAAAAATACTGATTTTTTAAACAAAATTCTTATGTGTATAAAAGTCTGGTTGCTTCATTTGTGTTGAAAAGGATTTTAATTTTAAGACTGCATATGCAGTTTGGACCAAAATGGACTGCAGTTAGTGACTTTCTTATTAGCAACGTTGTACCTATTCTACCTATGTAGTAATCTGAAAGAGAAGAAACAAGGAATAGTGTATTAAAATGAAGCCATATATTTTATATTCATGTGTATTCCAGAGATCTGCATTGGAATATGGGTAGGATTTTCATTGTTTGCAAGTAAAATTCATTTCTGAATGTTTCTGGATCATACCTTAATCGTGGTAGTAAAATAGTGAAAAGATAAGACTTGTAAAAATCTAACCAGAAATCTTTATCAGTCATTTTTAAGCATCTCTCATAACTCTGCTTATATGATCGCAGCAATGATGACACTATGCTTTGGATATGAAAGTGGGAAAATAATGGTAACTTTCACTTAGTCATCTTACTATTGTCAGGTGTTACATGTCTCATAGGTTTATCATTCAAACAGCTAGAAGAAGCAGAAAGAAAAAGAATTGAAGATCTGAAAGAAAAGGAGCGGCAGAAGGTCACTAAGGAGTTGGAGTTATGGAAAAAACAGCAAGAAGATGCTGAGAAACAAAAGAGGGTACAAAAAGAAGGGGAACTACATGAAGAAGTAGAGCAATTAAAGGAGAAGAAAAAGGAAAAAATGAACAAAACTAGGAATCCTCATGAAGGAACTTCTAAGACCAGACTCAAACCTACTAAAGGTTGTATTATTGGAGTGTATTTTATTATTCTTTAAAGTGTCGGTATAACTGTATTCCTGAATATTTTGGTTCGTCATTTACCTTTGTCTCCACCATACCAAACTAATTCTTTTAGACTGCAGTTATTTTAGCGTTATTATTTTCACGCAATTTATTGAGCTAAAGCATGTGAGTTCTTAGCTCTTATTTAAGTCTTTGGAAATACAAGGGCAGGTTTTGTTCTAAGCTTCAGAAAAGTGAAACAGCATTTCTCTCTCTGACAGTGTAATGCAGACTTTCAGGGTGGAGTTCCTGTTACCATAAGTTACCTAACTGCTGGCTCTTGGAGAAATACGCAGTCTCCTTTTGCACTCTCTATCCCATGTCTTGGCCCCACAGAGAACCAATTCAGGGAACTAAATCAACAGAAAATATTTCATTTTTGCTTTGCTTGTTTGTTTTGGTAAGGTTAGTTTTAGCTCTTGCAATTGCCCGGTTAGACAATCGTATAAATGACAGAGATAGTGATGTAAGAGAAGTTTAAGTACATTTCTGACAGATAATGTAGCCAGTAAATAGATGGCATGATACAGCCAGAACAAACGTTTTTTGAACTTTCCCTTCAAAAGAACAACTGTAGACCTATTAGAGGTTAAGTTCTAATGTGCAGAATTTCTAAATTAGGTATACTTTGGACTTTGGTAGAAAACCAGAAAAATCCCTTTTGCTTCATTTTTCATTTCCGGTTCTGCAATTCTGTTCATAGGTCATGGTTCCTATAGTATGTTTTCAGAAAACTTAAAGGAAGAGCAGTTACCAGCTCCTCGATCTGCTGCTACAATTAAAATCAACTTTACATCACGAGTTTTTCCTACAGCTCTGCGAGAATCTCGCGTTGCAGAAGAGGAGGAGGTAGGATTGCTCTCTGCTTTAATATGATGCTTCTACCGTCTTCCAAGGTGGTGAATTTTTTACACCTCATTCAGTAAGTTTACAAAAATGTTACCTCTGCCAAGAAATGTTACCTGTGCAATATTCTTATCTTCTAAGGAAGACAGTCTTATTTAAGTTAAGATTTGACGAAATCCTTTTGCATAACAATTATTTTCATCAAGCATGTGATTATGCAGATCAATAAATAGCATGTACTTTTTTTTGTTGGGAGGGAAAAAAAAAAAAGAAAGGCAGCGATATTAATTGAATTCCTTGAAGTACAAAATTTGAAATGTCTTTACTCTTATATTTAAGATTAAGTTCTTCCTTCTTAAAAAGAAACTTACAGTTAGCTCTTCTGAGCTCTATTGAATGAACACAAAGAGTCATTTTGGAAGTTCCAAAACAAACAAGCAAACAAAAATGTGTTAGTGGTGCATTAACCTTACTTCTCACATAGTCATAAAGTATTTGGGGAAACTTGGAAGGTTTCCATATCTGATAATATTAAATATTTCTGCCCGTCCAAAATATACGGCAAGTAGAATTCCTTTGATAGGACTGAGTAAAGAGATGAAAACAAAATCCTTTTTTTGGATTTGAATTTTGCTTCAGAAACAATACTTGTATTTTTGTATATTGACAGTGGCTACGTAAACAAGCAGAAGCTCGAAGAACAATAAGTGCTGATTTGTCTGAGCTGGAAGATTTAAAAGAAGAGGAGAAGAATCCAGATTGGCTAAAGGAGAAAGGAAAGTAAGTTAGATTCCATTTGAAGATATATTTAAAATGAAGTATTAATTATATAACGTATGTCTATTGTTTAGTTATGGTATTTTTATCCTAGACACAGATGTATTTCCTTTCATTTGTACTTTTTATTGAGAGATTAAATATCTGTCTAAAGCAAGCTTTAGGGATTTGATAAAAATATTGGTATGTTTATATAGCTGTGTTACACAGAAAGGTTTGATTGGGGGATCATAATTAGATACATAGTCTTCAAAATTAGTCCTGTGTCTACATAGATATGTCCACCTCTTACTGTTCTTCATTGCTTTTAAGCAGTCCCTGGTTTTATTAAGTTGTGTGTCTATATTTTAAGGCTGTAAATGGCCATTTCCAAGGAAAAGTCGCTAAAACTTTTTTTGAAAACTTTTTAAAAATGAATTGTGAACAATATGTCATTTTTTATTTTGTGATGTATCACCTTGTTTAAAGTGCATATTTCACTTTTTGTTTTATACTTAGCAAAATGTTTGCAACGGGAAACTATCTTGCAGCTGTAAATGCATATAACCTCGCAGTGCGGCTAAACAATAAGCTTCCCCTGCTGTATCTGAATCGTGCTGCTTGCCACCTTAAACTGAGAAATTTACATAAAGCTATTGGAGATTCCTCTAAGGTATAAATATATAGGGTCTCAGACTGTCATCTTATATGTGGTTGTGATTTACTACTGTGATGCTTCTGTTTCGTGCAGATCTGTAAAAAGTTATTATTGTGATTCAAAAAATTATAAATTTGAAATGGATAAAACGAAGCCATTTTGATGAAATATTAAAACTTGATATCGATTGACCAATGAGCTTTCATAAATTTAAAAGAAAACAACAGCAAAAAACCCACCCCAAACATGCTTCCACACATTTAGACCAAATGGCCTTATGTTGACTCAGTATGTGTTTCTTTATAGGTAAAATAGTGTAGCAATATAGACACTTGGGGAAAAAAAGAGACAACGTTGAGAAAGAAACTATACACAGATACCTTTTGTGTTATGTTGTGGTGTTCTTCATTTTGTGGGAAGAAAAGAAAAAAGGTGACGGTGATGAGGAGATACTTTAGAAAAACCCCGACAAACCAGACATTTTTAAAGGAAGACTGTATGAATTTGATATTTTAGTAGCCATTATTTGTGCAATGACAGAGGAGGGATATCAAATGGCGTGTGAATAATTTGAAGAAAGTTGTCCCAGAATTATTATTTTTTGAAGTAATAAATACTGTAGCATGGTATGTAATATGTATAAAAATAGAATACATTATTTGACTGTAATAAACGTTTAACACAGTATTTGTCAGTTTTTAGCCATGGCAGTGAAACTGTATTTAGCAAACTGTGGGGTGACAGACACAAGTCTTAATAACTAGAATCACAAGGTATATAGTTATATTTGAATAGTTATTTTCTATTTCTATTTGAATTGTTATTACGTTACTGTATAATAATAGTAATTAGGTGAGAAACGTGTGTGTAAATAAGAAAAAAATACCAAAACTATGGAAAATCAACCTAAAAATATTTTGGGTATTTTCATTTGTAAAGGCACTAGAACTGCTGACGCCACCTGTTCCTGATAATGAGAATGCTCGAGTAAAAGCATATGTGAGGCGAGGAACAGCATTTTGTCAGCTGGAATTATATACTGAAGGTGAGACCTTGATTTTGTGAAAACATGCACGTGGATTTATAGTGACATGCAAGTAATTCTGTTTAGCTGAATGAGATGGCTCACACCTTTATTTTTTTTTTTTTCAGGAGAGCTGTAAAAGGAGGCCTACATAATTTATGTCTCTTTTTGTTACGAGCTGTTATACCACCACATTCCTTAATTTTTTTTTTTATGTTGCTGGCTAATTGCAATTCCAATTAAAAAAATCTTTACAAGTTTTAAAAAAACTAGATTGCATACTCCTAATTTAAGGGAATACAAGTTAGTTTTTCCTTTGAGGAAAGGGCTTTACTGAGTCGTGTATCCTCTGTTTGGTCTATTTAGTAGTCAGTCTTTTTGTGCATAACAGTCAGCTATTGACCGTAGCAGTAGAACATATTAGTTAAGAAAGAATGAGAGGTCGGAGATGAGGTATTTGCATTGGGAAGCATTCAGATGTGGGATGCAAACTGATATGAACTAGGTTGCACTAGTTTTGCTGTTCATGAACGGTTTATTAGTTTTGAGATTGTATTTACAGTATTTACAACCATAGAACAAATTAACTTAACCTGAAATACTTCTACAATATTTGCTTGTGAAGTCCTTAGTACCATATCGTTGTAAAATGATGTATGAAACCTGTATTGATGAGCAAAATGTTTCATCAGGTATGTGTGATTTGTGTGAAAATACTGGAATTAAGTGTCCCTACTGAGGTCTCCAAGAGTATTACTTTAGTTGTGTAAGGCAAATCTACAAATGAAATTTGGTAATAGAAAGCGGAGCATATTCAAAATGTCAGTGTGGGCTTTTCACATTGGTTACCTTTTGCTGCCTATGAATCACTTTATCATTCCTTTACAACTTCATGTGCACTTGGAAACCTTATAAAAAAGACAATTAAACAAGATTTTATTTTGATTCCTGTACTCATGGTTTGTTTCCCCCCCCCAAACTCTAGCATTGACAGTTCATGTCTTCATTTTTTTCTCGTTTTCATGCACTTCAATTCTGTCTGTCATCCAACTTTTCTCTCTTCTGCAGAACGCTTTTGAACATTCCCCTCATGCATGCATGCATGTATATACATATATATGAATGAAGAGGCCCTCTTTTCATATTTCAATACTAGAAGATGTTTACCTAGGAGAGTGTTTCCACTAAAATGTTTTTTAAAATAATATAAACAAAATGTAAATTTATTTACTGACAAAAGTTAAACCTAATGTCATTCTGATTCCTTCTTGCTCAGTAGCGAAACTCAAGATCAATACTTTGTGCATATGATTAAGGAACAGTTATTTCCAGGTAGTTACTGAAGAGGATGCTCTTGCATTATTGATTGACATTCTTATTGATGTATCTAAATTAGGTCTCCAGGATTATGAAGCAGCTCTCAAGATTGATCCTGAAAATAAAACGATAGAAAAAGATGCTGAGAAGATTCGACACCTAATTCAAGGAACACAAGATTCTTAAAAAAAAAAAAAGCTTTTTGACCAGGGTGCCTTTTGAGGTTATCAGGAGGAACCTGAGTTCTCTTCAATATCTTGTTAACTAGACATTTTTCTGTTTCACTCTATTTTTGGAAAGTATGGTATTATTATAGATTAGATATGTTTTATATGATTTTGATACAAAGTTGTTATGGTTCTGCTTTCTATGAAATATTTGTGGGCTGACTATTAAAACATGCTTTTGGTACTTGATTTAAAGTTACTCATGACTAAAGTATCTGTCTGGAAATATCTACAGAATCTAGACAATGGCTTTTCAAACAACTTTAATAGCTCCATATAGTCAACAACTGTTAACTTCTTATATTTCTGTTCTCCACCAAAGCTGAAACAGGTGTGTGTGATATGGTTATGGTTATAACCTTTCCTCTTTTTTTTATTTTTCATAGTGTTTGGTACATCTGAAACTAAGACCAGTGAATTTAGATACTCGAATTCAGGCGTCTAGTTTGGAAAACCTCCACCTGGAAACTTAGAGGTAGATCTTATGTAGTGCAGAACATTCTTTTTAACATTAAGTAATGTACATTCAGTATTTTCAGAAAATTTTGAAACATTTGTTCGGGCTGACCAAACAAGTTAATTGGAAAAATTGCAAACTTGTAACATTGTATTTTAGTATAGTGGTAAATTAATTCTGTGATTTATTGTCCTATCAATGAATATGACTGACTTCTTCCATCCTACTACAATTAGTAATCTTACAGTATAGCTATACGGCATATTCTAAATCAAAAAGATTGTTATTTATATAAGCATATAATTTTTTCTTGAGCTAGTGTTTTAACTTGTATTCTATTGACATTGGCCACTGTCTCGGGAATACTCATGTGATTAAAGATTCTCAAAAAAAGATCATCTTGGAGAGGTTAAAAGTGGTGTAAAGTGGCATGAAGTATGACACCGTGCTTTGAAGTCCTGCACCTGTCATTTTAGATAGCAGAAGAATGTAATATAGTATTATATTGTTTATATATATGTTAGCATTTGTATTACAGTGACAATGAAATGCCTGAAATACTGGACTTGAAGTGGTTCTGTTTTGTTAAGCATTCTATGCAAGTTGTGACCATTTCAACTACGCTCCCTTCAGTAGCAGTTTTAGCAGATTTCTCAATTTTCCACATTGGCTGATTTCCTGAATACCGTTTATGACTGATTTCTGTCTTTAGAAGAACATACTTATTATGCAGATATATGTCATCCTGTGTAAACTTTTTACTCTTGGAACAGGGAGAATGTGGCAGGTGTTGGTCCCAGTTGCTTTACCTAGAACCTTGAGAGGAATGCTGAGGTGAATCATAAATGTCTGAGGTAGCTGCTATTCTGTCTTTCCTACAGGTCCCTACTGCATTGCAATGGAAGGAGGTGAGAATACTTTATTTATAGCAATTAAAGGAGGGCAGTGCAGGAGCTTTAGTGGCTCAGTTGAATGTAATGGTACACTTGCCAAAATAGGGCTATTTTCTGAAGGGAAGTGGGGGCTATGGGGAGAGACAGTGGCAATGGGAAAAAGAAAATGCAAAGAAGCAGGTGCCGGTTCAAAGTTCCACGTTTTCTGCTTTGCTTTCAGAGCCTGTTAGAACAACCTGTATACATCTGTGTAGGCTGTTTGTATTGCAGTGGTTTGTTATAGAGAGGCACCTTGTTTTACTGCTATGAAATAGCAGCAGTGCCCTCTTTAAAGGTTAGGGAAGTAAATGTGCTTGGTGGTGTGAGCATTATCAGCCTGTTTCATCTGATTATATTGTTAACAAATGGATGTTCAACTTCTGACTTCAATAGCTAAGCCGATGGTGTGTACATCATGTCAAAGTCATGCTTTGTGTTGGCATTAGTGACTGACTTAGACTAACTTAAGTCTGACTGACTTAGACTCAGACTAAGTCACTAGACTGACTAAGTCATTAGACTGACTAAGTTTTAAAATCAGAAAATACCTCAATTTAACAAATAAACCTTCAGGTCAATGTCTCTTGCACTTAACTCTTTCTATAAAATTAGAGTTCCACACTTATGATACTGGTTTCAAAAGTTTTATTTTTATGTGTTTAGGTCTGATTGAGAGAAGTGTATCATCAAATGGGCTACATGTTTTTTTGATACATCTTATTCAACCCAGCAAAACCAAAATAAATCAGATATTGACAGTTATTCCCAGAAGGACTCAAATAGCAGATTAGTTTTCTTAAAGCTAAGTATCTAGTCTAACTGTATGACAAAAAGATAGAGATGCATTTTTACAGACTATGCTGTAAATTGTGGTAGTCACATACCCCACTTCTGTCAGTTGCGGTGTTTAAATAACTACCGTGAAATGACCCACAAGTAAGTGTTTTGACAGGGTTTGATCCACTGGGTGATAAGGACGGGGTACCACCTGTGAGATAGGTGGAATAGCACCATATTCACTTGAAGTTGTTTTAACAGTAAAACCTGAGGCTTTGTCAAAGAACCATTGGTCATGAGTGTTTTGGGGTTCAGCATATGGGAAAACACTGGATTGCCAGGATTTGCGCAGAGAGGCAAAGGAGGCGGTTGGCTTAATTCAGTGTTTGGACTTAACGGCAATTTCTCCGCAGAAGTAATCTTCTCTCCCTACTGAGAGACAGATTTTAATTCAGCATTTCAAATAACAGGGCAAAGCCTTTCATATCTGTTAAATGTTTGTGGTTGAAGCAAATGTTGCTCAAGATGTGTATTGAAATACACGCAGGGTGGAAAGTGAGGAACTTAACACTGCTGAGTTTTGACCTTATTTAGTAATCTGTGGACAGTGATAAATGGTCTCATGTTGACTATGAAGTATTGGAATTTGCATCAATTTCTGCATTATTGATAATCTTGAGTATAGAAAATATCTTAATATGTGTGGCAGAAATAATTAGCATGGATAAGAAAAATATAAATGAGTAAGAATATAATGATGCTTTGCGGATGGTTTTAGTTTCTTCTTTTCTAATGTACGGAAATACGTATACTAAAATAGAGCCTTAAACAAACCTCCAGATGACTACTTTCTTGCTCATTTCACATGCATGCATTTTTATTTTTATTCCTCTGTGGGGCATGAATTAATATATGACAGAGACTTGGTAGTACATTCATGCAAAGTGCTCTAACGTGATATTGATGAGCGTGGGGTGAAATGGCACCGAATCAGGTGCCTCCCTTCGTTTTGCTGAGTGAGCCATTCAAACCCTGTGCTTCAGAGGTGCAATGACATTTTTTTTCTCTATTTGTCAATTGCTTAAGAGATGAAGAAAACACTGAAGTTGCTAGTTTAGCGAAAACTCAAGTAAGAAGCTCTGACTTTGCCTTTGTTGTGTTTATTAACGAGGCCTGTTGTCGTCTCCCGGTTGTTCTGCACTGGTATAAGAGCCTTGCTCGGCGGAGACCCCTGGGCCTTGGGCCCTGCTCCGCGCGGCCCGTTGATGCGGGGCGGGAGCTGCTTCATCCCGGTCGCGGGCGGCCCTCGGGTCGGACAGCTGCTCCTGGAGCAGTTCCAAACCTCCGCTGTTGGGAAACTTTCCAAATAGGTTAATTTGCGGCCATCTACTCCAAGGATCAAGTATTTCCAGCCTACAGGGAAGCGCAGCCTGGCGTTCGGCGGCGCGGCGTTGCCATGGCAGCGGGGGCCCGGCGGGGCAGGGCCGCCCGCTCGCCGCGGTGCTTGCTGGGCGTTGTAGTTCGCCAGGCGCGCAGGGCGGCGGGCGGCGGCGAGGTGCGGACTGCGCTGCCCAGGGTGCTGCGGTGCACCGCCGCAGTGCGCAGGCGCGGCCCGGGCGGGTCGGTGTTGTTTTTGACGGCGTCACCGGCGGTGGTGGCGGCAGCGGTGGCCCCTCGTCAGTGGCGGGACCCCTGGGGGCCGCGCTCCGGTAAGGCGACGGGAGGAGTCTGCGCGGGGGGGGGACTGCCGCCTCCCGGCCGGACCTCGGTGCGCAGTCACCCGGGGAGCGTGGCGGCCCGGGCCGCGGAGGGGCTGCCTGGAGCGGGGCGAAGCCTGGGGGCGTTGGTGCCGGGGCAGGGTGGCAGTGAGCGGCGCGTGGTGGGGCCGCCGGGCCTCTCTGAGGCGGCCGAGCGGGATCCGCGGGCAGCGCTCCCCGCCGGGCCGGCCCCGAGCGCTGGCCTTTGCCAGCTTCCTCCTCTTTCATCATCTGCCTCCGTCTCCCCGGCTGATGCAAGGTGTTCTCTTTCATAAATGGTGTTATTGTGGCTGTAGCTGCTGGGGCCCGGCCCACGCTCCCCTGCAGGTGTGAGCGGGAGGGCGGCAGCGGGTGCGGGGTGAGGAGCTGCGTTGGCCTGGCTGGAAATCATGGCAGGGAAATAGTCTTTATGGTTTGCTAAATATATTCATCAAGAAGAATGTTACTTTGGGGAAGAAATTACACCGCTTTTTAGAAATAATAAACCTGCACGAAAACCCCGAGGTATAATACTGCTGTAACGTGTTTTTATTTCTGCTGTGCAGCACAGAAGCTGCTGTAGAAGAGAACCGAGTTTTCACTTGGAATGACAGCACAGCAGACTCTAAAGAACGCCCATTCCTGTTGGTGCCTTGTTATTCGTCTTTGTCAATGCTTATTGAGTTTTTTTTTTAGTCTAGGAAATCCTCTTTGAAGACGGAAGAACTTCTTTAGACTGTTTTTGTAATAGTTATTCTTTCTGAGACTGGTATTTATTCTACTTCACAGTGGATAAATAGGATGTGATAATGTGTAACGTTGTCAACAATACATATGGCTGTAAACTTATATACCTTATGCTTCTGATTTGCATTTCACTAAGTTTAGGAAAGTAGTTCACACTTCTGATTCCCTGCACCCTTCCCTCCGTCCCTAGCAAAAATACTTGGAGATTGAACTCTGAATGTAGTGGGTATTTATTTTGTCTAGATAGATATTTAAAAGATGATGTCACTGTGAGTGTAGGACATTTGTGGGCCTAGAATCAGATTTGCAGTTTAAACTGGAGTGTAGAAGAACTTGAACTGTAACTTTCTTTTGAAAAATTGTGGCAGTGAAGATATTTAGTGAGAAGGCAAACCAGTGAAGCTGTATCGGGGGGGTGGGGTGTCTTTCTTTTTTTCAATCTTTCCTTCTGGCTTGGCCAGACATATAAGGGGATGTGGAATACTCTACTGTATCCTGCAGTTATCCCTGCTGATATTGGAACCCCTGTTAGCGTCATCTTGATTTGTTAGGTAGTTTGCAGTCTTCATGTCTGTTTAATTCCTGCCTGAAACAACTTGTTTTTTTTTAATAGCTTGCATTCAGGAAGACAGTGCAAACTGTATCCAGCACCCTTGGGCAGGTAGAAAAAGCCTCCTGTTTCTTAGTGGGTCTTTGTTACTTGGTGGTGAAGAATACAAGCAGATGAAGATTTTGTGAATAGATCAGTTTAGCCATTGGGCTGAGATTAGCTTTCCATGTTTCAGTTTACTTAGGGGACTGTAGTTGACTCTGTGTGTTATATTAATCTTTTACAGAAATAAGCTTTTACAGAAATTAGCTCCAGATCATGATTGAAGTTTAGGAAAACTGTACCTAGGTATTTTATTTTTATTTAAGCTTTTTAGGCTGTTTTGCTCTTTTAGAGCTAACTAATGATAATTAATAAAATGCTTTACTTTTGATAACTGTTTTACACATCTATGTGTGCTGAATGTGCTTGTAGGAATATAGCAACCCCAGAAATACCCTTCAGTCTGATGCCATGCTAGCTAAATAAATTGAACAGTTCTGTCTGTAAACCTCAATGATTCTGTCATTATTCTTTTTTATTCCATGCTTTTTCTTGATATTAAAAACTTTTCTATTTTGGATATTGATCACCTGTATGCAGTTAAATATGCAGTATTAGTAGAATCTGGGTGAAAATAAGGTAAGGCAGGCCAGCAAGTAATAGAAAATAATGATTATTTGTTTGGTTGTTCCTGTGTTTATTTTCTTAATATTTTTTTATTATGCCAATACTCATGTAGTTAGGTCCTGAAGCTTTCATTTGGGAACAGAAGACAGGTGATTAATGCTTCATGGAGCCTGAGGCCATGGTTGTGTATTCAGTAGAATTGGTTTTATGCAGTGCTTAATTAACTGTCAGTCTGTGATCTGGTTGGAGAAGGAGAACACCAAAAATGATGAAATGCTGAGTTAGCTAGAGGAAGACAGACACTATGATGTCCAGCACAGAGTCTGCTGTTAAAACTTGCTCTTTCCAAATTTGTAAATGCACTTGTATCAACATTTATTTATTTATTTATTTATTTTGCCTATTAAAGTATTTGCAATATGTGACTTGGTTGTTTGTTATCTGGCACTGAGATGCACTAGTACTGGAGTTGTCATGTTATGAAACCACAGCTGGAATTTCTTCCACAGTGGAGATCAAACTCCCTAGTAAGGACTGGGTAACCACTGGTACTATATTTGCCCCAAACTGTACTTTCTGTGGTTACACAAAAGGCTTGGTTTTCAATAGCAATAAGTTTAGTACTCTTATGGTCACTCTTATTCACTGAACTGTAGAATAATTAAATGGAAGTGTTTTTATACTGAAGACAATTCTTAAAAGATAATTTCACATCACCAGTATAGTTTTTGCAATGTAGCCAGTGATGTTTCTGATAAGGAGCAAGTTCTGGTGCTGGTAGTTACCTTCCTCTGAAAGGAATGCTGCTGCTGAATGCCTGGTCAAATTAAAAATAATTTCATGACAGCAAGCAGATGTTATCGCCTCATGAGAACTCTGGAACACAGTTTTTGCCATTTGGGCATTTCTTATTTTTTGATTTTTTTTAAAACAAATCATTATTTTAAAAAATGTATTTATGATTCTAAAGAGTATGTATTTAAAAAAAACCCAAAACAAACAAAAAACCCCACCCAAACAAAAAAGCAATCCAAACCCACCTCCCACCCTGATGAGATTCCAGGAAAAGCACTAATGAAAGAAGAAAAACGTCTAGAGGAAAATGACAACCGTATTCAAAGTGGGGCTTTATAATAAATGGAAATCCAGTTTTTCAGTAATTTTGATACCTGTGTTGATTCTTAGTGAATATTTTTGCTTTATAAACTGTGGTTGTGATGATCACCTGATTACTATTGCCTTTTTTACAGAGGAATCCCAAATATGTTAGTTGAAGTTGATGAGGAAAAAGTATTAGATTAGAAAAACATATGTTAGCTACCATAATGCAGAGATATGAGACAAATATTAACTGTATTTTTAAAGAAACCTAAATGGAATTGGAAGTTTCATATCTTGTTGTGCAGATTTCTAGTCTCACTGGCATATTTAGATGTTCTAATTCAAGGTTTCTGTATATTTTCTGCATTAACAAACTAGGAGTAAAGACAGAATTGACAATGAAGTAGGGAGAAAATAAATTTAAACAAATAGGTGCTTTTCTCTGTGTTCTTACTGGAAATAACTAGGTGTGGGAAATAAAGCAGATGTCTGAAGTTCTCAGAACTCTCTGCTTTTCTATAAAACAACGTTTATATTGACAGCTTTATTGAACCATTATTTCTTTTGCTCTTTTGTTACATTGTATGAATAACATAACACACAATTGATTGGAAATTGTTCTGTTTTGGGGAAGTTTTTTCCCCCTGAGTTAAATCTGTAGTAAATTCTATTTAACAACTTGATACATTTTTATTTTAAGGAACAAGAAATGCATTAAATTTCTTTTTAAAGTCTTTCTGTTAGTTAAGAACTTTGAAAAATAAACTGGATGTGTAACAATAATGAATAGTCTGTATTCTTCGTAGAGAAAAAATAGGCAGCTGCAGGCAGATAGTTCTCTTCTGAAAATAACTTCCCAAGTCATCCAGTAGCATTGTAAAAGGTAAAATTTGTACTTCAGAGTTTTTTTGTTCTGTTTTTGTACTCTCCAGGTACTCTCTCAATTTTCTTCAGAATCAGTATTTTAAGAGTACTTGAAAGGAGTGAAAGAAACACAAAACATTGTTTTGCCCCATAGTTGAAGATACTTAGTTCCAAAGGTCCTAATTTGTGTCATCTCCAAAAAAGATGGTTTTCTTGAATAAACTGTATTTCCTCTGCATGTAACAGTGACTCCACCTACTGAAACGTGTCTTAAACAATTATGCTACAGACAAATTTTAATTATGGATTTATTGACTAGCCTCGTTTGTTATTAGCTAGTCTAAGAGCTTTTTGACTAGCTAAAATAGTTATGTACTTAACAAAGCCATATTTGTTCTGAATATAAAAAAGATAATAGTAAATATGCACAAAATAATATATTTTTCTAAACTTTTATTCTCTTTTTTTTTTTAATTCCAGAATAACAGTTTGTGAATTAATGCAGTGTTCTGTAACATTATGATTTGTTTTCTTTGTTTTTTTTTTTCAAGAGAGCAGTGAAATTGTGTATCTTGCATGTTAAAAGAATCTACTTTTACTTGCAGCGTGCTTTGAATATGTCTGAAAATTCCAGTGACAGTGATTCATCTTGTGGCTGGACTGTCATCAATCATGAGGTACCCAATCTCAAATTAGTGAAGGTCTATCAGGTTAATACTAGCAATATGCAGTAAAATATTATTTCAACTTTGTAGTTCTTGTTTTGTGTGGACATTGCATATCAACAAAGAATATAGAAGAGAGATATTTATAAATAAGAAAGCATAAATCTATTGGTTTATGTAGATACTTTGTGTATCCTTTACTATAGCTGATACAAATTTTCTTACTTAAAAGAATAATTTTTTTCTTCAAAGGTTTTACTTTGGGGAATTGCTATAATTTTAGTGAGATGTTCTCCTTTGTTCCATCTTTCCTGAAGACATTGACATGCTCTGTGACTTTCCTGTTGTTGCAAATGTAATTTTCTTTTCCTTCCAAATCTCCTTCCACCAAGACCACTCCGCCCACCCCCCCAGCCTCCCCCCAAAAATATTAAAGATGTTGGGAATAATGGGCAGGAAAAGTAGACAGAAGGAAATGATTGCATGAGTTCTCCATGTGTTTTCTACCACTAAAATAGCTGATCCTAGCCTCAACAGTTGCTGTTTAGGAGCAGCCCTCTGTCTTTACATTCTGTCTGCCCTACTGTGAAGCTATGAGTAAAGGAGTGACAACATTTTATTGGGTTTACTAGGAAATGAAGGTGATGGCAGGGCAGGGCAGCTCTCCTTACACGTGTGCTATAAGGTCAGGAACAAGAAGAATTAGCTTTCTTGGAGCTTAATGTGATGATTGGTGAGGGCTGTCTGTACTTACGCTTGGATGATCTTGAAAACTAACAGCCTGGAGGAACCTTGAGGGCGGTAAGAGATTCTTCTGTGGGAAGGACTGAGTTTTGAAGTGACTTTCTTTTGTGTTTTCCAGGGACTTGCAGCAGCTTTTAGTGCAAGTCAAGTTCTTTGCAGTTCACATTGGAATTCTGGGTTTCCCTGGCTTTATTTTTCAGGAAGGAGAGCACAAGGCATAAAATACATAGAAATAATCTGGATGTTGGATGTTGTGGAAGAGGAATTCACATGGCAGTGCAGGACTGAGCTAGTGGCAGCAACTGAGAGAATGGGGTTTTGTCCTGTAGGTAAACTATCACTGAAGGGGTATCCTCCATAAGGAAGTGTACAAAAGCAATCTAATTATTGTGTAAGGAAGTTGGGATGGCAGATTGTGTGGCAGCAGAGGGAAAGAGCTAACAGGCAAAAGACTGTGGTTCAAAATACTTGCCTGTTAAAACTTAATTGATGTGTGAAGCTGTATCGAATTTGTATGGTTTCAGTTGTGTTTCTGTCCGTCTTCTCTGCTATAGCTTCAGTTATAAGGCATACTTTTATTTGGGATGAAATGCTAGAATTCCCTTTTTATTTGGTCAAGTCTTGGGGTATAGCTCATTGTAAAGTCACTGTTATGTCTGTGTAGCCCTGCTTTAATTTGTGTGTTTGTTTTCTATCTTCTGATGTTTGATTAGTTATATAAAGTGACAATGGCTTTACTTAAACAAAAGTAATTTTTAATTCCTAGTAGAATAAACCTTGGGACAAAAGGGAGAAAAAAAAAGTGAAGCAATTCAAGGTCTGTTGGGATGGGATTTGTTGTTGCCTAGGTGTCTGCAGGTTAGACATCTGAATCTGATGTTGGTGTCGAAGTTTGCATTGCATAGATTAAATCAATACAATCAATGGAGTCTAGAGAGTGGCAATGCTTATGCTAAGGTTGACACTTGTATTTGATCAAATGACTTGCTGTCTTGACTCCGTTCAATGGACTTGTTCATAAAGGTGCCTTCAGCAGTTTGCTTAGGTGTAGGCACTTGAAGTTAGATAAGATTAATGGTTTATCTTACTTTCCCCTGGCGGTGAACAAGGCAGGCCTGAGTGCTCACAAACTCTGTGGGGCCCTACCTGTTAGTGTGAACCTTCTGTATGCTTTTCTACTTTATTCCTGAGGTTTTCTGTATCTCTTCAGATCTTGGCTGATGGGTGGGTCTAGTACGGGGGTGGGGTTTTTTCTGTTTGTTTTGCTTTTTAAGTATTGAACATTGACTTGGAAACCGAAGGTTCTTGAGCTAGAATTCTCATAGCAAATGGGTTAACTGTTTTCCTGGAATGACACATATTGGCTGCCTGTGTCTTCTTGTTGCCTGCCCCAAAACGTCTCAAGGAACAGTACTTGAGATATTTCATTCATAGAAGGAAAATAGGAAGTAATGGGAAGAGATCATGGGTACTGATCAGCTGTTTCTCCTTCACTGCACACTCCCCTCTTTGCTGATTATAATGAAAATCTAAGTAATTTAAAAGGCAAGCCATTACGAGCTTGTGATGGTACTAAAGTTTTGAAAGCTCACTTCAGCTTCCAGTGGGATACAGGAGCGCACAGGCTGCGAGGCTTTACAGATATCTAATAAACGTGAAAGGATTTAAGAGTTGGCTACAACAGTTGGGTCACTCAGCTGTGAATTGCAGGCTTTACTTTCATACTTGGGATGGTTATTTTACAGATTATATGTATCTATAAAAGCCAACCAAGTCAAAACCTCTTCACTCATATTTTAATAAGTTAGGTATAATTGAGTGGTGAATTTCTGCAAAATGTTTGAGATTAAAATTGTGATACTTTTTTAGTCAAAAGAAAATAATACTTTTTTTTTTAATTACTAAAGCAGTTAATTTTTGAAGCATTTTAAAAAGGAACATAACTTTGTAATGTGATGTAGACTGTATCTCAAGCAACTCTTTTTGCAGTATCTAATCTTCCTGAAGAACAGCCTCCTCTTAAAAACAAAAACATACAAGTTTTGAAATGAGACATCTATGGAAAGTGATCTGGAAGATTACTACTACTGTAATTTCACACCTGCTGTTGCAAAAATAGCTATGTCTGTTTACTAAAACAGCTCAAGTTATTTATAGAGCAGAGTGACTTAGTATTTGTCAGTTACCTTTTACATGTTTACAGTTTTCTAATAACCTCACAGTTCTTTTAAACAAAAATTGCAATATGAAAATTAAATATTTAAAATTGTCAACCATATTGCTTGGCTTTCGTGCCCTGCAATCTCTGAGCATTTTTTGTCTTCAGTTCCTGTTTCGCTCTGAGGTTGTTGCTGACTGGCAGCTGACTAATAATTAAGGCTTCTTTCTGGATTAAAGACAGGAATCCAATTTAGAGACTGTATAAATATGTGTTTTCTGGGTGTCAGAGATGTCCTATTAAAACAGCCTTTCAAATTTGCTGAAAGGAATTGAGATGGAGTAGAGCATTTTTTTCCTGGTACTTACTAGAGTTCATGGTGATACTCTTGAATTTCCATTTTTTGGGAGTGGGTGGTGTATTTACATACAATGCATGGGCATACATGCGAGAATTAGATCTCATATTCAAAACTCATTTGTCAACCTCCGCTGTCTCTCTAAATTCTATTTAATAAATAGGTCTTATAAAGCTAATAGAAAATAATTATTTAAAATACTTAACATAGTTGTTAATTGATGCCTAAACTGCTTTGTTTTCTGGAATTGTCCTCCTCTGCCCTTTTTTAAACATGGTCACAGGTATTGCACACTAACAGTTGTTTTCCTCTAGTTAATTACTTGGTCTTTCTCTTGCTTTTTGCTTTAAAAGTTTCAGTGTTAAAGGATATTATTCTTTTGTGGTTATTTTTGTTAGTGTCCTGTTTTATTTGTAACCCTTTCCTTCTGCTTCACTGATGGAAAACCCAGTAACTGTAATGTTCATTTAAAACTCTTCAACTCCAGGGTTCTGACATAGAAACAGTGACTTCAGAAAATGGAAGCACAAATGATAACCATGAGTTTGTTTCAGAAGAATACGTTTCTTTGCAAGAAGAGGAGCAGCCAGTTGATTTGCAAGGTAAGATATTAAAAGAGGAGCAGTTAAAATAGGTTAGTGTCTGATGTAGCATTGGCACAAAACTAGTATTTTTAATGGTTTGTATACTTTGTAGGCCTCTCTCGAAGTACCTGCTTCATCAGGGTTATGGAAAATACTCAGTCATCAACTTTTTACAAGGATTTTTTTTTTTAAATAGATGAGATTAGTAGAATGCCTTTCATTTTGTCAGTACTTTAGATGTGTTATAGTATGCACTAATGGTGCTGGAAAACAGTTCACAGAAGTGCTGTTGATAAAAGAAATCTGCTATATTAAACATTTCTTAATAATGTCCTAGATCAAATAAGAGTACTTTGGAAGGAACTCTCAGTGCTTTTACACCTAAAAATAACATTGTGGCACTGTGTTGGCATTTCTTGAGTTGGAAGTGTAAGTCTGGTGCATATTAATATAATGAAAATCCTTCCACTTGTTTTAATTACTAAATTTAATACTCAATTTGTGGTCATACCACTCAATAGTGATATGAGAACACAGGTTCAATGTGCAGTTGACTAAATTTGAGTTTGGCCATTTTAGTCAAGCTAAATGACTTGACTAAGTCATTAGTCAAGTCATTAGGTTATGACTTCATAACCTCTCCTTGTAGAGACGGGGCTAGACACTCAAACACCATGACTATCTGGAGAATATCTTAATTTCAAAAATACTGTGGTATCAGCTTACAGTATAGTGTTGGTTTTTATCTAACTGTGCTTTTCATTCATAGGTTACTTGCATTATGATCAGTATGAGCATTTGAATTTAAGTGTCCTCCAAAACGTTGTATTTCATAATGACAAATTGGATTTTGTTGTTTGTTAGAGGGATATTAAAAATGAGATTTAGTGTATTTTTAGAAAACCTTACCTGATATGAGTAGATAACAGAAATCTGTCACAATTATACATATTTTAATATTATATGGGAGTGGGCATAATATGCGGAGTTACTGGTTTTAATTCTATGTTTGGTTTTTTCCTCTCTTTATTTATATAGCTCAGTGCGACAATGATGGAGAGACACCAGAGGTAGATAATACTCTCTCTGCTTTTGAGGAAACTCAGACAGTTCCAGAGGTAAATGATGTTATGTTATTCAGAAGGTTCTGTAAGCCCCCTCTGCCAATGTCAAGTAATGTTTTGAAGGCATTAAAATAAAGATACTGACTTTTCCTTTTTTTTTTAAGTATTAAGAATTATAACTTTTAATTTTTTTTTATATTGTATGTATCTGAAAAATGTTTACATTGCTCATTTCCCTAGGGAAAGAAAGAAAAAGTCCCTGATGATGGCTCTTGTGTTGGAACTATTAGCGATGATTCTGACATTGTTACGCTTGAAGCTCCAAAACCAGAAGAAACTCAAAGTCAGGAAGAAGCTCCAGCTGATGGTGAAGAAGCTCAAAGCTCAGAGGATTTTAACATGGGCTCCTCCTCCAGCAGTCAGTATGCATTTTCGCATCTGGAAACTGGTAAGAGCAATAAATTATTAAGCAACTGTGTGCAAAAATGTCACTGGGGTTGGGAGGAAAATAATCCTTGCTTAGGGAACCCTCTTTGTGTGCAGAGGGACACAAAATAATGGTTCTTGTTGAGTAGAGTTCCAAGTATTTGCAGTCTCTAGGACAACTCTAGTTGCCCTAACTCTAAAACTTGTGTCTAAATATATGTTTGCTATCTTTTTATTTGAAAGCATTTCTCTCCTGTGCTAAATATTTTAAATAGAAAGTAAATTTCTAGCTTATTTTTGAGAATTAAAATGACTTTCAGTTTATAGAATAATTGTAGGTTTCCTCTTGGAAATTTTTTCAGCTTTTATAGAGTTGGCATAACTAACTAACAACTGGGAGAGGATTGATTTTTGGGCCCATGAGGACTAATAGCAGTATGAGTACAAAAATTTTTTGCTGATCTTCATAACTACATAGCAAAAAATATTTTTTTAAAAAAAATTTTTTTAATACACTCCCAAAACTTGACAGAAATGCAATGGATGGTATTCAGGAGGAAGGATATGAATATTTGGCCTATTAAAAATAGACAAACAAAACCCCAACAAATGCAAACAGAAAAGCTTACGGTTGTGTTATTCTTCTCTAGTTCTTCTTTTTAATTGTTTGGCTGGTTGTCATCTTTTCTGTACTCTGTTCTCGGTAGCGCTTTTGTTTTACTGACTTTTACCTTTCAAATGAGTTTATTACAAGAGCAGGATTTTTCTTAAAATACTGTTTTGTTGTAGAAGTAGAATATAGCATTGTTAAAGGTTCATGTATCTGTATAGTATCCATCAGAATTGGAAAATGACAGCTTAGCATGTAATTGTGACAGGTGATGATTTGTAACAAAGCTGTTCCCTTCTTTAAGTCTTCTGGATGACTTGACTTAATTTTTAATTTAAAATTGAGTTGACTTTCTTTTTTCTTTTAGGTCTGAGTTCTAAAATTGTTTTTTTTCCCCCCATGTTTTTGTACACAAAAGTCAGTTGGCTGGAGAAGCTGAGGAAGATTCCTGATTGTGTAAGGGGATGGGGAAATGAGGTGAAAGAGCATGTGGCTCGCAGTCTTCCTTTTCAAGGTGGTGTGATTAAATTTGATCAGCTTGTGTAAAGCTGATTGCTTATGGCTTGCATGGAGTGTTCTTAAAATTATCAGTAGCAATCTGACTTGATCTTACAGTACTGATATTCCAAACAGACGCTGAAAGCCACTCCTCAGTGAAGAATTTGGCTAAGCTGTTGCTGTTTTATTTGCTTTTTGGAAAAATGTTAAACTTACATGTAAATTTGGAATGGGCATCGGTAAGCTTTGCAATACATTTTAATATGTATACTTGACCATTTAAGTGAATGGTTCTTGTTGGATTCCAAATCTATGTGTGACTGGCAAAAAGAATTTCTTCCTTCTAACTTAAGCTGGTTTCAGCATGGTCTAAAGTGCTGTGCATTTGATTGACTGAGGGTTATAGAAATGTCTGGAGTACTTTAGCATTTATTTGAAGTGCCAAAATTACAGCAGTCAAAATTTTCATGCCTCTTTTTGGCAATGGAAATCTTTGCCATGCACTTCTTGTTGAGATTTCTATTATGATGGAAAAGGATGAGCTTTAGATTTTCCTAATACTAAAACATTCTACAAAGATTTTTCTGCCACTTTAACTTACAGTCCAATTCCTGTTTAGGCTGTCTTCACAGTGCAAGCAGACATGTTTTTATATTGCTTCATGAATGAAGTTATCTAGCAGAAGTGCTCATATACTGAAATAAACTGCATCTGGGCTTTGGACATATCTGTGCAGAAACGTCAAAGAAAATCATATTCTTAACTGACATTGTTACTTCATCTAGTTTCTAGTGTAGATCTGACACTTCAAAATCATAGCAGAAGCTAGGATTTTGGGCTGCTGCTGTGGTCACACTTTGTTTCATTCATTTTGTCCTGTGAGTGTACTGAATTCTTAGAGCAGCTGAAAGGCAATGTCATTCTTGTCCAAAAGAGTAATGCTGTTGACAAATTGCCAGTAAGTGTTTATGAATGGCTCTAAGTGTCTTATAACCTTTTCTCTTTGCTTTCTGATTGTCTCTTTTTTTTTTTCTTTTTTCTTCCCTATACTTTGTTGTCCAGTATGTATCAAAGAATTTCCCATTTGGCTAGAAGCAGCTTGTTGCTTAATGACTTCTGTATTCCATATAAGCTTTGGTTGTTGCAAAAAACCTAAAAAAACCAAATAAGCAATAATAACACTTGCCTTTGTGATGTCTGACCTCTGCATTCTAGTAAAAATACCCCTTTCCTGACTAATTTCTGAATGCTTGTCTTTATTGTCCGGGATTGGAGAAGAATGCATCTGCTTAAATGACTAATTCTAAATAGTGTCCTTTTCTGCCAAGCTATATAAATTAATTTAAGAATTTGCATGTCAAGTAGCTGTTTAAGTGATTTGTCTTTATTTCAGTGTCTGCTTGTTCAGTCTGGTTTGACTAATTGACTAAAATGGATTTTTTTTCTTAGTAAGAGGGGAAGTTATCTTTCACTGTCTGGCCTGTTGCTTGTCCATGGAGTCAGAAATTAGACATGTATTCCAGATACTAATTGGTAACTTTTTCTGGGGTTGATGAAATCACTTCGATGAAGTTGGAATTTATTTTCAGTGAAGAATTTTAACTGGTAATGCTTTTTATAGATAAAGGCTAGCACTGCTTGGCATTTTTATCTATTCAGTGATGTGTGCATGGCTCTGCTCAAACAAATGATTCTCAGTTGTGGATGTTCAAGGACAGTAACTCTGTATTTATATTTATAAATTTGAGTGATGATTGGTTATATGAGAATGAACAACCATATTTCTGGAAGAGGCATTAGCGTTGTGTAATTGCAGGCATCAAATTTAGAACTGTCTGGGCAGGAGCACTTTGTCATGTGCTGGAGGCTTCATTCTTCACATTGAATCTATTTCAGGCATGTGAGTTAGGTACATGAATATAAATTTTGAAAGCTTTTTTTGCGCCCTGCTACTGCTTCTCCTTGATATTTGCCTTATGCTTGAACATTATGCTTTCAAAGGAGGGAGATTAAATAATCGTTACTTCTATAATGGATTGTATAAATTTGTTTACAGTAAGTACAGCAAATATTCGTACCACTAATAGCAACAAGCAATTACAGCTCTCTTGTTATTTTCCTAGTTAGAATATATGGCTTTTGGGCCATAGAAACATCAACATACAAATGGTATCATAAATACCATTTCACAAAAATGCTATAAAAGATACTTTTTATGGTTAGGATTTGTTCTTATCTCAAATCCTGGCTGATTCAATCTTCCAAAATGTCAGTCAGGTTAACAGAAGCATTTTGGATTTAGAGTGTTAGGGAGGGCCAAACACAGAAGCACCCGAGTGGTTCTTTTCCTGTGCAGTAATGATTGAAAATGGCTTTTTTGAGAGGTGGGAAAAGATGTTAAAAGGTAGGATATGGTAGATATTAAAAGTGAATAAACTACATAGTTAAATAAATTTTCAATGAAAAGCTGTGTTTGGGTATTTATAATAACTACATTAATGGAACTTCAATGGAATTTTGTCTGCAGCTGTATGTAGATCACAGGATGAAGTTTTTTGAGAGAATATAATAAAACTGTCTTTCAGAAGGCTTTGTTTTAGCCAGCCTTTCTGTTGCTCTCTTGTTATTAAATAGATCAGTCTCAATATCTGTAAGAGAAGGAAAACTGAATTCTTAACCTTTCTACTTAAGAAGAATTTGCAGAGGCAGTACATGTAGGTGCTTTAAAAGGCAGGGTTATCTGCAAGAAACACTGTCTAATCAGTGGTAGATAAGGTACGGGGAAGTGCCATACGCTTTTTTCTGAGTTCTTGATTCTCTATCTTTTCCTTTTAAAAAAATGATTTTTTAACTTTGGAGATCAAGTATTCCTTGCGTATTATCCAGCATTAACTATCACACAGATTTTTTTTTTTTTTTGTCTTATTAATGTTCTTTAAGATAAATGTCAAATATATTTTGCATAAATATGATGGACTTTGGTACTCAAGTTGAATTCTAAAACAACAATTAGTGCATTTTAAAGACTGTTTTATGTTGGTTTTCAGTTTTTTCGTCTCAAGCTGGCAATGATGAATCAAGTAGTGATGAAACTAGCAATCAGTCCAGTCCCACAGTACGAAAACGTCGGGCTAAGAAGAGGCTGATCTCCAGCTCTGAGGGTGAGGGTGGATCACCTGCTGAACCGGAGTCTGAACCTCCCAGAGAAGAGCAGCATAAACGCCAGTTCAGTAGCGGCCTTAACAGATGCATCATACTTGCTTTGGTGATTGCAATCAGCATGGGCTTTGGACACTTCTATGGTGAGTTTATAGAAAACAAAATACATAGAATCAACATCATACATAACAAATATTATTTTATTGTGATTCTGATTTTTAAAAATTTCTCCTTCTCTGCTAACAGTCTAAATTTAAAAATAAGAAAAAGCATCTGCTAATGTATGGATAATATAGGAAGGCCCTTCAGCAGTGCTAAAGTATTTAATTACTTTAATTAATTAATTAATTTTTGTTGCCCTTCCAGATAGAACTTTCTTCTTGTTCTCATAATGCAGTGCGTACCCTTCATTTTTCACATATGTTCTCATGAAATAACTTTGTAGTAGTGCTTATCAGTCCTAACAGCATTCACAGAACTATTTCAGGCTTTTGTCCTGTATGTACTTACCTGGTAAATGTAAGAGCAAGGCATGTTTTTAAGTGGAGTTCGTAGTATCAATATTTTTGTCTCTCCGTTCGAGAAAAATATGCTGTATTTGTCCTTGCAATTCCAGAATGGTTTAGGGAATTCAGGATAGCAGCATTTTTTCCGTGTTCAATGCGGTGCCTTAAGCATTACACAGATTGTTACTACATTTAACAAATCAGAACTCATTACAGATCTAAATCTACATAGTGCAGTCTTGGATCTTCTAAGATACATGTGTCACGATAAAAATGATAGAGGACGTTTGTTTTTAATAGTGACTTTTCCTGAGTGGATTTTGTTTTATATCGAAATGTGCCGTCTTGAATGAAGTGATTCAATTTGAGACTGGGAATATGATTCTGATTAGACTTTATTTTCACTGGTTGTTAGGAGTCTAAATTTTAACATTTATTTTGAGTTTCATAGTAATTTTCACTTGACCCTGATTTTTTTTTTGTTCTTAGGTAAACCTGAAGGTAAGAATGATGTATTGTGGATGATGTGCTTGCATTCATATTCCTTTTTAAATTGTGCGTGTGTATGTGTACACACACATCCATGTATGTATGCATACTTACAGTAAAAAAAATAATAAAGTCTGAAGGATTACTTGTGTATGTGGGATTATAGGAGTGACTAATCCAGATGTGTAAAATACTTTTTATTTACCAGCTGCAGCTAGTAGTAGCTTGTGTAAAAGCTGATTGATACACATTGGCATGCTAGAAGCAGAGAGGAGCACAGGGCTAGACCAATGCCTTGCAATGGTCACTTGAGGTTTCACTTCTGTTAATTATTTTACTGTGTTTAAATTGAGATCAATGATAAATATTATCCTTTTAAAGAACTTTGATATCTATGGATGAGAAATAGATTTTGGGACTCAGGGCCATATCTTTATTAAGGAATTCACTTTGCCTTGTTCTTTCATTGAATCTGTACTTCTAAATGTGAGAGTGCTGACAGCATTCTCAACAGAAAGAAGGAAACTCTCTGTAGCTTTAGTTTTTGCTTCTACAAGTCAAAGTTCTTCATGTTTATGTGATAATTTCCTTTCTAGTGGCAGAAAGATTAGTTAAACCCTGCTTTCCTGGGGTGTTTGGTTTTTTTTAACACAAACTTTAGAAGAAAAATCCACCTCCCTAGAAGACCACTTTGCATTTTTTGTGATTCAACTTGGAATGAATGTTTTTCACTACAGTCTTTTAGTGCTAGGCTAATTGCCATTTGAGAAGATTGCAAAGGATTACTTCTTATGAAATTACTTTTTTTTTGGGGGTGGAGATGTTAGAATAGTGTTTTCTCTCTAGCTAGAGCTCCAGGACTCCTTTTAAGACTCTTGAAGATGTAGAAAACAACTAGGATTAGCTTTTAATCAGTAACTGTATCCTAATCAGTATTAAACTGAGTTAGCTGGCTTTATGATACTCTAGGAATGAGACTGAAAGAGGACAAACTTTCCAGGAAAATAGGTAACTGGAAAAGCTAAAGTTCAGAAGCCCTTGTCAGAAGAGTGTCTCCTTATAGACATTCAAATATTTAATATTTTTTCTTTAACCATAATCTGCAGAAGGGAATATTGCTGTAATGTTAGGGATTTGGATAGATTGCTTAAAGAATCTGAAGGATGCTGGACTTAGAGTACCAACTGGAAACACAAACCAATTGCACAGGAATGGTACCTCACTACAAGCATTTTCAGTGTCTTTGGTAACCCTTCTGTGTTGCTAAATGTGATTTTTGCTTACTGAATCTAAGTTACGATTCTTGATAAGCAGAGAATTTGAGTTCTCAAAATTACAGTTTTTCTGTAGTTCAGGTTCCTCTTAACATGAACCCTTTAAATGATGATTTTTCAGAGTCAGTCTTCAGATTTTTAGGGTCAATGGACTTCTTCAAAAGTAGTGTAACACAAATAAAAAAACATTTACTGTCAGTATATTTAAATTCACTTATGCAAGGATCTGTGCTTCCAACAAGTGTTTATTATTACTTTACAAACTTAAATTCATTGCTGTAAAAAGGTTTCTTTTCCTTAGTTGAATTGAACTATTGAGGTGCAGCTTGGTTTAGTAGAGCATTGTCTGTTTTGAAGTTCATACTTGACAATATATTAAATAGAAATTGAGAGCAAAAATATTATTTGGGGTAATACTGTTTCTTCTGTTTAATAATAAGCTTCCCCCTCCCCCTTAAATATAGGAATAGAAATCTGACTATGCTGCATTGGTTTTGAAAGAAATACTTAAAACTTGCGGTTGGCATGTGCTGTGGTGTCAATTCAAGATAATTTTAAAAGCAAAGAAAAAAGAACTACATTAGTGTTAGGATTTGCAGAACATGTGTATAGGTAGGGAAGTAGCAGTAAAGAAGTTTTGCTTGACAGGAAAAAATTAGTGGCTAGTATAATGAAGATATCTTTTTCAGAAAACTAGTGTGCCCCAGCCTTTATCTGACAATTGAAAGACTGGATATTTGCTTACTCTTCACTCATGGATAAGAATGACAAGACAGGGCCTGCAGATATTTGCTGCCTTGTTAGCAGTGCATAATAATGGTGTTCCTGCATGAAAGTTTAAATACTGTGTTAAGATCCTCTTATTCACATAACCTGACTTAACAGTAAAAGTTGTAATTCTGAAATGGATAGTGCATGGATTAATGTTCTCCCTTTTACCCTGATTGGCTTGCATGTTACTGAAAAAACAACAACAAAAAAATCACACATACTCTTTCCTGCATATAACTTTAGTTGTTTTGTGATCTTTGTGATACTTCTATAGTGTTCCAAAATTCCTTAGTTTGTTATCATCAAATAAAAGACAGCAAATTTTGGGGTCGTCTTGAGAAGTTGCTTATGATTGGAAGAAACAAAATCGGTATGTAACAATCTGGTTTTATAGTGTTTACTTTGTTACAGCTAAACAGTTACGGTAAGTAATGGGCAGAAATTGCACAGTAAGAGTGCTTTTGAATTTGCAGACAAAATGAAGATGATGTTTAGTTAGTCTATTCCTCTAACTACTTAATGTAAGAAAGTTTTTATCTTTGTAGGTACAATACAGGTCCAGAAACGTCAGCAGCTGGTGACAAAGACACGTGAATTAAAGGATTTGAAAGATGACCTTTACCAGTGCCAACAAGAGCAAGGAGAAAACGTGAATCATAAAGTGGGGGTACGTATTACTTTAGCTGGAAGTCATTGGGTTATTCTGTCATTATGTGTGCAATTTACACAAAATAAATTTAATTAATCTCACAAGTCCATTACATTTTTTCTTTAGGAATTTCTTTCTGAGAATGTATTTTTTCTTTCCCTGAATTCTTGAAAGTTTTTGTATTTTCATCAAATTTGTTATTACAATGTGTTTAAACATACTGGGTTTTATGTGTATGGTCTAGGAGTTATGTGGAAACGGAGACTTTCTTTCCCTGTGACATAGTGCCAGGTTATCATTAATGAAGGCAGCTGAAGTAGAACATGCTGGTAACCTAGAGGTTCCTTTCTTTTAAATTATTTTTATTTTTCTTTTATGTTGCTGATAGCAGCATTTAAACATAATTCAATAGAGTTTGTCAGGGATAGTTACATGAACATGTATTTTCAGCAGCAAATTTGGTTCAGAATCAGTTCCTCACTTTCTGCCCTAGCTGTTGGGGGAGTCCCCTGCTTCTGGGTTTGCAACCTCTAAACCAACTTTGCTGAATGTAAATCAACAGCAAACACGGATGTTTTAACTTTCTTCTAAGATGGATCAATTCACATACCTGGTTTGCTATCCTTCAGCTACTGAAATCAATGTAAGCGAGGGGTGATGATCTGTGGTTGGAATGGAGAGACTCTCACGTGGTCTTTGTTGCCAAGAAAGTGTTTGTATATCCAAGATAAACAAACTAGCTCTATTTTTGCATCTTGCTGCAATGTGTTTCACTGTATCCAAAATTATAAGTAAACTCTGTCTGGGCTACTGTGGCCTTTCTTCTTTCTAGCTGAAATTGTAATGATTCTAACTGAAGTATTTTTGCTTGTTTTTTTCTTGTTTGTATTAGTCACTCAACGGAGATCTTCCCACATGTTTGACCTCTACTGAGGTGGAGAAGAAATCCTTTGAATCTCAAAAAAAAAGTCTTGCTGCAGAAAATCAGCACTTAAGAGAATCTCTAGAGAAGGAAGAAAAAGCTTTGGCCTCACTTCAGGAAGAATTAAGAAAGCTAAGACAACAAATCAGAAACTTAGAAGATAAAGGTACTAGCACTGAGTCTATTGTAATGGAAAATCAGAAACTACGAGAACATTTAGAAGAGGAAAAGCAAAGAAACCACAACTTTCTTAAGCAAAAGGAAACACTTTTTGCAGAGGCACAGATGTTAAGGAGAGAACTGGACAAAGAACGTCACGTTACAGAAGCTCTAAAAAAGGAACTGGAACAGTTAAGCTCTCGTCAAACACCTGACAATGCTGATGATGATACATTAAGAGAAAATGAAGAAATAGAAACTCTGCGAGGAAGACTAGTAGAACTAGAAAAAAAGCTAAATTTTGAGCAGCAGCGCTCTGATTTATGGGAGAAGCTGTATGTTGAAGCAAAAGACCAAACCGAAAAACAAGAAATGAGTGAAAAGGGACAAAAGAAAGGTCCTAAAGGGCAAAATAAGACTAAAAAGAAATCAAGGGAATCATTTTTTGGTTCAGTTAAAGAAACATTTGATGCTATGAAAAATTCCACAAAAGAGTTTGTAAGACACCATAAAGAAAAGATTAAGCAGGCTAAAGAAGCAGTGAAAGAAAATCTGAAAAAATTCTCCGATTCTGTAAAGTCTACATTCAGACACTTCAAAGATACCACAAAAAACATCTTTGATGAAAAGAAGAAGTCAAATGATAAACGACACGAAGCAAACAAGAAAGCTCGAACTTTTTACCGAGAACATAATTCCTATGAGAATCTGAAGCACAAGCATTACAGGGGACCTAACATGCCAAAAGAATTCAGAGATGGAAGAAAACATCAGTTTACAACATTTGAAAAAGATACAGATTCACAGAAATGTCTCAATGATCCTTTGTGTAATAGAAGACATCAGTTTGTCCTAAAGGGCTGCTCTGGTATTTTTGAGTGTGCTCATCAAGAATTCATTAGTCTCTTTAACAGAGAATCAGATCCTATCAGGGTGGATGAATTTAATCGGCTAATGAAAAAGTATTTGCAACAAGTTGTACATAACTTTCATCACTGGAGAGAACTAGAAAGTTTCATCAATAAATTTTTTCATAATGGAGTATTTATACATGACCAGATGCTGTTCACTGACTTTGTTAACGATGTCAAGGATTACCTGGAAGATATGAAGGAATACCAAAATAATGATGAAAGGGTTTTTGATGATTTGGACAAATACATCTACAGATACTACTTTCATTATGATAATTTACCCCAATATGGACCCAGGTTTGTTTCCATGTTTCCTGAACTTGTTACCAGACTGAAGTAATCTTTGTAAAGACAACTAGTGTCCTTGTTCTAACAGGTGGTTTTCTAGCAGGTATGTGTATATAGGTATATCCACACTAGAAGACCTTCTGAATGACTCAACAGAAATACTAGATTGTGTTGTATAAAGAGGATCTGTAATACCTTAATATATAAATTTTGTGTGTGATCTTAGTTTAGGAGGCACTGCAGATCTACCATACATACGTAGCCCAATCTCGTATTTCTACTGAGTTCTGTAGAAAACAGAAAAAAAAGTAGGATTACGTTAGACTGAGCAGCTGTGATAGCCTAGCTGATGGAATGAGTAACTAGTTCAGGAGAAGCACTACCTAGGACTTTGAGGTTTTTGGATATATTTGAGCAGTCTCAAAAGTCCTGTTCCAGCAAGTATATTTTGTGCTGGCTTTTCAGGGATTTCACTACTCTTTCACAGCTTAGTTAGTCTGTGTGCCCAGAGCAGAGCTACTCAAATGGTAGGCTTCAGTTCACATCCTCACCATGACTACGTTTTGTTCAGACTTGCTTACAAAGGTCCTTGGCATGAATTGTTTCCTATGTTATTTTCCTGTATCTACTGATATTCTCAGGGCTTCTACAGAGCAGCTGAGGCTCACTGCCTGCTTGGCCCAATGGAGCTAGATATGATGGACTGTTTCTACTGCATAGACTTGGGTGAAAGAAAATTAAGCAAAGAGCCTTAATATATTGTGTGGAACTTGCTCTTTCTGAAACACTTATGTATATATTTTATATGGCTTTTATGTCATTACTATTACAAAGTCACCTACATAGTTTCTTGTACTAATGTTTACTCTCATCAGGTAAGAATGTGATATATTAGCTAATTTATAGTACAGAAGAAGTTGTCCTTGTAGATGCAACAGAGCTTTTCCCTGTGCTGGTATTCAGTGCAAAGCATAATATTTAGATCAAGGTGCAGTTCTTCATCAGGTTTCTGTTTTGGACTTCTGTTGTTTATTATTTCATACATTTGATTGCAGCAGGAAGTCTGAATACTTAACTACTTTGGGGTTATAAAATATTATGTGAGGTAGTACTTTCTCTTATTAAAAGTCAAACCATGAGGATGATGCTCCTATTATCAGCTACCAAGTAACCTTTTTAATGTGTAGTTTTGGCAAACATAATTTTATATTTTTATTTTATTAATTTAAATACTGAATTTTTGGGCACTTTAGCTCTGTTTGCAGAAAAGCAGAATTTCAAATTAATTTACTGATAGCTTTATGCAGAAGTACAGAAGTTTGTATGATACTGAGGATGAAAATAGCTTTAGCTTAGCAAAAGGGTAGAGACACTAGTCATGGTAACTGCGTATAGTATAATGGGACTGTTTGCATCAAAAACTGCAACAGGTGAGCAATGGTGTTCTGTCAGTACTGTCTCTGTGTAATTGAACTTACTGTACATGAAAACAGCTGAAGTGCCTATATTTACACAAAGCATGCTTTCCTAAGGGTCTGTAAACTTCACTATTTTTATAGAGCAGAATATAATAGAATAACTGAAAAAATAGATTTGAGACCTTGCTCAAGCATCACAGTAGGGATAATCGGACAGCTGTTGACCTAGTTTTATTCTAAAAAGAACTTTGGGCAACAAGCTGCAGAGTGTTTTTATTTTTAGAAAGGATTTATTTCAAATATACCAATTTACTGATGATTTAAACAAGTAAGCCCTATGCCCATTTGGCTTACATGAGAAGGGGCTACTTTTTAATACTAATTTTATTTTCTTTTCAGTCAGCCTCAGCATGTTAAAAATTGTTCTTGACAATGTGATTGTGTTTCAAAATGCTTTTAGATGCTTTCATAATAATAATAAGCTTTTGTTTACTCCTTGCAGTCGACCTAAAAGGCCTTCTTTTACACAAACTGAAAATTCCAGACATGAAAAACAAGCTCAGAAGTACCACCACCGTAATAAAAGAGAAGGTAAATGGCATAAACATGGTCGCACTAATGGAAGACACATGGCAAATCTTGAAATAGAGTTGGGGCAATTACCCTTTGATCCAAAATATTGAGTAATATATGGTAAAAATAAGATTAGAATTAATAATTCAAATCATCTCTGGAAACTAATTTTTTTCAACCAAGCAGCAAGATGCAAGTTTTTTTCCTAATTTGATTTTTACACATTTTTGTTAAAAGGCAGAAGTCAAGCTTTCTAATTTGCATATTCTGTACTGTTGCTTTAAGTGTTCTTTGGAAGTGATGGTAGTTTGGGTGCCAGCAGTATTGTTGCAGAAACCAGGCATGCAATGACTCGTGTATGGAAAAATATGCTTAATTGCATTCCATTAGTGTAGTTCAAGCTTGAGTCATGCATAATGTACCAATAATTAACTCCAGTGTTTGATATACTAACTTCATCTCATCCTTCAAAAAATAGGTCTACATTATGGTAATGTATTTGCTAGCATTTTGTAATTTTACACTTGTTTCTTGTCTTTTGGGGAGGGGGGGTGTTCAAGAGCCTGTTGAATTGTAAAGAATTTGCTGTGCTGCATTCTAATCAGCTTGCTGATTTAAGCACTTGAAATGTCTTGCATATCTGCATATTGTAGAAGAAAAATAAAGAGACATTGTGGGTAAAAGTCTTTATTTATGAAACAAACCTGGCATAGCTGTACAGTTCTATAAAAATGGTCCACTCTTGTCTAATTTCTTACTGTTTAAATAGTCATGTGGTAACTTTGGTCTTCCTGACATTTTCTAGTGTTCTAAGGTAGGTCAGCACCCCCCACCCTGCCATACTGCTACTGAAATTGCCTTCAGAGGTTTAGATGTTTCCAGACAGCCAGTGGCTGCAAAATCAGCCTTCCCCCTTTAACTTACCCGGTTTCAGACTCACTACTCTCTCCTGTCTGCAGTACAAGATCTTCTAAGCATAGTACTGCTAAGCAAAGCTGATCTGATTAGGTCTTAAGTCTAGAAACTGATCTTCAGGTATGATTCATTTCAGTTTTTTTTCCTGTAGACGTAGATGTGGCTTCCAACTCGTCCTTGAGGTACATGAGTGTGAAAGACAGTGGCTGTTTTCTCATAGCCCCTTAAAGCTAGAAATGATGATATTTCCTGTAAATGAACATACATTAGTATGTACACAATCAGAAAGTGTAGTTGGGAGTATCAGAACAGTGTTCCAAAATCTTCTGAAAACCACCAATTCAACTTTGCCCTGGAAGTTTTATCCTTTATTTTAGGAAAGACTGCTAGAAAAAGTGGTACCTATCCTGTTTGATCCTGTCTGGAGTGGATATTCACCAGAGACTGTTGTTTCAGTACATGGACTTCATAGAAGAATTGGTGGGAAAAGGTACTCTGTTAACAGGTGTACGGTCCTGGGAACTGACCACACATTTGTTTAACTATGGTGTGAGAATTCCATAAAACAATACTTTCTGGCATGTAAAATTTGCACAGAGGAGAGGGCATATATGAGAGTTAAGTGTGTATCAATGCAACGGTATCTATACTGTGTTATGGACTAGAGGTTTCAATTTTCATTTATGCTGCATTTTAAAAAGTTGACAAAAATTTTCAAAAATCTTAACTGTAACTCTCCCTTAATTTATTTTGTAACTTGACCCCAAAACCAGTTTGTTTCATCTTGCAGTTACCATACCTGTTCTAGCACACTGAAGAAGATCAAGTGACTGGGTAATAACGTAGCATTGTAAAACTCCTTATTAAGCCAGCCAAGTGGGTTAGAGTAAAATACATCTGCTTCATCAATATAGCTTTGATTTCCCATTAGGTCTGGGGGACACTGAAGGAATCTCATTTTTAGAGGACAGTGAACATGACTAGGGAGAAAAACAAAACAAACACTTCAGGATAAATTGAACAATATCTAAGATTTGAAATGACTCATCACTTAAAGATACCTCAGTTAAAACCAATAATTACTTTTATCCCCGTTGTATTTTCTTCCCTTCTGTACTTCATATGAAAGTGAAAGTGGATTCGGCTCCAGACTGCTGTGACTATGTTGTTAGCAGTTCACAGAAAGCAGATTTTATCTTAATAATTAGCTGATGTTATGCAGATGGTATTTTTAAAAAGGAACTTTTTCCATATCAGCCTCACTGTTTATATCTTATTTAACATTTTGTTTACTTACCAGGATCTATTGCAAACTTTTTGGAAAAGTGACTTCAGGCATTGTACGTTGCAATTAAATTTCTTTACTCTCTAGCGGCCGATGTAAAACTAAATTTGAGACATTTTGACTGTAGCAATTAGTCTTTAGTTTTGCTAGAAAAGTTACCACAATGAGGCAGCACAAACTACTTTTCAGAACTCATAAGACACTGCATATCCTCATGCAAAGCTATTTTACAAAAACTGAATAAAGCTTAGATGCTGACTTTTATTCTGTTGGTATAACCATTTGGCTTATTTCCCCTATTCATTCTGTATTAACTGTATGAAAAATCAAAACTCTTCCTGTATCCATCTATCCATCTTGATTTATTAGGGTTAGGAAAAAAAATAATTTCTGCTTAAGTGTATGGATTTTAATGTAATACACTGTTAACTATTTTAATACCTGTAAAATGGAGTAGAGTGGCATGGCATCATGAAGAAGACGTGTGCTTGTGACTGGTAAGAGTTACTACAGAGTTGCTGTACGTGACTCATAACATCAAGAGAGCCTCGCTGGTGAATCAAGCCTGTGTACAGGGCTGGGACTACATTTGATAAAAGCAGGAAAGTTGCTGCAGATTTCTTCCGTACTTTCAGGTGTTTCAAAGAATATCCTAGAGAAACATTTGAGTAAGTTTTGGAGATAAACAAATACTAACTGTTCCACACAGTATTTTTGAAAGTACCATAACTTAGTGGAAAACCACTACTTGGTTGATAACAATATTGCTTTGAGGTATTTTAATACAATATTCTGTCAGTCTTTACTCTTTAAATGGAAATTCAAAGGTTAGACTTTGCCTTAGTAACTCTTGGATTTAACAGTAGATGTTAAGTCCATCAGTAGATATTAAGCCCATAGCTGTCTTTTGAAGTACAGAAGTTTGATTTCAAAGCCAGTGCTTTGTCTCTTCAGAGCTTGATTTTAATTTCTTGTGAGAGAAAAATAGCCCATTCAGTAGTTTGGATGAATGATATGAGGTGACTTACTGATGTGTTCTGATTTACGCATGTCCAAGTAGAGCCAGAATAAATGGTAACTACATGTGCTGTGGTATGGTTGTGGTATTCTTTTTCTCCAACATGCTGAAAGCTACAGCATTTCCTTATTGTTAGTCATTTTTGAGCTGCTATCCTTGAAAAAGCTTACTCCTCAATCTTTTCCCATCCCTGCCCTTCCTGAAGGAGCTAAGAATAAAAAGAGGCATTTCTAATAGTGGAAATAGCTGTATAAACCTGCTTCTCACAACCACAACTTGGATGAACCTGGCACAGAAGACAGCTTCACATTGCAACCAGTCTGGAACCCCATATTAAGTCATGTGCTTCACAGTATTGGGAGATAAAAATATTTTATGCAGCCTAGCTCTGTGACCACCTTTACTGACTGACCAGAAACAAGTTAGAATAGGCCTGTTTCAGAAGTGAGTAACAAGTAAGTTAAATTAGTCTTCAGTTGGTCTGTTCTGGCAAATTGCGTATCTTTATCTTGGATGAAAATAAAGTCCACTAATTAGTCTGTGGTTTAAACATGAGTGGAAACCTTCTATTATAGGCATTTTTTTTTTACTGCTTTTGTGAGACACTCTTAGTTTACCTTTAAGTGTGCTTGGAAATAATTTTGCAATTCATATGTGTTTTTTTCTTTTTTTTTATTTATAATATTTTGAGCAATTTAAAGACCACTTTGTAACCACTGAGTTCTCAGAAATAACTTTTGTAATTTTTTTTTACTGAAGTATCCAAACATGATAATTAGCTCTTGATAAAGTGATACGGGCTCATTCTGTTATAGACATGAATGTTTAGAGGGATCCTAACAAAAAATAGTGGTCTGTTTGGAATTTTTCCACGTGTGAGGAAAAACTGGTTCATCTTAAATGTGGTATTGAACTAAGCCAAGACATACTACGTATTTGATCTTAGCAGAGAGCAAAATTATTGAGATTCCTGCTTTTCTTTAGATCAGCAAAATACGTTAAAGAAAATCACGATTTCCATTGATTCGTCTGTTTTGAACTTGCATTTAAACTAAAGCTATACAGCTTCATGTTCCAGAAGTTTTAATCTTTCGTTTGTAACTTTTCAGCATAGCAGACTTTATGCCGTTTTACTTTTCCTGTAGATAACTGTTAATACCTAGTTTTGTAAAATATAAAGTTCTTCCTTATTTGGCTCTTTTCTGTGTTTAAAAGAAAAATAAAAAACCAAAACCCCCACAAAACCAAACAGGGAAAAAAGATAAATGAATACTTTAAAAGTTTCTGCTTAAGATTTTTCTGATACTTAAGTTATCAAAAGCAATACGCTGTTTGGTTTAAATTGTGGATGGATTCTCTTTAATTTTTAAGCTAACCACGTTAGTTTAGGGACCTTGTTCCCGTTTTAATAAATTCACCTTAGAAAAGGATAAAGTTATCACATCACCCAGTCTAAAACTTCTGTGGGAAGTAGCATCCAGCTGGTGGTTGGTCAAGAGCAGACAGAAAACTAGCATCACCATGTGCTAACAAACACACCTGAACCTACAAAAGGATAATTTTTGGCTTTTTTTTGTTGCATACTCAAAGGCATTTGTCAGGCATGTTTGAGAGAAGCAGGTGGAAAAATACTACAAAAGAACTAAGGGACAAAATTCATTGTAAGGGTGGCATTGCTAAAAATTTAGGAGTCACTGAGGAAATCTTCATATTGTTTTGCAGGAAGTACTTTTAGCTACACTAAGGATTTTCCATATGCGCTTCTCTAAATTGCTGTTTTTTTTTTTTCTTTCCCCTAGCTGTGAAAAAAGTTAGGTTAGTTTTAAGAATCCTTTGTCAAATACCTACATTGGCTATTAACAGGGAAAGTTGCAAGACATGCTTACCACAAAAAACCATGCAAAATGGTAGTACTGGATAGATGAACCTGAATTCTTTATGGCTCAGCGTGCTGTAATAAAACAAATAGAACACTACAGCGAGAAAGTTAAATGCATCAGTTCTGCTGACAAAGTATGTTTGAGAGCATGGAGGGCTCAAAGAAAAGCACATGCATGTACTAGAAAGCTTTGGGCATTTAAGCAGTTTGGAGTAAAAATGCAAATTCTCACTTTATAAATATAATAAGTACATTCAAATTAAGATTATTTGGTCAGTTTAAGCCATGCACTAATAAAAGTATCTGGCTTCTATACCAATTAAGCGTTCTGATTCTATGACTACTAAAAATCACTTGGGTTGTACTTCATCAATTTGCTTTCAGTTATAATAACAATAAAAAGGATGTTAAGCTGAGGTTCAAGTAGATGTTTTTATCTAACAAAGTAACATTCACCTCTGCTAGTACAACTGTACATAATTTCCCATGCTAACTTTTGGGTCTTTTTTGGGGATTGCTGTGAGACTTGTTTCATGGGAATCAAGCAAGTTCTTACAAGTCTAAAGGAGACAAAAAAAGGCCTTTGGGTGTTTGGGGTTTGTTCATTTTCCATTGAATTTCATGCTGAATTATTTTATTCTTTAAGGGTCTAATCAAGTCTAAAAATACATGTTTGGTAACAATACAAGAAGCAGTATTACATAAAATTCTAGAAACTATTGTGTAATTGAAAGAATTTTTTAGGAGTATCTGAATAGCTTAAAGTTTTCTAACACTTAACCTGAATACTGTGCTTTTTTGTTCTAGAGAGGACATGACCTTTAAAAAAAACACAACCAGTGAAAGATAGTAGTTACACTTAGGAGAAATTACCTGTATACCAACACTGTCCAAATCACTGTCACTAGAAAGATGCGATACCTTTTTGGTGCCACCACACAGCCGTGAATAAAGAAAGGGAGATGGGTACCCAAGATGACTGGTAGTCCCTGAGTGAAGTACCAGTGCCACGGATGAGATCCGTAAAATGTTCCCAAATTCTGCAGCACGTTGAATTTTAAGAAGTTCAGCTGAACCAGTACCCACTGGAAAATTTAGGGTAGGGAGGAAGAAAAAGTTAAAAACAAATCCAAAGTGAAACCCAACAGCTAGAGTCAATTACAGAGTTATGATTGGCCTTAAATTATACAACATCTTCATTCATACTTACTTTTTTCTACTGACTCATCACAGATTTCCTATATTGAGCAATTAAACAGAAGTTTCTTAGAACTTAGTTTTGTGGTTTCTTGATAACTACTGATTGAGAGCTAAGCCTACTGATTTTAAATAACAGTCTGTCATTGAAAATAACCGCAAAGTCAGCGTTTATGGCTGAGGATATAGTTAAGAGATCGTAAGCCAGACAAAGTCACAGAATTAACAGAAGTTAGAAACATCTGTCCATGTTAAAATGCTAAAGATCAGTGTTAAGTTTAAAGCAACTTACCTTTCCAAAAAACACACGGTCAACAATTAAAGAAGTTCCTACTGTGACCAATCTGTAAAAATAGAAAGTTGTTTGCGCTGATATTTCCTGAATTACTTTTTTATCAGATTCTACGCTTCTTCAAATACCTCTCAAAACTCCCTGAATAGTTATTCTGGATTTAATTTTTTATTTATATTACCCATACTCTTAGCCATTTTACAGTGGTCAGTTACCATCACCTGCTATCCTTGGCACAATCCCAGATTAAGCTGGAATGCTGTTCATGTCTTATCCTTTCCTAGTGCTTTTCTGCAGCATATGCATTAATTTAAAGGAAACACGCCCCTTCTTTAAACTTTTGCAAAAAGGACTTTATTTTTTGCTTGTTTTTTACATCAAGTCAGCTTTTCTGGGTTGTCTGCCATCTTAAGATAGAGCTACGCCCATCCATAGTTAAATTCAGAAACAACTTACCCAACTGGAATGCAGCTGTATAGGATAAGGTCTGCTTTCCTCTGTTCTTGCAAAAAATTACTGAAGACCAGAGGTATCCATGGGATAACAGCAGTGGGACGAATAACAATTGCAAGTGCTATCAGAGCTAAATATTTGCAACTGAAACAAGGGAACATAAGAAAAATGGAAGTTTATCAAAAGGATCGATCTATTCTTTTGCAGACAGTGACATTTCAACAATTTAAAAACTGTCATGTCTCTGACAAACAGATTTTTTCATACTGTGGATAGCTTTGATCCTCTCGCTGGAAAGTTGCCAAATACGTAATTGCTTGTCTTAGCAATGGGGTTGCTAACTAGAAGCACATACTTGCTTTAAAATAGACAGCCAGTAAAGAAAGTTGCTACTACAAGTTCACCCATATCTGAACCCAAATAAGCTTTTGTTATCTTTTCTTATTACCATAAACTCCAGTCCTTTAAAGTTTAGATTAAAGTTTCCCATAAAGTGATACTTTGTGCAAGGGAACTGGAGATAACTAATTTTACATCAGCTGTATCACAGCTTCAAATTAAAATTTAAAGGAAACACCACAGTGCTGTTCCTTCCAAGATCTGGAGCTCTTACTACATGAATGAGGGGTTTTGGTTCCTTGTACCTTAAGGTAAAAGTTAGTATTTTAAACAGTATCAGTAGATTGGTCTTATCCCAAGCCAAAAATTATCAGTACTATTAGTACAAAGTTTCTCACCTGCTTCCCATCTTGGAACCTTTTATCGGATAGTAGAAAAGAGCAAAAATGGTAAGAAGAGTTTCCGTGGTGTTTGTTAGAGTTCTGGTACAGGAATACCATGTAAACCAGGAACACAGCTGGCAGAAGTACTGAAAATAATTATGAACAACAGGATACAAAAGGAGAAATGTTAAAACAAATTCTGTAGTTTTAAATGGTGATAATTTTTCAAGGTGTGACTATTATTTTGCTGTTGCTTACACTGCAACGGTGTTCATTAATGTGCATAGAATTTTTTTAAAGGCTGACACTCACCACGCACTTTGCTGTTTCCGCATTTTCAAGGTGTTGCACTAATGAGTAAAGCTTCACATCAGCAAAAGCTGCCAGCACAGCCTGTGCAAGTCTAGGGACCCATATCTGGATAAGCAGAGACAATGTCACTTGCAACAAACCTGCTAAATTCCAAGTTCAATGAGAGAACTACCAATTTAGTGGATGACTGTTCAGACATGAAAACAGTAAGTGAATTAGTGAATATTCTATAGATCTTTTAATGATTTTAAAATAAAAATAATAAGGTCCTTTGCTAGGACTGATATTTCTGCCAAAACAAAGAAACTCTAAAGTTCAATTGAAATTATTCAGAAATTGAAAGTAGGATTCTTTGCCATTCATCTCCAATAGAAGTCAAAAGGAGCTGCTGTTACTGAGTTTACTAGAAATATACATTATTAAACACTTTGGAAAACTGAAACACTGAGGGTTTATGATGTAGTGGCAAACAATATCAGTATGAAACTCAAGACTGATGGAGGCCAAAAGTAATCCTCCGCAGTCACAGGCATCAGTACTGTAATGGGAGGAGATCCATCAACCAGTTCTGCAACTGTGTGAAACGCTTCAGAGGTCCCTGAGCTCATACATCTATAACTGCCGCATTCAAGCCTTTGTATTTTACCCAGACAATGATAAAGATGCACTGAATTTAAATACCATGCTTTTAAATTGAATTTCAGAAGCAGATGCGTTCTTTTGATTATACTCACCAGCAGCTGGACGTCATCCTTAGCCAGCAGCTGTAGAGCTTTGTAGATGCTTGCAAAGATGAGCGGATATGAGTAGCCCCTTAAGCCGCTTGCCCATTCCCAAGTCAGGTAGCCATAATTACTAATATTAAGGATCGATCACGAACAACCGAGGTTTCATTCGAGCCCTGTTATTCTCAGACATTAACCCCTGTAGCCAAAAGCCGGAGGGGTATTTCTGTGACCGGCCAGGCCAGTGCCGTACCGCCGCGAAACGCTCCCCCCGCGCCTGGCCGGGACCCCCAGTGGCGCCGGTACGAAGCGGTGCCGCCTTCCCTCCCCCGGGCCCGCCGCGAGCCTCGGCCATGAGGGCCGAGGGAAGGATATTTGAAGACCATACGATGCGCTACCTCCAGTGACTGCCAGTACTCGTCCGGCACGAAGCTGGTCTGGACGAGGAAGCAATTGAGCGTCCGCAGCCCCACCGTCAGCGCCAGCAGCGCCGCCGGCCCGCCAGCGCCCCCTGCGGAAGGGAAAGGAAGGCTGTCCGTCCAGGGACCCTCCGAGGGCCGCCGCCGCCCCGCCCCGCCCCGCTTACCGGTGCCCCGCTGCCCGGGGTCGCTGTAAAGCACCGACCGCCGTTTGCGGAGCCGCACTGCCGCTGGCCTCCGCGCCCGGACCCGCGCCAACAGCCCGCCGGCCGCCTCCATCCGCGGGGGCGGGGACACCGCCGGCGCTTCCTTCCGGTCGCTCTAGCGAACGGGAGGCCTCCGCTCGGTGGTGTCCCGTCCTTCAGGTGAGGGGCGCCGGGGCCGTGGGGCGAAGCGCTCCCGGTGCGGAGAGCTTCGGGCTTTCTGTCCCTCTGTCCCTTCTCCCCTCTCCCCACCGGGGAGCGAAGGCGCCTCACGCTCGTGCCCGCGGGTGCAGCAGCGCCGCCTGCCGCCATGTTGGGGCGTCTGCCGCTGCCTCAGGTTGCGCTGGCCGTGGCGCTCGGCGTGGCCAGTGGGCTCTATATCTACCGGCCCGTCTTCCAGCCGCCCCCACAGCCCCCCGAGGCCACAGCAGGGCCGCCGGCGGACGCTGCGCCGGAGAAGAGGCCCTGAGAGAATCGGGTGAGCTGCGCCGTTCCCCGGTACCGCCTGGCAGCCCGGACCTCCGCGCCCCCTGCAGAGAAAATGGCGCCCGAGCCTCTCAGCGAGCGGGAGACTTTGTCGTCTGCCTCCTCGGCAGCCCGGGCCGGCTCTGAAGCAACCCGCCTGCTGAAGGTGTACCTGCAGATGTGTGTTCGGCACCGGCCTGTCGGGACGTGAATGGTGACATTTGTATAAAATCCTGAACGTTTAAAGTGGTTGTTTTCACGTCTAAATTTAAGTAACCACCGGGGAACTGGAAAAAGAAAGGCGCTGTTGTACGGGTACACCTAATGGGTTGGGTTTTTTGATGGCCTCTGATCTGATCTTCCAAGCGATAAATACTGTTTTTATCCACTTGTCACGGTTTCAGTTCTTAATAGTTCAGTTCCATTGGGGAGTGCAGTTGTACTGATGGCTGAGGAGGGAACTGCACCCAACTTGGTGTCCTTGGCTTATACCTGTACATACAAACATACACGCATGGGCCACACACACATACGTGTCTTTCATCCCTGACAGAAAGAGGCCGGAGCAGCTGTTAAATAGATAAGGTTGCCTGAAATCCAGCTTGTACTTGGAGAAGTGCTTCAGCATGTAGCTCAGAACGACAGTATTAATCTTGCAATACCTGACAAAACAGAATCTGAGACTCAGGGAAACTACAGCATTCGAGACTCCACTAAGTCTAAAAGGAAGCCAAAACCTGCAGATCTTGGGAGGAACTTATTTCAGATGTTAGTTTTAACACAGAATCTTGTTTGGACAGCATGAGGGAAGAAATTCTTTCCCTGGATGTGATATAATTTTAGGCCAGGAGTGACATGCTGGCAGGAGGCAGTGGACAGACCTCGCAGGAGCTGAGAGGAGAGGACAGCAGTAGAAGTTGGACTGGGAGGTGCATCTGTGTGCATGATAAATCTAGTCTGGGCACTAGGAAACGCCACAGGTCAGTGATGAGAGCAAACACAGAACTGTTATGGGAACTTTAGCAGCTTCCTCTGTTTACAAGACTATGAAAAACCTATTTTTAAAAGGTGTAACTGTAGCAGGCACTTTTGTAAGCATAATTGCTAGAAGTTTGTCCATAAAGGTGGCAGTTGATTTTGAAAAGTCTCAAGAAAGGATGTCGGAACTGATGCAGATAGAAGGGGTAATTGATGCAACTGAGCTTGCTGACATTTGGAAGCTTTATTTTTGAGAGCACGAAGTGCTTTCCTCCTGTGAGGGAGGTAGCCAGCAGGCGGCAGAGGCGCCTCACTGAAACCACGTTACCTGGCACCACGGGTTTTCTCTTCAAAACCTGTTTTGCCTCTCATGAATTTTTATTAAAAAAGGCGTGTGGTCTTTCGGAAGAGCGGGGAGGAGGACGGCAGGAGAGCCAGCCTCTGATTAAAACCGCCCTTTTTACCGTGAGCCCAGGGAGTGGCAGGAGACAGCGCCGTTCCCGCCCCTACCTCGGCCCTTACGGGAAGTGATGTTGCTTTGACGGAAAAGGCACGCTTGCAGCCCAAAAAAGGACAGGTGCGGAGGGACGCGGTGCTGCGGCAGCCCCAGTGGTCGGGGGAGGCGAGCAGGTAGGAGAGCGGCGAGCCGGGGTGGGGGGCTTTCGCCCCTTTGGCATCTCCCGACGGGGCGGTTGGAGGCACGGAAGGGCTTCAGAACGACACCCCCCACCCCCCACGCTGCGAAAGGAGTTAATAAATGATTTTAGGACGAGTGGTTTGGGCAGGGAACTTGCAGGAAAAGGTGGTTTCCCTGTACTGCAGAGCGGGGCAGTGTCACAGGCTGCTGGCACCTCTTCTGACACTGCTGCTGTGAACACGAGCGCACAAATAATCCCTCTCAGGCCTTCCCATGTAGCAGCTGTGGGGACCTGCAAGTTTCCCACAGTTCAAGGCATGCATTTCTTTTGTAAAACAGAGAAGTGGATTATGTATCTGGCTTTATTAAAAAAAAAAAAAGCTTTTAAAAGTGGTAAATTGTTGAGGGAGCAATATAAGTTTGTTCTATCTGTTTAGCTAGAATTTAAAGTATTTGTGTATCAACAGATCTGTCACTTCTTTCTGAACGCTGCAGGTTTGTCTGACAGTCTGCTTGTTGAGAGGGTTCTTGAGGTCTCCTCAACCTGATTCGCAGTGCTTGGGCTAAACTAATGCTTTGATGATCTTGGATATAAAGAAAGCTAAATCCATCAGAAAAATGTCTTGTTTTTTCTGGCTCTGTAGGTAACTAGATTATATTAATGTATAACTGGTATTTTTTTATGGTGCTAGCAAAGTTTAAAGGACATGCCTAGAATTGTCAAAACCACCCACTTCTAGTTTTTATCTCTTAGAGATGAATCAGGTGTATTTTGATCGCTGATCCTATGACTCCTCAAACACTTTCACTAATGATTAGTGCTTATGAGTTTTTAATCAGGATAGCACATTTGCATGTTTGGTGTTAGGAATTCTGCAAGGTGTTATTGGCAAAGTGATGTTTCTCTATGCTTACGGTTTTTATTGACACTCTACAAGATGTTTATTGATTTCCACACATAAAATGCAATAGTGGCACTAATCAGTTTCTAATACCTATTCTGCCTGCCTTTTCTTGGAAATTTATTCTTACATAGACTTGTTTTCTCAGCCCTCGTTTTTTTTTCATAGACTTATACTACTTTTGTTCCAATTATTTTCCAGCCAGGGAAAAGCATATAATACAATATGCATTTCAAATGTTGGTACGTAACTGTTGGAATAGTATTTGTGATGCTAAATGAATGTCTTAAAAGCATGGTTAAAAAGATGGAAAAAAAGAACAGTATGTTCCTGTATTTCTAGTTCAGGGTTCTAATTTTATGTCTACTTAATCTCTTGCACAAAGGAGTTCAGGGGGGGGAGTGTGCTACATCTTACACTATTTTATTTTTCCAGTTAATAAAATTTCTCATCTGCAACCAGATATCTAAAAACAGATTGTTCTTTTGTTTTCATCACTATCATTAAACATGGGAACATGTTATTTTATCACTTTACTACACATTTCCTTTTCTTTCGAAGAGAAGATTGGTGAGATAAAAGAATTTTTAACTAGCTTTTGGCGCTTACAGAAACTGGCATTATGAGCAGTAGTACTTGTGTCTTCTTTAGATTCCTGGTTGTTATGTTACTGCCACGTATCTGTTGTGCTGGCATAATGACCATTGATTACTCTGGTTTTCAGCATAATTCTGAACTTGCAGATCAACACCATTACTAAGAACAGTCTGTCATAGTCAGCAGAGGGCTAGTAAGAAACTAATTTAGAAACAGGCAAAACTGGTGCTAGAGATGAAATATAAGGAATGACAACTCCTTTTTGCCATTAATGTCTCAGTATATAATTATAACAAGGTGCATTTAAAATGTATTAAACTTGTGATTTAAATAGTTAATCATCAAATACTCTCTTCTGTATTAAAGTTACGTTATTGTACTCCACTGCACATGTGATCTGATCCTGCAGATAGTTAAGTCTGTTCTTCAGTAATTTCAAAGGGTTACTTACATATTTATAACTAAGCGTTTGCTGGGCTGGGCATGTCGAAGTGCTCAAGGACTTGCTTTTGCTCCTCTTCTCTTGCAGATACCACTCATGCTGGAGATACAATCATGTTTACAGAACTGACTTCAAACATGGCTGAAAAGTTGGTCAAGTACAGCATAGTTTGAGAAATGCTTATCTAAAAAGACAGAAACAGCAGAAACACTTTTTTTTTTCTTTTCTCTATTTATACAGATATATTTCCAACCACTCTTCCTTGGGGAATAGCATCTGGTTATGAGATCTTTTTTTTTTTCTTTTTTTCTTTTTTGGTCTTCTTAGTCTGAAAACTGCATCACTGTTGGGAGGCAGGACTAACTTGAACCACAGTAAATCAGCTGAGATCATACCCTTTTATCCCCAGTGAAGTTAAAACCATAGTGAATGAGAAGTCCTAGCCCCTAATTTCGTTCCTGGAACATCTTTATATTGTTTTGTTTTCATACATAATACAACAGAATTTACTTTTGATTATTGTAATCAGTAGTTTCAATGTCTGTGATTTATTTTCCAGTCTAATAAGCTTTGAAGATTAATTTATGGCATATAGATTAAAATATGGCATATAACCAGCATGATTTTTTCCTGTGATGTTGCTGTGGCTTCAAGGGGTTGAAAATTCTCTGGTACGTCTATAGCAGTTTTGCATATTACCAGGTGTTTGAATCTTTTTCACATACTGGCCAGCACTTTGGAGCTGACCTGACAAGTTCTTCAGTATTTTAAGCTACTGCAGGAGGGAAAAAAAGCAAATGTTCTTGCTTTTATGTCTCTGAAGATAATATCAAAGTATAAACCAATGCAGGGCTATTTTCCTGAGTTTGCAAATCCATTTCCCATAGCTGTTCCCTTTCTCTCTGTCTGATTCTTTTACTGATAAGAAATGGGTAAGACTAAACCATATTAGAAAAAGGCACTTCTGGAAGACAGTGTGAAGACTGGTAGTAAGATAGAAAAGGGTCAGGAATCAGCAATGAAGATACAAACTTAGCAGGAGGAGTACAGCTTTTCTAAAATTTGTGGTTTGTGGTGGAAAAATGGAGTTGGTAGATATATCAGCAGTGTTTTTAAATTAAAAGTTAAATTTGTAGGCACTTGCAAATAGTATTTTGAAAATCACTCTACACTTCTGCAGTGAATTCTTTGAGTAAAAGAGTTATGTGAATGAAAGAACTGTAAGGAGTATACCTCGCTGAAATATTTTATAAACAAATAAAACACTGGATGGGTATAAGGACAACTGCTACACAAATCAAGTAGCTGATTTCAGATTAACTTTGGAGTTTATGATTGCAGTTTTGCAGCTGGCCATCATACTGCTTGTGTGTACACCTGTCAGTTGAAAAGGTGATAAAAGGAGAAAGGAATAAATAGAAAAATAGTTAAATATTACTCAAGATTTGGGTTTTTTCCTTTCAGGTAAGGTGAACTCCATGGTAGAAGTAATGCCTTTTATTAGACCAACTTACATTGTTGGAAAGGATAGGTGAGCTTTCAGGTATATAAACCTCTTTCAGGTTTGAATTAGAAGCAGCAGAATACAAAATAATAATTGAAAACGATTGATACACAATCTTTGTAGTACTTTTATTAACCCATGAGGCAGCATATATGATGAGAAGGTGATGAAGGTTCTCTTGCAGAAATACTACTGTTTTAAAGGCATCTTCGCATTTCTAATTAAACACTTTAAAATGTCAGTGCTGTCATGGTAGCTGCTATACAACCATGAAAGTGAATAGCATGTGCTCTCTGAAGTTAACCAAGTTTCACTCTCAGGGCCCATCTCATTATTTTCATAACTGTTGGATATTTCATTTGGTTCTTGTTGTTCTATGAACTGAAAAGGAAGAAAAGAGTTCTTTGCAGTAACATCCCTGGGGAATGGGAATATTTGGACTGGACTAAAGGCGTTTATTAGTGATAAGGACTGATAAAGCATGTATGTTAGGTAGGAGGAAAAGAAAAGTTGATTCATTTTTTGTCTTGCAAGTATAATGTTTTATGTTTTTATAATGTAGTTGCTGAGTGTAGGTACTGTCGTTAATGAGTTATGTTCCTCCTGGAAATCCCTGCTGATAATTGCATGACTAGCATGGAGTGTGATGCATTTTGAAAACTTCAGGATATCACTCAAATCTAGCAGTCACAGAAATTGCTTGTGCTGTGAAAGTGTTTTATGTGAGGTTTGTACAAGAGATGAATTGCTCTTATAGTTATTGCCAGTGGGTGGTGCTTTCTCAGTCTACTTTGAAGACTAGCTAACATTCAGAATGTAGATTATAGCAGAAAGTAGGATGGGGTTTCTGTGTTTGGTTGTTTGTGTTTTCATTTAATTGCAAATGTTAATCATAATTCCCCCACACACACTTGTTTGGTTCCAAACTTTATGCATGACTGGATGTGACCCAAAATACAGGTATCAAGTTAGGTTCCAGCTCTGCTAGTACTATCTGTTTGCAACAGAGTGTTTCTCATCCAGCACTTTAAGATCCTGTGCACGTAGCTGCACATGCTCCACTGACTTTCTCCTCTAACAATGATTCAACTTGACAGGTCTTTCTGCTGGGGCATGAACTGTCTGACTATACTTAATTTTTCCATATTCTTTCTTGCATTAGAATGGTGTCAAGATAAACATCTCTGCACAGAGATGGTGTCATCCAAGTTTAAAGACAGTACTGTCTGAATTTGATTGTATTTCTTCTGAATTTGATAGCAAAACTCTCATGATTTTAGTTTGGATAAAAGTAGCCCTAAGTTGGAATTGCTGAAGTGGTATTTTTTTTTTAATGCTCTTTAGCTGTGAAGTAGAAGAGGTGACTATAAATCTTTATTTGATAGTTTTCTAGAATTGTCAGTTTGGATATGCACAGGATGGGGGCTGAGATCCTGCTGTGTTTCAGTAGAAGCAGGCTTGGAAGACCTATGAAAAGAATGTGCTGCAAAAGTTAGAATCATAGTTTCTAATAGGTATAAAACCAAAACAAAAGACAAAACCCTCCAACATTTGAGCTGCTAATACAGTGAACCTCAACCAGTTTTTATTCTATTAACTTTGTATTTTAAATAACAGATGTGCTTAAATTTAATTTGCTTTTAAATAGAAAATGTCTTTAAATCCGATTTGAAAGTAAATGCAAAATTGAATGATAATGATGGCAGTGTGTGCGGTGGCTGGTCTGGAGCAATTTGGCCAGCTAGTGAGTGCCCCTTTTAGAACTGACAAACTCTAAGTATTGGCTTTCAGTGGAAGCATGCATCTGACTCTTTCCTTTATCCCACTGCTGATTTTTCACAAAGTGTATAGGAACTTCATATCTTAGTGGCTTCTTCCCCTCTGTGAAGGAGTGCTAAAACTGATCAACGGATTGAAATGTTGAGGGAGAAGGCAGAAAATAAGAGAAATTCAGTGTCTCTGCCCTTCTCCCTAATCAGCTTTATTTCCTTAGGAAGCCAGGCTCAGAGACGTGTCCTCATTTCAGCTTTGTTTTTTGCATTGCAAATTTGGAGCTTTACTAGAAGTCCTTATAGCATTTGCAATCTCCAGTGTGGTGTGTTGAGCCTTAGGGAATTTTTCTTTGGCCTAGTGTCCTGAGGGATCATGAAGAATGGGAGCAGTAACATTTTTTTGTAATTGGCAGTTACACAAGGAGCGGAATAGGGTCAATGGAACTGAAAGATCAACTTTAGTAATGTCCACCAGAACCACCACCTTTACAAGCCCACTCATTCTACTTGCACAAGATCAACCAGTCAGGTTAGTCATACTTAACTTAAGGAGTTACTGAATAAATGTGGCAATGAAGGAGCTCTAATGTTAATGATGTTCATTGTTTAAGAAGTGGTAGAGGAGAAAAATAGGCATCACAGGTGTTTAGTTAGGTTTTATATGCTTCATTGCATGGAAGATCAAACAATAATATAGGACAAAAGGAATACTTTGCTGTAGCTCAGAAGGAACTACAGGCCAGTTAGTCTCACCTCTGTCCCTGGGAAGATAATGGAGAGACTCATTCTAGATGTCATCTCCAAACAAGTTCAAGAGCGGGGGATTATTGGAAGTGGGCAACATGGGTTTA
>JAOTQQ010000071.1:27351121-27436431 GCA_026546715.1 Gallinago undulata
CTTTGGCAGGGGAGTTGGACTAGATGATCTCTATGGTCCCTTCCAACTCCAAAAATTCAGTGAAATTCAGTGAAATACTTCTCTATCTGTCAAATAATGCAAATGAAACCGCCCTTTCATTTTTAACTCCTGAGTGTAAATCTCAAGTGGAGAAGACACTGTTGTCAGTTTATGGGGAGAATGAAGGACCACTTGTCCTGTTAAGTAAATTTACAAAAGATGTGAATGGGGTCTCGTTGTGCCGGAAAGAAAGCCCAGCTTTGTCCAAATTCAGTTGTAAAAAGTGGTATGTTTTACTTGGCAATGACATATTGGATCAGGTCGTGCAAAGAACAAATGCATGTTGATTAAGCTTAAGCATGAATAAAAACATGAAAGCAACTTTCAAAACTGTATTAATATTACACAATTGTAAAACACTGAAAAATCTTTTCTAAGGAAGCTGTAGCACAGCTTACCTTTACATTAGTACAACAGCTTCCTGTAAAGCAATTACATTTTTTAATTAAAAAAAATATACTTAGTTATCGACCCTTTTAATATGTAGATAAAGATCATCGATCTAAAATGAGATTTGTAACTTTTCAGACAGAGACATCAGATTATTAGTATGTTGTTACAGCTTCTTACCAAAACACAGGGACACGTCTGTCCGCAGGCATTACTGTTCTGGGTGCTATTTTTATGCAGTCAGGCACCCACTTCATAAGTTTTGTAAAACATGAAACCAATGTAAGTTTCACAGAAGAGCTGTAGCATGTTGAGTAATTCATGCATGGTTAGGGTAAATATTCCTCTTTTGAGTACAGATGATGTAATTTGAATAGTGTGAATGTAGCCAAAATATCTTTTCCTACATGCAAAAGGATCAAATTTGTTCATTTCAGTCAAAATGAACAAGCATGTTTGTTCTTACACTAATACATTTTACTACCATTTTATATACAGATCTTTTTATTCATCATTTCTTGTTGTCTTAACACCTTGTGCATGGTTAATGTATTTTTTTCCTATTATTTTCTTTCTAATATTTCAGAAGTCTAATAAGAGAGAGAGAATCTGGTTTAGGGATCAATTTTTATTTTTTTCTTGTCATTCAGATCTGGAGCAAGCACCTACACTCTTGGCTTTGCTTCAGAATAAACTGTGCCTACACTGACATTAATAGAAATTGATGTGGAGGCAGTAAACTTGTAGTTCAACAGAATTGACAAATCATTTGGATCCACTTGTTTGGGATAATTTTACTAGTCTTTTCTGAGACACTAACAGGTTCTTCAAATATAAGCAAATTTTATTTCAGGAAGCAATCTTTGATGTTTTTCCTGTGAAAAAGATGACAGAGTTTGATATAAAGTTTGTCAAAATGCTGATGTTGAGTGCCCAATTACTGGGGAGAATTCCTTTATTTGGCAGTATGATGTTCCATGAAACCAAAATTGATGCTTTTAATTTGTTGATTGTTTTAGTGTTAACTTTTTTTAATTCTTGAAGAGAGCCTAGTAACTCTTGGAAGTTAGTAATCTAGAGCCTGTCTTAGAGGGAACTATTTTTAAGAAGCTCTTTGCTGTGTAAAACACTACTGACCTTAAACATACCAGTACTTTATCTCTTACAATGGAAAAAGAAAGCTCTGTCACCTTTACTAGAAATTGCCTATGCTCTAGTTGAGCTTATAGTTGAAAGAACAAAACATGAAAGTTTTACTTGAAATTTGAGTGTTGCTAAATATTTAGCAGATGTGCCTTTTGGGTAGCAGGAAAGCCTGCCTGACCTACTTTCATTTTAATCACTGAAGGGGTATTTCATGATTTGATGCTGGCAAAGTTCAGCTATTACATTTCTGGTGTGAAAGCCAATCTTCCAAGTGTGGGTTGACTTTTCTTTCTTTTTTTCTTGGAAGGATACTGGTGAGAGGAAAGCAGAAAAAAAATCAATATAAGGGATTTTGTCTTCTCCTTTCAGGTCTTTTTAGTTCTGTCTTGAGGTATTGGCATGTTACTGCATTTATGGGCTGCTGTGGCACTAAGTAGCAAGCTGATTCACCTGACAGCTGGTCAATTTTCCTTTGCAGCACATCTCATTGGTCCCTCTAATTTTTTCCAGGATTTTTTTTTTTTTGTGAGAAGCTGACTTTATCCCAAGGAAACAACTGTAATTCTGTTCTCTAGTCCACCTATATTAATTAATGTGTTCATACTTTGCCTATTTAGTTTTTCTCACTTCTTTTTGTGTTTGAAATAGTTGCTGTATAGCACATCCTCTGACTCTTCCTGAAGTTTGCCAGCATATATGCAAATCAGTTCATAGGCAGTGTGTCCCAGTGGCTGCTTTTGCCCATCTTGCATTTTTTAAGTTTCTTCTTTGATTCCCAGTAGAGGTTTTGTGGCACAGGTAGGATTTATGGACACTAAGAAATAACATGACCCCTGGCAGTCTGCTGGTTGGTTTTCATTCTATAGACTTGCAGGTCATCTATTGAATGCACATGTGAAAAACTACAGCTGTTGGTAAGGGCATGGTGAGCTTTTAGCGTGTGTAGGAAAAAGCCATTAACTGGTCAGAGTGCCAAAGGAGAGACCTCAAACAGAATTGGGTAACTGGGGCGTGGGGAGAGTGGAGTCAGTTAACAGTGGTGTCAGGCACAGCTTTTGGCTTTGAAAACACAGATGAGTTGTTCAGTAGCATTATCTGAAATGGACTGGTGCTAGATCATCCTCTTCCCCGATTTCTTTCCAGTGCTATATGTCTTAATTCCCACAAGAACTGTAACAATCCAGCATTTTCTTCTAGCAAAACACCTGCTACTGGGCCGGTTGGACACTTGCAGCTTTTCTCAAGAGCATGAATGTACAAAGGCAAATATTCTGATGCTTGTGATGAAGAATGTTCCACGCTGTGCATTGTGTTTGACTCTGCTCAAATTTCCTCCTAAATTCTTAGGCCTGTATAGGATAGATCAGTTTCACAAGAGGGCTATAAATTCCATGCATTCAGGTCATGTTCATACAACCCGTTCATAAAACTTGCTCATAAAAACAGTGAGAAGATTTAATAAATAAATAGGTGGCCATTCTTTTGTAGAGCTGTAGTTTCAAAACTACATTTCATGGTTTCAGAACTTTAGTGGTGTAATTTTGATCCCCTTCATAAACGTAGAAAATGTCCAAGCTCTTGGGCTGGCTGCAGTGGTTCCTGTTCCAGCTGCTGCCGTACCGTTTGCGTGCACTTCCTGCCACCGCAATAGGGTTGGCTCAGCTGTTTCTGCAGCATTTGCTGAGGTGCTGCAAATGTGTTTGTTTAAAAATAGAGACTTTAAGTGACCAAACATTGATGTCCCCCATTTTCTAAACTGAGGCCCTCTGTTTTGGTACTAACTCTGCAGTTTGAAATCAACATAACTTCACCCTGAGAAAATAAGCTTTATTTCAGCTGTACCTTTCTAGCAAAGTCTTATTGTTTTGAATAAAACTCTTTCCTGGAAGGGGGAAGGGAAAATTAGTTGGCATTCCTCACACCAACTTGGTAAGAGGAAAGTTAAGCAGCCTTGTTTCATGAAAAGGTGAAGTCTGGGAATTATTTATGAATTGTTTTCCCCTTAAAGATGGCAAAAATCTTACCATGTATAAGAGTTTGAACTCCATTTACATTGCTGGTTGAGACTTCCAGACAGGCAGTTTGTGTTAAGTGTGTGTAGCCATCACTCAGGGCTGTTTGCAACATGGCAGAAGGGTTGTTGCTTTGTCTGTCAACACTTCTTATCCTGTTCCTCCTTCTGCTCTCTGGAGCAGTTACCAGAAATTCTCGGGTGTTTGTGGTCTGAATATTTCTTCACAGTAAGTAATTGTGCTGGTATCGATCAGGGAAGCAGTTAAAGATTAAAAATGTTCATGTTACCGAAAATTGAACCTAAACTATTTTATTGCACATGGGAGCAAAAAAGGGACTTCTATATTCTTCTGAAATTACGGTGGATTTATAGAAGATTGGGATGAGCCAAGAATGGGTAGAGTTTTAAAAATTATAACCTGTAACAAAATGTCAAAAAAATGGAGTTTAGTTAAATCTGGGAAAAAGCAGAGCATGAGAAGTTGTTCCACCACAGATAATTGTTTGCCAGCTCCGTATAATAGAACATAGATGTTCACTGGAAAAAGGGCAGTAAAAATTGCCTTTATTTGCAGAAGAGAAGGCGAGGTAGTTGAGCACTGAAATGAGTGAATTAAGAAGCTTGTAGAGATGTCATCATTATTAGTAGACAAATGCATTAAGGACACGTTAAATGTTGTAGCAGGCTGTCCGTGTCTGCAGCATTTCAATTATAAGACAGTAGAGTAGTCTTGGAAGCCTTCTTAATTTCCTTTCTTACTTCTCTGCTCTTGAAATACTGTGAGGAAAGAAACTCAGACAAGAAAGGGTTATGCAAGGCAACCTGTCTTCTGTAAAAGCTCACATCTATGAAATCTTAGATGGTGAGACCAAAACATGCTGTCCACCCCTTTCAGTCCTCTACTGTTAGAATCTGTAATGTCAGGGGTGCTTGAGAGAGGGTGGTGAGGCCTCGTGGTGACTGCAGATGGCTGTGCAGTTCCTCTGTCATCCCTTGGACCCAGCGCAGGGATCTCCGTCCAGGGAGTGCCTTGGTGCAGGCACCAGTGCTGGAACCTGGCTGAGCACGGGGGTCTTGCCTGTCGGGTGGCTGTGTTAACAGGCCCTGATGAACAGACTCGTCGTCGAGGAAGAGTTGGTTTACATGAAATGTGAAATGTTTAAAATATCTGCACGTATCTCTTAGGATTGGGCAGGGGGTTGCAGATTTAGCTGCGGCGGTTCAGAAAGTTTCTGGCAACAGATTAACTCTGATCTTTTGTTGGAGCTTGTTGCCATCAGAAGTGGTTCAGCAAAATGGTCTGCATGTGGAGGCCACAAAGCCCTGTAGTACTGCTGCCACTGCCCTCCCAAATCCTTCAGCTCCTCACATGGTCTCACTCTGATGTATGTGCCAATTTTGTAATCGGTAACTTTTTCTGCCATCCGTAAAGGCATAAAATAAAACCAGGCTCAAAACTGAAGTTCTCCATTAGGTTTTAGGAGCTTTTGGTGCTCACTGTGTTTCATTATAGTAGATTATCACATTTGCTGTATTATTATTTTTTTAAAAATGAAACAGACTGCAACTTCCTCTCCCTATGACAAGGAGGAGGGTCAGTAGTTTATGCAAAGGCTCAATGTTTGTTACCTGGTTAGGGAGATCTGGTTAACTATATTGCTCAGTTTTAAAAGGAGGAAAAGAGATCGGTTGATCGCTCAGTGAGACCACATGACAAGCAGCTGAATGTAATTAGGTGGGTAGAGTGGTTATGTGGGGCTGGCAGCTTTGCATGTCGGTGTGAATTTTAGAGCTATTATTCTGAACTGCACTATATTTGTTTTTTATTTTCTTTCTCTGCTGATACTACCTGTAGATGAGAAACGGCTCTTTTTGCATGACTATGGTATTCAGGAGATCTGAACTGTGTCAGGAAACTTGTCACTGAAGTACCCTTGGAAAACCACAGATCAATTTGCAGCTGTTAAGTATAGGTATGTAAACACTTTTAAAATTTATTTTTATAAGATTTATTACATTGTTTTCTTTGAGCTGAGAGTTGTTGTGTGCTAAGTGTTCCTCTGTTAAGAGCTTTGAAACAATGTTGCTGTACTTTTGACAAATTGCCTGAAATAGTTTGATTTTGAGAGACAGGTCAGCATTGCTGCATCCTCATGTTCTAGAGGAGAAAGTAAGTTTACAACTGGTAAGTATACTGGCTTATGTAAAACATAGGTTTTGGGTTTAAATGACAAACCTGCAGTTTTTTGGCGTGTCTTTGGTCAATGTTTTTTGCAAAGACATTGGTCAGATTTAAAGACAGACCTGGGTAAGTTTATCAATAAGATTAAAATAAATGACTGCAATGTCCAGTGTCTGGATTCAATAACCGTAAGATGCCCTTTCTAGGGCATCAGACTACATTTCTTTCTGTGTAAAGTGAAACTTATTCTACAGTTAGAAGGTGGAATTAGACCTTTGATAGTAACAATAACATTTCATAACACAGAACAAAGTAACTCAGTATTTTTAAATGTTTTACTGCTTGAAATTTCCTCCCCTCTCTTTATTCCTGTGTTCTTATTAACACACAAAGATAAATTTTACTTAACAAAACATTCCTTTAGAATGGTGGCATTTTTTACTGAGTTGCGCACCAACGTGTTTGTTCTCGTGTATACTAAATGTATTGATGATAAAAGGAATAAAAATGGTGCGTTACACAGTCTATTTTTAATTAGCAGAAAAAATTGGACTGCAAGGAACCCTGAGAGCTCATCTAGTTCACATTCCTTTTTTAATCATATAGTAATGGTTTCAGTCTTAAAATTAATTATGGTAAAGGCAATACGAGGATGGAGTATTATTACTGTGTTTTGTAACTACTCTGGAAGAAACTCAAAATGTATATTCCCATCTGACTAGGTCATTCCTTGCCACCCCAAGCATGAATTTGTAATCAGGCATCCTTTCTAGCCCATGTTTTTGCCAGCATTTTTCTAATCATGGACCAAAACTCCAGTTTTTGTAGCCTGTAAACAACCAAGTAGGAATTCAGAGAACAGAAAACAGTATTCTTCTCCAGTTCTGCGGGAAGGTCACAAGGCTTTCCCAGGGTTTTAATTGATGTCTAGCATAGAGTATTTTAAGATGATTTTTCTAGTCCTGATCCTTTGTCTTGTGTTTGTGAGAAAGAAGTTACAAATTCATAAATGTATTTAAATAAATAAGTTTTCTTGCTGTTTCCTATAGACATGCTCAGTGTATGAAAAAACTTACATAAAGTAACTGGGAGGAAGAATTTTTGTAAACATTGATCCTTGACTTAGTAAGTGGTTTTTTTTCTGTGCTACACTGGATGGATAGTCATATCCATCATGTCATAGTTGCTTCATTGTAATTTACTATTATATAATGCTTCTCAATTACTATATTACATGTGCATTTTGGGTATGTGTTACAGAAACAATTTCTAGAACATTTTAGGGTAGTGATTTCTAATAGCCTAAGTTATTTGAGGATTAAACTTTGATAATGTTGGGATTCTGTTGTATAGAGCAAAACATAAAAGAAAATATTCTAGTATACTGTGCTGCTCTGCCCACGTTACCTTCACCATACTCCTAGTGGGTTTTGGTATATTTGCTTTTTTCCAGCATGTCTTTTGTTTACAACATTATATTAAACAAAACACCCTTCATAATTAAGCCTGGTAAAGACAACCTAGTAATCTAATTCAGTTGGAATTCTTTAAACATGTCACTAAGAAAGATAAATTGTTTTGGGTTTTTTTGCCTTAAAAAAACATTGAAAAAAGACCAAGAAACATTCTGAAACTATACAAAATTTAAAGAATGAACTAAAAAGAATCTTAAAAGCAGTTAATGGAAATTCCACTGGACCATATCCTAGTGGAATGAGGGAAATAAGCTCTGGTCAAAGGGAAGTAGAAATCACTTTTCAAGGAAAAAAAGTTAAGAGTAACTTTTATTTGGTCTAAAATGTTTGACTTCATAACCAGGAAATAATGTAATTCCTGCTTTGAATTTTCTTTACAAAAATACAGTTTGATGCTTTATGGTACAACTGTTGGTATAAACAGAAGTGGAACTAGGATCTTGCTGAGGTGGGAATTCTCTGGGAGTGAGTGGGCTGATGTATGTTAGTGTAGCACCACTATAGGCACTGCAGCTGTACTAATTAGTGCTAACTGAGATTTTCCTTTTTTCACATATTGTATTTGTTTTTACTGGAATTTCATTACTCAATTTTTATTTCTTCCTATGGGAAATCACATGCACAGGTTTAAAATTAAACCGAACACTGCAAGCCAAAGTCAGCCCTTTAATAAAAAATGATACAGCAACGCCTACTTTTAATGAATCTTTTCAAATAGAAATTCTTGTTGGACAGTATCATTGCATACTCCCAGTTTCTTGTGACTTGTGCACAGAAGCATAGCTGAATAGATTCTTTCATATCTATTTACCCTTTATATCCTGTTTTTCATTTAGAGGTTTGATGCTTTTCTCAATCGAAATATAAATTATAAAAACCTGCAAGTTGTTATATGAAGTTGGTTTGTCAGTTTGCATGAGATTTTTTTTGATTCTTGATAAGTATGCAGAGTTTTATACCTAGTGTGAAGTCAAGAAAGCAATCTGAATCCACTGTGGTATGAAAACTACATATGCACTTTTCTTGATGCAGTTTTCTACAGGGAACTTGCACTGCTTGGATCAATTAGAGCAGTCTGACTGGCAATTTATTTTCTTAGAATAACTTTGTATATTTTTTCTTGGGTTATAGGGGTGGTTGTTCTGTAAGCTCACTGCTGCTATGCCATTTATTAGCTACAGCAGAAACATTTTCAATTATGATTTTAATTGAAGACTTCTGGGGAGAGAGGTAGGAAATTGCCTGCTATTTTAGGTCAGTTAAAGTGAAAATTCAAGGCGCTGTATGTCTGTGTGAAATGTTTTTCGAAAGAGTTTTGCAGGAAGGCATTTACAGCACGGAAAGCTGCCAGGTTTCAGCCAGGGTTGTTACTCCAGATCTATCTTGGGGCCCTCCCTCAGTCCAGGAACAACTCAAATGGATAATATGGGCAAGCTGTGGTGTTAGACTTATGATTTTTCTTGTCTTCCTTGCAGGGCTCACACATACCTTCATGACAAGAATTAGTATTAGAAATTCTAGTTTGCTGTGCTGTTTATCTGAGTGGTCTTTGCTGTATGTCAAGATGTAAATATAATTCATGCTGTAATATGGGATTCTTATCAGAGCAGTAAGAGAAATGGTATTGGCAACTCAGGCTGAAAAACAGCAGGCTTTTTGAATGGAAGCTTTGTGTTTTGCAGTTCAGCCTGCTTAATCGGTGCTTTTTTTGAATTATCCCTTCCCTGGGACTATAGAAAAGAAGCAGTGCTAGGATACAAATTGAAGCAAACATTTTGCCAAAGCCCTGTCTGACTATTTTGGCAGAGTGCAGAGCCTTGATAGAAAGTTTGGACAGTGTTAGTACAGGCTGCAGTTCTGGAGCTGTTCAAGTGGAAGATTTGATGACTTGTTGAAAATATGGGCTTATTTTTCAATTCTTGTGAAAAAAGCCCCCAACCTGTAGGTTTAGCTTTGATTCATTAGAAGAGTTTGAGTAATATTTTTGAGCTGCAAGGGTGCTCCAAAATGTCTGTGTCTTGCTGTTGCAGATCAAGATTTCTCCTTTGCTGTCGCATGTTAGCAAAGCTTGTGGCTCTGGCAGAAGTGGTGTTTTATTATGTAATGGACAAGTTAAATTCTGCCTGAAGTATTCTCAGCAAGTTATTTCTAACCTTTTAATTGCATTTATGGTATATGGAAGCATCACATATGCGTACTATTTCTAGACATGCTTACTAGAAAGTCCTGCCCGGTACCGGCTAAAAATCTCTCTCTTATACTGTAGCTATGACAGACTCTGAAATCAAAGTCTTAGTTCCTTTTTGCGACCTCTTAAGAGCGGATTATTTGTAACTGACCCCTCTCTCAATTTCCTGTCCCCAAATTGCAGTGGTTGCCAGCATAATCTGGAGTAGGCCCAGTGAGCTCAGTACCTGCAAGGTTGCTTCTGTCAAGATCTTATGATTTTTAAAAGTTTAGAAGTGAATTCTAATTGTGAGCCTCAGTTTTATCAATCCAGATATGTCCTTCCACCTCTGCCCATGTGTACCACTTCCCTGCTTAGCATCTCTGACTGTCCCTTGTATTTGAAGTCCAGGAACATTGGATTTGAAATTAAGACGTAGAAGGAATAACCTTTTCTAATGACTGGACAATTTTTTTTCTCAAGGTTTTGACAGTTTCTCTTGCTTTCCCACAGAAACTATAAATTTATTTTGCCCTTTGTGCTAGATCCATTTAAGAAACCCTTCCGATGAAATATTTCCACAAATAACATGTTAACACCTAGTGTCCTGCCTGATATTCATAGATGATAGATTTTACAACTCATTAGAAATGGATATTGATTAGTTGTTCAGTTAATAACTTTGATAATCAGCAAGTTTTCTGAGGAACAGTATGTCTTCACTGGTGGCTGGAAGTGTGATCCGACTCGAGTCCTGCTCCAAAAGGCCACGATACCTTGTAGTTAGCTGCTTCCATTTGGCATGTGGACACAGACTGACTTCTGATGGACTTACAAAATCTTTGGATATTTCAATGTCATCTAAGTAATGAGAAAACTTTTAACTTCCTGAGGCATAAATAGCCAGAACAAAATGCAATATATGCTATATATACTGTGTCCCTCTCTTATTTCTTGTTGAAATAAATCAAGTAACTTGCACCAAAAATAAGGACAAATTACAATATTCTAGAAAAACAATAATGCTAAAGAATGGGAGCAGCTGTTAGAAAATAAAAGGAACTTTTGTTGCATCTTCCAATCAAAATCTAGAGTTAGTAAGGAACATAGTTTATCTCCTGCGGAGAACAAGAGAAGTAGATATTTCCCAATCCAAAGGATGAAAAGGTGGATTAAATTCTGCACTGAAATTCTTTCTTGCCTCACCCCTTTGTGCGCTTCACCACATCAATAGATGAACAACGAAGTTTTATAGTCCCATTTGTATCATATTCAGGTTGTCTGTTGCCTGACATTCTTCACAGACTTTTAATTGACCTAATCATGATAATTTATTTTTGCCAGATTATTTCTCTGTAATACAGCATGTATCTTGTACCCTTTACAAGCTTGGCAGTGTGACCTTTTGAAGAATCATTATCGGATTCCAGGTATCTATCCTACAAAACAAGGTGGAAGGCAGCTGAGAACTTTCCAGCCCTGAAGGAGAAAAAAAAAATAAAGAGGCTGCAGATATTTTCCTCTGGCTGTTTACAGTGTGTGCTTTAATGGGCTTAAAAAAAGAACTTGGCCTGACTAATGTGCATAAAGCATAATACTTTCTTTAACATGAGTACCTACACATGTTTTCCCTGAAATATTGCTTCATTTATATTCTAACTGCACGTATGTAATTGCTTCTTTTTAAAATTTTTATATTTTTAACCTTTTTCTTATTCCTTTTATTCTACTTTTTCATGTGTCTGTTATTCTCACTGTCTGCTGAAGATTTTTATCTCCAGGAAAACCAAACCATTCCTTAAAGAAATGCTGAATTCTTATGATCCTGTGTGATTCTTACTATCTTCTCCTTTATCTTTCAGTGGCTATTTCTGAGCGCAGAAATAGAAGTGTACTCTCTTTCCTTGCCCTTCTGAAGTTGGAAGTGTTGCTGAATGAGTGGGTGGGCAAACTTCTGGATATTTCCCTCCTTCTGTGAATATGACCAGTTTTGTGGGTGAAATCCTGGTGGCTCCTGCATTGACTGAAAGAGTTGGAAACTGTGTCAATCTATGTAAGACTGTCATTCATAATTCCTTGTTATTGTCAAGAAGAGGTACAGTGATGTGTTACAATTGTTAAGGTTAGGCTGTGGGTAAGCTATGAGCTGGGTCCCAAAGCTGTCAGAATTGTCACATCACGAAAGGATGCTGGGCATAGCTCTGAATTTCCTGTTTATAAGTTAGTGAAAAAGCATGGCACGTTAACTTGTAAGGTATTGTGGCTTTAATGTATTTATTAGACAAACAGTTGAATGCTTGAGAAAGGAGTAAGTAGTATGGATCCGTTTCAAAAAAATAAGTAAATAAAAAAAAATTGCTTTATTTTTCCCAGCCTATCTGGATTTTATTCACATGGTACAGATGTTTGCTTCACTGCTACAACTTGAAAGCAACTTCTGATGAGAGCTTGAGAGGTAACTTGGGAGGCAAAAGCTCTCATTCCCAGGAGGAGGACAGGTCCTCTGAGAGAGTTCAACTATTTTCATCAGATACCATTGCAGATCTTTATTTGTCTACAGTATTTTCTTACCATGAAGGATGAAAGTCTTAGAAACTGATGAGGGAATAGAGATGGTGCTGTTCTTTTTGCAGAAAAGTTGAAACCGCACAGAGATTCTTTTGCATGGGTGACGTTGGAGTATCACCCACAACATTCCTGGTTTTATTTTCCAATTTTTTTCCCAGTTCCATGCTGCCTTTCATTCCTCTATGTAACTGACCCGTTCTTTGAAATTCATTCTCCTTTTTGTTGGTTTGGTTATGCTGAAATGCAGATGTAGTTGCAAAACTAACTGTTGTTTTCTTTCCTGGCTTCTCCATTCCCAGTTTACCCTGGTTTTCTAGAAGTGAAATCCAGAATCTACTGTTTCCTTGCTTGGCCTGTTGTGCAAGGTTCTCACCACATTTGCAGAGCTGTTGCTTCCCTTGCCCTCTTTGTGCTCCTTTTCTGGGTAGGATAACGATTTTCATTCCTGGCATCTCCAATAATGACTCATTCTCGGAGTGCTTTGTGTGCCTGTCAGTTCTTCTTGCTTTGAAAAATTCTGTGGTTCTAACAATGCTGACAGCTGACAAAGTGTCCTAGAGCACCTTCAGCTGAGGTAGAAGCAACATCAGCATTTGGAAGCTAAAACTTCACAGACTATTTTTTTTTTTTGCATGTGTTTTTGCAGACTCCTATATGTATCCTGAGCACCCTTAAAATTACTTACGTCCTTCCGAGAAAAAGACAATCTTTAGATGTTGATCCTACAATTCCTTAGAATTCTTCTATAGTTGCAACTAAAAAGGTCATTACAGTGAAATGTCAAGTAAAGCAATTGAGTGCAATCAAAAGACAAATGCTTGGAGCAACTGAATCTCTTCCTTTCTTTGTGAGAGGAAGGGATGTTTTTCTTCTCGCTTTTTATATTATACAAAAGTCCCAGAAGTTGCAGAAAGTGTCATTTTGCCCAAAATTAAAGCAAGCCAAGTCATATATTTTCCTAAGAAAAAAATAGTGCAGCTCAGAATATTTCAGTAAAGTGCTTATTTATTAACTCTCCTCCCCCAGCATAGCAGTTATTTGAGGTATGAAAAATTCTTGCCATAATTTGTTTATATTACATTTGTATATATGTGGCAGCTTTTAGCCAAAAGCACTTCTAATATTGTTGACTAATCAGGAACATTGTTTAACTCTCTGTCCCTTGTTTCGACAGAGCTGGCAAGTGTCTGATGGTGACCAGTTATGCAAGCATTAAGGTGCTCCTGAAGCCTTAGAGCAGGGTGAGGCTGTTCGCTACGCTGCACCCACACTAAGCAAGAATGTCGTTATTGCTTTGCTGTAGTGTGATAAGAGTACTGGTACGCAGGATTAGCCAATTTATTCCTTTGAGGTCCAGATCACTTTCTCAGTGCTTCTGTTGTACCAGATCAAACCCAGGTCATGTCATGTATAAAGCAGCTCTTGAAGTTGTTCAAGTTTGTGTAGTGCCCGTGGAGGAGCTTTTTTAGTATGAGTTTACTTGCACTTGAAAAATGATCAAACCTGTACAAATGTATTATTACCACCTACTTGTATTTACACGTGGTTTGTTGAGAGACCTGTAGTATCTTCCTTTTCTGTCTGTGTGGGATTTGGACTCCTCTTTCCCCAATGGCGATGTCAACTCTTTAATAATAAGCATGTAGCCTTAACTGCTTTTTAAGAATAAAGCCATATTTGGGGAAACCTTCATTTGCAAAGCATTTTTGAACTCTAATGCATTTTTCAGAGTGTATTTACAAATATGACTCAATTATATATGAATACAGTGGAACCTTGTTAAGCAGACTCCAGCTCTTTTGCTCTTGCACACTGCTCTTGCTGTGATAGATGCCAAGGGATGCAACCCCTTCATTGTGCTCCTTCCATCCATTAGGGGCTGGATCTCCATTGCAGGGGGACTTCACTGCAGTTTGGCTCCTACCTCTAGGACACAGCCTAGTGAATGTCCCACTGTTCCAGTGGGGTCTGGTTTTCTTGAGCAAAGAGGGCAAGGCCAAGACACAACTCCTATGTCTTTGTAAGATCTCCCTGAGAGCTGAGTGATACTTGCAGAAGGTGGACACTGTTAAAAGTTAACTGTAACCCTTGAATCAGGGAGTTGCTCTCCGTCCCCAAAGGTTAATGTGATAAAATCCTATGATATCTTAAAATATGAATTAGTTATAAGTCTAATACCTGTGTTTTGGCAAATTGGAATTGTTGTGTCTCTTTATAGTTGAGTGGTGTATACTACCATGTTAGTCACTGGCATCATGACTGGCTACATTGCAGATCTGGGATGCTGGGGTGATGTCAAGTTTTACAGAGAGTTATTTCACTTGGTATGAGGGGGAAGAGTGGGTTGAGTCAAAGCATTTTATTTGAGTAGTTCCATACAGAATAGTGGCTTTTTTGCTCTTGAGAGGGCTGGCTAGGTGGTGTAGTATGGGGAGCGTCCCCTCCACCCCTATAAAGCTTCCTCTGCTAAATATGTATTGCTTCACTGGAAAACAGGGTGGTGTTGCAGGTGTGTACGTCTGAAGTCATGTCAGACGTAATACCTTCTGTTCCAGTATTTGCCAAAGAATAACTTTTCTCTTCTTTGAAAATCTGTGGTAAAGGCGACTTTCACCATGGTACCCGTAGGGCAGTGCAGTGTCCTTGCATCTGTGCAAGAGAGAAAGAAAGAAAGCAGCAGTTTGCTGTATCCTCCTGGCACCTGAGAGAGAAGGATGTACAACTACGAACAGAACTGAACTGAACAGCTGTGATCGATATACTCTTATTCATGAACACGTTTTTGTATGAAAACACTTGTTAGGAATGATGTCATTGCATTAAGGTGTGTGGGCGATGTAGCAGATACTTTAGATCTGCTCCTAAGTGGGTCATGCACAACTCTCTTCTGAAATGCTGTTTGCCTCTAGGAATAAATGGCACACATGAACTGTGTAATTGCTTCCCAGCCGTGCTGTCAGGCAGTACCCTCCATAGACATGGAGACATGAGACACACCTCTTTATTTCTGAGCACCCATCAACATGAATGCAAACAGATGACACGTAAGCCTCTTGGCTGTGTGCTAAAGAGGTGGTGCTAGAAAAATACTCCTAGTGGAAGTACTATCTCCAGTGCCCTAACTGTTCCTTTAGCAGAGGTTGGGGTAAGTGGTATACTTTACTTTAAATTGATGTGCTTGAGGACTGACTGATTTAGAGCATGTTCAGATTTACTGAATTTTATACTGTGTGTGTGTGTGTGTACATTTTTATTTGCAGCTCAGTGGTTTGGCGTTTTTTTTTTTTTCTCTTGTGTTTTCATTTATTCATCTCTTTGTGCCTTCTTCCTTTCTCCTTCTGCCCTCCATCAGCCTTGTAGCAGCATAGGAGTTGCATGTTTTGTGCAAGGCCCCATCCTGCACAGGGGAAATCCTGCATGCCAACCCAATTTCCTTAATTTATACAGGAGAAACACTGCCGTAGTCTTGAATGTTTTATCAGACAATAGGGTTGTGATATTTCTGTCCTGGAGGCAAAAATACAGGCCTGTTAACATTGATACCTGTTAATGTGAAAGTAGCTTGTGCTAGGAAATGCACTGAACAAGAGCGGCACTTGCTTTGCAGAGCATCCCTTCTTGGCAAGCCATGATCTGGACGTGTGAGTATGTGGAGGCTCCAGAGCGGCAGCTGTACAGGCACAGCTGAAATGATGGCTGTGGGGGTCCTGACAGTGATGGGAAAGGCCAGTGGAGTTTTCCCAGCACTTGTTCCTCTGCATGCCAGGCGAAGTGCAAAGCCAGAGCTGAATGGGATTTAGGGAGGGATTTACAAAAGGCAAAACTCCGGAGAGCTTATTGTAGAGCCTAAAGCTGTGTCCATCAGTGAATTTTTTCAGCTGAGATCTTACTTATAGAAGCAAGATTTGAGAATAATTATTCTAAAATTAATTCAGTTTTCTTTTTTTTTTCTTTTGGTGACCAGATGAATCCTAATTGCATCATCAGTTTTCTCTGATTCTTCGTTTTCTACCTTCTGCTCTCCTGATAGATGTGGTATAGAAATGTGGAAGGAAAGTCTGGAAGGTGTGAAGCTATAAAGCCTAATTTAAAAAAAAAAAAAGAAGGCAAAATTGGAAGGAAAAAATGAGATGGGTTTTTAGTAACAGGACCATGACTTTTAAAAACTCCACAGCAGTTTTTCTGTGAATATACTTTGCCATGAATATATTCTTATTTCTGTTGTGTGGAGCTGGATGTGTCGGGGCGCTAGGACTGCAGGTCTCGGAAGTAGAGGGTGGAGATCTCTTTTTAAATATTTGTACAGGGAGGAGGACAAGGCATGAAACTGCTATGAAAATAGCTCTTTGCATGTCTCCAAGGATAGGTTAACTGTGCAGGGTTTCACAAGAACCACTCCCTGGAGATATTTGAATAATAGATTGACATTATAGGGTGCAGTGAGAGGTGTGTGCATTTCAAAAGCCTAATGAGAAAACTTCCTTCTCAAGGAAAGCCTTTAGAAGTCATTTTTATGCCCTTGCTGAGAAGGGCTTCTACCAGCCATATGGAGAATTGAGGTTTAAGTGGTCCAAATGATGTGATGTGTTTGTCCAAACAGATACTCTATGAATTAGATATGACAATAGGAATACCTTTAGTTTTTACTTCCCCAAGGTCTAACCTTGACCTTTCTGTTTTAACCACAGCTTTCACCCAGCTCTGTCCAGTGGAAGGATGCAGCTGAACCCTAACATTTTCTTATAGCTCCAAGTAAGAGCTATATGCCCTTTCTTCCTCCATCAGGTCTTGCACAAGGGCGCATGATAAATTAGCTTTCTTCAACGTAAATTAGCAGTGATTAGGTGGCACTGTCATTTGTATCTGTTATTAAAAGTATATTCTGTATACCTATAGCTAGCTAACAAAATCCCAACAAGACAAGGCAAATAAAAGTGGGATAGCTTAGGAAAAGACATGAAGCTAGCTTGTCTTTGTATAATACAGTGGCCCTACGATTTGCATGTAAGCCTTTTTAAGCAACAATTAATTTTAGGGGATTGAAGCTGAAAGAATATGTACTTTGGTAGAGGGGGAGCTTATACAGTCCTTTGCCCTTGGAGATCATCTGAGGGCAAAAGAAATACTATATACAAGATGGAAGTCAAAATCAAATCCCATCTTTCGTAAAAACTTCGTTTGGTTTTTAAAATGTTTTTCCCTTTCTTCTAATGCATTTCAATGAAAAGACTTTGTAGAGCTATAAGGTAGGAAATCTGATTTTACTTTTCCTTTTTCCTTCCCCAACAAGGGGAATGATTTAAAAAACAAAATCTAAACCTCCCTTTTGCTGGTATGTGTGTATCTAATGGATCAGGGCTCTTAATTTCTTCTAAAAATGTTCTTATGTCAGGGTGTGACTGCCTATTCAGCTTTCTCACTTGAATATGCTGCTCCTTCAGACCTGTGTGGTGGATGCAGGCCTGCAATTGTGGTATATTTATGTAAAAAGCTCACTGATAACTATTACTTGGGGTTTTTTTGTTTCAATCTTTTACTGTATTGCAAAACTTTGTATTAAAACACAACAGTGGGAAGTGAATTAGCTGACTGTGGCATGGTAGCGTGCATGAGTCACCTAAACCCCCTTTTCCTGCAAGGTTTTACTGTCATTGAGGGCATAATGTAAAATATGCCTTGGCTGGGGAAAGGGAGACTTCAAAACTGGAAATGGCAAAAAATGTCAGATGCTTTCCAGTGACTCTTCAGTTGAAGAGTATCTGAGTATAAATCTGACTGTTGTCTGCATTGGATCATGCTAGGTTCACTCATGGCTAAATTGACTAATCCCAGTTCTGCCTTGTAACCAAAAGCAGAGCTAACATAAAGTTGAAGCTTTAACGAAAGTTATGGTTTTAGCTTAATGGTGATGATTGACGCCCACATACTTCAGATATGGAGTTTGTTCTAAACCAAGTTGTGAGTTAATATTCAAGAAATGAATTGGTGTTTTGCCATTGATGCAAGCTACTGCAGTGGTTGACTTGAAGTGAATAATTTTATGTAATTCAAGCTACAGATAGTTCCAAAAATGCTTATTTATGGTTGAAACAGCAGATTTTACTCTTTTTTTTTTTTGCATTTTATTTCATCATCTATTTTGTGGTTTTGTGTATTATTTCCCTCCTTCATAAGAGGCAATTCCATGCCAGTTTTATGTTGCTTTTAGAATGGTTATTTTAGGCTTATCTTTTCATGTTCTTGTCTTTGAACATGACACAAGGCAGCTTTTTACTGTTTGTTTTTGGGGAAGAGAGGCTCAGTAGCTACTCAACAGGAAAGTGCTAGTGTGCTTACATCAGCCTTTTCTAGTATATGTGAAATTTGACAGTGATTTTTGTTATACATTCTAGCTGTTACTGCACTTAAGTATAAGTAAAGTAATAAGTACTATAAGTACTTATACTTAAGTATAAGACTACACTTAATATTGTTATTCAAAAGAATAAAAGGGGCCATGTGTACGTGTGTGTTGTTTAATGACAATTCAGGATCAAAGTTTTGTTCAAATGATTAACTAGCATCATGATGAAAACTTGAAAAACTTTGAAAATCGGTCCTCTAAACAAAACAAACTCCAACAAAAAGAACATATTGTTTGAATTTTTCCTCCTTGTATGAAATAACTTTTTCAAGACTGAGATATAGTATTCATAGAAAATTATTGTCATTTTTATTTAAATTCAATGGGCAGTGGGCATCTTGAAAAAAATACTTTTTTTTTTGCATGTGTTTATAGTGTCACAGTGAATGAGAGGTCAGAATTGCATTCCTGGGATGTTTAAGTAGCTTTTGGCAACTTTCATGCAGATTAAAGACAGTTTTGGAGTTCGCGTTTCAGATATCTTGAATACTTTGACCTTGATTTTCAGTCTTTCCTGAAGAAGTTAAAGTTGTGTTGCCTTCTCTTTTTAGAGAGGAATGTAATAAAATTAACTATGTACTTCTTCAGTCACAGCTGAATTTGTTACTGATAATTGGCATAATTGAGAGTTTAAGGTGAAACCACTGTAAGAAAAGTACAGAACTGGTCCTATTGCTGGATGCTTTGTAGTTCAAGTAGTCAAAAGAAGCTTTGGCAGAATTGTTGACTGACTAATCCTTTTTGCTTTGCTTTTGAAGGTGTTTCCTGAATTCTCACTATGTCTGATGGAGACTATGATTACCTCATAAAATTTCTAGCACTTGGTGATTCTGGAGTTGGAAAGACCAGCCTTCTTTACCAATATACGGATGGCAAATTTAATTCCAAATTTATCACAACGGTGGGCATTGATTTTCGGGAAAAGAGAGTGGTGAGTTTTCACAGTGTGATACTTTAAAAGGGTATCTGTCTTGGTGATGGTTAGAACCTGTTTTTTAAAAATCTGACCTGCCAATCCTTACATGTAGGCATGCAATCAGTAGTTACTGTGTACTTGATCTTGTGACAAGGAAATGGTCTCATTTTACTTGCTTATTTTTGTTGCTCTTATGTGTCGTCCCTCCCCATTTCCCTCAAAGTTAGAGCTGGCTCTAAACACCTCTCACTGCTCAGCAAGCATTGATGCATGTATCTACTCTGTGAGTTCTGCATAAAGTACCTGGAGTAGCACTTTTATTGTTGAACTCCTTTCCACAAGGAAAAGATGGGGCTGTAGTAAAAGTGGTTTGCTGTTTGTGAACAAGAATGACTAGTGAACAAAGCCTGTAATGTTGATTTAAAAATCTTTTTAAAACCTGTGAATGAAGTAGGATAGCATGTTGCATAGACCTGATCTGGCTTCCTAAGCAGTTACCACTACTGGACAAGAATTGTGAAAAATGATGTTTATTTATTTGGGTTTTTTAACCTCTGAATTGTTACTAAACTAGGCAAACACACTTTTGATGTGAAGCTGAGCACTGAATTAATATAACCAATTGGATGCTGGTCCTTACTGCACTGAGAAATTGAGTGGGCACAAGTTTTTCTCATTCTTGTGTAGAAGTATTAAATGTCTGTCAGTGTAGTCTGATGATTTCCCAAGTGTCCAGCAATCTGGATGCGGTCATGGGCATTGTGCAGACTGGCTTTGGATGGATGACAAGAACCACAGTAGTGGAAGGAATAAATACCTTAGTGAAACACGAAACTGGTCTCTTGAGTAAGTTAGTATTCCTTTTGTGGTATAGTGAACATGGTGGGTTTACTTGATCAGTACATTTGGTAACTCAGGATAAGATGTAGGTCTCATAACCTGAACCATATAATCTATAAATGCAGCAAGTTTATGTGTCTCTTAAGATACGTTTGTAACTGGTAATCTTAGGTACAATGACAGCTGAAGGCAAAGAAGACCACCTGACATGAAGTGTTCTGAACAAAAAATGAATCTTTCCAAAGCTAACAGATGCCCTTATTTCTGTTTTTATGCTGAGTAAACTTTTCAGCTTTTGTTATTACCATCCAATTTCCGCTTTTTAAGCTATGATATGATACGGTCTCTTTTCAGCAATCTTTTGGCAACTAAGAAGAGATGTCATTGTCTTTATGAGTATGCTGGTTGCTAATGAGGTTGTTAGTAGTACAAATACATTGCCAGATTGTATGATCTAATTGGTGCTTTCTTATATTTTAATTTGAACATGTTACAATATAATAGCAAAAAAAAAAAAAGAAAATCAAAATACTAAAATTAAGCTTGTTTAATGAAACTTAATGGCCACTTTAAATATCTCTTTGGAGTCCATAGTCTATCAGATGTCTTTTCCAATTTCACTTTTACCCTGATTTTTAAATATTCATTTGGATGTCTTATAAAGCAGAGAGATTGAGTTATAGTTGGAATCTTTGCAGATTTGCTGCATTTGATGAACTTTAAATGTTAATTATTTTTGTGTTCTGTAGAGGCTGGACTGCTGACGCTCAGTCTTGCAAATTTACCTTTTGCAGGTATATAGACCCAATGGGCCAGATGGCGTTGGTGGCAGAGGACAGAGGATACATCTTCAGCTCTGGGATACTGCAGGGCAGGAAAGGTATGTTCCACCCCCCAGCTGGCAAGTAAGGCAGTCGTCATCAAGCTGAATGCCAGTGGAACTGAACACATGAATTCTTTTTATTGATTATTACATTTTGATTGTATGACTCAAGATGGGAAAGAACACTTACTTTAATTTTAACAGTGATGGAAAGTTTCCTCTAAATACCCATTAAATTGCAACTGTAACCTACAGCTGTAGAACATTAAAACTGTAATTGTTGCTTTTTGTCTTTTGGAAACTTTTGGTTTATTTTTTCATGGCCGATGCATATAGATGCTTTTAAAGCTTTTCTTTTTTCAGTTTTCCTTAAATTTCTGTAAATATGTCGAGGCCTTGGGAAAGTCAGACAGGTGAAATCACCTCAAAGGATCCTTTTTTATTTGTCTGTCAAAAGACTAGCATCTTAGTGGTTGATAGTCTTAAAATCAAGATCTGATGTGTATAGGGTTCAAAGTCTGAATTTCTTGATCAAGTCATGCTTTATAGTAGAAGACAGTCTAGAGCTCTCACACTTGAGTGAAATGTCTCCTTGACTTCCTTAGGCCTTGATTAGACCATAGTAATGTTATGCAGTCCCTACATCAGCAAACCAAGGATGATGAACATTTCATTCTAGTTAATTCAGTCTTAAGGTACCTCGGTTTCATGACTCTGTGCAATTGTATTTTCAAAGTCACTTGTCAGATGAGCCAACTAATTTAACTTTGCTGGTCTAGGTTCCGTAGCTTGACAACAGCTTTCTTCAGAGATGCCATGGGGTTTCTTCTGCTCTTTGATCTGACAAATGAGCAAAGCTTTCTGAATGTCAGGAACTGGATAAGTATGGCATTTCTCTTCTCTTTCTTTTTGCTTTCTTTGCTTTCTTTGCTTTTCTTTCTTTCTTCACATGGGCAGGGAGGGGACTATGTTTGTAAATATGGAGTCTCACTGAGAAATAGAACTGAAAATACTCTTTTTTTTAATAGCTTTTTCAGTAAAAGAAAATAAATATTTTATTCATAATTGTAATAGCTGCTAGTGGTGGCTTCTAATACTTACCTGAAATTCAGCTTTGCCTACTGAACTTGAATCTTGACCTATATAAAAGCAAGCTGAGAAAACATCATAAACCTGGCTCTGGACATATTCAGTAATTTCAATGTGTGAAAGGCCTATGCAAAACTCTATTTTGACTCACCTGAAGATTTGTCAGCAAAACTTAATGGAAGTCAAATGTTACTAGACTGGTGTATCTAGGCAAAGGAGTTCCCAAACTGCATCACCCATCAGGAGAGGGAAGTATATCCTTTCCTGGCAGCTCACTGAAGATGCTTGGTGAGCATAACTCCTTAAACGACAAATACACAGCTTCCATGCTAACTTTGTAAGGCCATGCTACTTCTGCTCCTGTGACTTGTTCCCTGCCTTTTTCACTGGATACGTGGTAGTGGATGTCCACCTGTTCTCTGGCTCCTCAGTGCAATAGCAGAAGTCCTATGACATAACAGAGAACATGGTTGTTTTCTGTTTTTCAAAGAGTCATTTTCCTGAAGGACTTTGTGTCCCCTGAAATGTGATAGTGTTCTTAGTGAGCTTTATGTGTGACAGTAAGTTGTGACCCCTATTCATGTTGTTGCTGTTAGGTCAGCTACAAATGCATGCATATTGTGAAAACCCTGACATTGTATTATGTGGTAACAAGAGTGACCTGGAAGACCAAAGAGTGGTGAAAGAAGAAGAGGCCAAGGAATTTGCAGAAAAATATGGGTGAGTAACTTTCTTCCAGTTATGTCTGTGTTTAAAGCCGAATGAAATGTTTTCTGTAATGCCTTTTCTGTATAGTGAAAGGTTACTTTGAGAATAAGCATTTTAGAATGCTTAACTGGCTGGTATGGTATCTTTTTTTTTTCTGTCAGAGATTAAGGTTTTCTGCATTGCCTAGAAATTCATAGTTAGTATTGCAATAATCTTGCACTGGAGAATGGTTAATCTTCTTTCCTTCTTCCAGTAAACAAAGTAAACATTCTGGAAAAGAGATAGAATTTAGCTGGAGAGGCAGGTGAATGATGGGGGTCTAATTCTTTGCTCTTGCCTGCAATGAGGCTTTCAATGGGGCACAGGAAAGCCAGGTCTCTTACAAAGCAAAATCCAAAAGAGCATTTGGTGAGGTGATGAGTGTCACCTCAGATTTTAGGGAAAACAAAAATAATACCAAGCAACAATATCCTAATTTACAAGCTGAGTTGTTTCACCAAAGTTTGTTGTAGGGTAGCCGTTGTCTCTGGCGTGGCCATGGAAACATGTGGCCTCAGTTTTTTTGAGAGCTTCGGAATGGATTCACCAGCATTGGGAGAGTCTGCTTACAGAGTGCTGGGTTCCCACAAAAGATCAGTTCTGGTCTAGACTACAGTTCTCCAGTTCTCTGCCTTCTCCCCGTTGAATCTTCCCTCAGCTGTCCAAACAGTTTTGTTGGTACTTCACCCTAGGTGAATTCACCTAATTCATAGCGATTTAGCCTCAAAGGGGTCAGCCATGTTTTCTTGCAGGCGTCTGCACTCTCACAGACTCCTGGGGAGTCTGAAAATCAAGTCAGACCTTCTCCTTCCCTGCAGGCACAGGTGATGTGTCCCTAAAGGAACTGTGTGAAATCTTTGTTCCTATCAGATACTAATTTATCCTGTAGTACTCTTATAACCCCTTAACTCTTCCATGTGTATCATCTCTGGACTACATTTACATTTCAGTGTGGATCAGAAGTGCACTTTTGAAGCAAATAATCAGATCTATTTATCGTGGGTTGATTCTTAAAATGGAGCAGCTTTCTAGCATGTGAGCAGGATCCCTTCTCAGTTGAAAACTAAATTAGATGACGTGCTTCAACCAGTAATCTGCATTCAGTACAGAGAAATAGATTAGAGCTGGTCCTAAGCAAAGCACACAAAACATGCATAGTGTGAGCACTAGGTCCCCAGTGCTAGCTGCCTTGTTCTGCAGGTCTGGTCCTGTTGTATCATGCTATTTCCTATCACATAGTCACAAATTAGCTTTCCTTGACCTTGAAGAATCATTGGAGGTGAGTCAGAAGCAATTTGTCTACTGGAGACAAGTGGGTTTAGGGCAATATTAGTTTTTACTTTTTCCTTCTCCTGTGAAAATGCTTGTTTGAAGTCCATACCACACAGACAACAGCAAGTGTTTATGGTACTTTAACCAGATTCTTGTGAAGAAGCAAAAACTTTTAAACAGCAGCAGATGGCATGTGACCATTTCTTAAAGATTTGAAAGAGATGTCTTTGCGTGTGACATCTGGAAATAATTTATGAAATGTTTATCTTTGTGGCTGAAAATGCCAACTTAATTTGGGAATAGGGAGGTAAAAGTCAGAGTTATAGATCGTGTCCAATCTCTAGGTGGTTACAAAGTTCTCTGCCCTGTAGAGATGAGACAGGACAGCTGAAAGCAGTCACTTACTCCTGAGGGGAGTTATCTTCTGATAACAGAAGTGTGAGATAGTGAATATCCTCTTTCTGGGGAAAGGCCTTACACTAGTAAGTGATGTATTCTGAAAATGATTGCAGAAGACCTACACACTGAGACAGTAAGATATTTTTTGACCACTCACTGAATCCTGCAAGTTAAGTAATAAATACTTAACATTATTAAGTGATTATATCAGTCACTTGGGGAGTTACACTAATGTAGCCATCCCAGCACCACCCTGTGGGGAGCACTGAGCATAGGTCAAATCCTGCAGACATACCACTGAAACATCCTGACCCACAAACATAATGAAAACTTGCTTTGTATTTTCAATACCAAGGTGCCCACAAATTTTTGTTAACAAAGACATATGTGATCTGAGCGCTGAGGTGGTTTTATTTTTTTTTTTTTAATGTAACAGAGTTTACAGTTGAGGTGTCAACAGAAGAAAGTCACCTTTTGTAATGATAAGACACATTAGGAGGCTTTACTGCCTTGCTTGCAGGGGAAGGTCCCTGTGAGCATTGTCTCTTTTGCAGTGAGTCCCTAGCTGATGTGGATAGAAATCAGCAAATCAGAAACTATGCCATATTCTTCTGGCCGTATAAAGCAGTTGCATCTCTTGTGGGGAACGGAGCTGAAAAAAACAGACCTCAGGAGCATAACTTTTGGAACTCACACTGGCCAGTGCCTCTGTAAATTGTGGACTCCATGATGTAAATTAAAGCTTATTCTTCTGCCCTACCTTCAGTCAGCCATTTCATTAATTTCTTTTGCATTTCAGACCACTGACCACTTAGTGTCTTTCTGCTATGGAGTAGCAGTAACAGCGTTTGTGTGATTGCTAAGTATGTGGCAGTAGTCATGTATTGTTTTTTCTCCTATGAATATAAACCGTGCGATGTAAGTTTGTGGGTTTTGTCTTCTGCAGAATACCATATTTTGAAACCAGTGCAGCTAATGGGAATAATGTAAGCAAAGCCATTGAAACCCTGCTTGACCTCATTATGAAGCGCATGGAACGGTGTGTGGATAAATCCTGGATCCCAGAAGGCGTAGTGCGCTCCAATGGGCACAGCTCTACAGAACAACTGAATGAGGAGCAAGAAAAAGGCAAATGCAGCTGTTAACTCAGTTACAATTTATTTTAATGTATATGCTAAAGTATAGTACAGTTGCAGCTTAACTGTTTAACTTATGGACAGATCACATTGTGTAGTTATTTAATGAGCTATATTAATTCTTGATACTAATTTTTTATTTTTTTCCTCTCAACATTGTTTGCTTGCAAGGTGTGCAGTTTATTAGTGATAGGACAAAGGTTTAATTTGGTGTAGCACTGGATATTCCTCTAATTCTCTACTTTGGAGGGAAGGAGAAGAATTTTCATTACCAAATTTAGAAATATCTCTCTGTATGGGCAATGAGAAATTGTAGGCTTCTGTAGTGAAGGATTCTCAATTGCCCTTTGAAGGCTCCATTAACTACACAGACTAGGCAGTCAGATTAGATATTGTGACAGCTCTTAACACTCTACTAACAGCAAGCTTACCAGCATGGTTCTTGGTTTTGAACAGAAATATTTAATCATTTCTTCAATCAATAACAATCTTAAAGAATAATTCCCTTGTTTTCCACAAAAGCCTGCAAATAGCTTTTCCTTGCTCTCTCAAACCATCAGTTTTTACTGATGAAAACTGAAAGCAAGCTATTCTATATCGAATAAAATCTAGAGAGAAGAGCGCACATGTAGAGCACTTTGGGTATGTCATAAAATTGAACATGTAAACTACAACTGTGCTATATAAAATATATCCAACACAGCCTGTGAGACTTCCTGACATCACTGGAATTTCTAGAACATGCATATACATATATTTATATGTAAATGGCATAACTGTACATCTGTTGTTATGCTCTTTTTATGTTACCATTCATGTTTTAACAAGAATGTAGAGCAACCTAGATGTCAGCAAAATTTAATCAGATCTAGTGCTTTGCACTGAATTTGTTTTACCAAAACAGATTTGGAAGGTTTCTTCAAATTTGGGTTGAAAAATGAATGATGATTGTTTTCTGGTGAGATGCAGCTAAGATACCAGTTCTATTTAGATCAGTATTTCTATAAATTTATAATGCTAATTTTATTCTCCCAGCCTTTGTGTCCTGTACATCTTGGTTCTCATATATTCATTTATGGCTTGTTCATTTCCTTTAGGTTGTATTTTAAAAATAATATTGAGTTGCTTTTCTTTTTGTCCCCCCACAGATTGCATAAATGTCAGTTTTGGTTTCAGTGGATCATGTTACTCTTTGATCATTTTTATTTATTCATAGAACCTAAGGAACAATCAGTATTTTTGGGGCCTTTTTTCCAGACTGATTTATGAGATGTGCCTACCAAACTGTTTTCTAGCCTGGCAGAGGTTGTATAACTGTAAAGTATTGCCAATTAAAGTCATAACATGACAAATTGAGTCTTGTTACAGACTTTCCACAGCAGTTTGTTTACAAAACTCCAAAGCTATTACTTCTTTAGAAATGTATTTATTTATTTAAATATTCTAACTACTGCAGTTTCAGGCAAACATTGTTATCAGTTGTGAACATGAATTGCAGCATAAGACATTTTTTGAAGGACCAAAAATGTTTCTAGAATAGGGGCTAGTAAAAACAATAAAAATTGATGTAGCCTCTGGCTATATTAATAATACAAGAATAAGTGTTAAAACTTGGTTCTTAAAATATTTTACAAAGTAATGCATAGTTCTTTCACAAACACAACATGTAAATATTAGATTTTTATCACAGCCTACACAGAATATTTAAAAAGTGCAATATAATTTGACTGCTCTGGGGCTAGGACAGAGATTAAATCAATTTATATTGAATGAACATATGGGGTTTTTTTCTACTATACAGCTACCAAGATTCTAAAACACTTGTGGACCAGAGTTACTGTGGTTTAAGTCAGAGTGCCTTTTGAAGTTACCATCATGTTTCTGACCAGCAGACTATCAAACTCTACTGTAGGACACAATACATTTCAATGTACTTTAGTGTCTGAATTTCTTTTAATGTAACTCTTTGCTTTTCAGAGGGTTGCAGTGGAACTTTGTCATGCATTAACTTTCAAGTGATGTTTTGTGCTTGTAGCTCCATCCAGTTCTTGAAAACAGTAAGGATTATTGCAACCAACTACTGAGCTGTGATTACTGAAATGGTGTAAAAATACTTCTTTATGAATACTTATGTTTAGATTGGATATTAAATACTGAAACTGCCATATTTTTGTCATGCATATTATATATAACTATTTACTGTATAAAGAGAGTCTACATAAAATTGCTTTGGTGTCAGCCTTTGAAATTTGCCATAAGATTTATCTGAATTATTCTGTGACAAAGCCTTTTTAGCTCTCATGAGAAATCATGGTAAATGTTTCAACAGTGAATTACACTATTCTTGCTGGTCTAGCACTGATTTTAAAAAACAACCAAAGAAGAATTCTCATGTGATGAGAAAGTGTTATTTCAAGAAAAGTTTTTTTCATTCAGTGTCATTTGAAGATGTTGATCTGTAATGGAACAAAGTTTTGGAAAGGATTTCCATTATGATGCTTTGTCCCAGGATTTCTTATTATAAAATAGTTAAACATTCCTGATCTGAACCTTGTCAGCATTTGTTGATCTGAATTACAACATTTCCTGTTGTTTCATTTCGGTATCATCTGTGTCTGTCTGCACTGTCCCTATCTGTTATGTTTTTTTTAGTTCAAATGTATCTAAGTTCTCTTCTGTGGCCTAGGTACTTCTTGATGTTACCCTCTGGCACCAACCAAACCAGTTGGATGCAGGTCTGATGTGTCCTGGGTAATGCCAGAAGGAGCTCAGACCCATAGAAGAAAATAGAGGCAAGACTACTGTATTCATGAGGCATTCAGAAAGCTGCTAATGTGAGCATGTAGCATGTTCAGAGCAAGGGGAATAAAGCAATACATTTTGTAAAGTCTACTGCTTCTACAAAGGTAAGGAGCCTGATTTTTTCAGAGTAGCCACTTCCATCAAGAGTACTGTAGATTACCAGGTAGGTTATGATATGCTGGAGGGCACCGCTACTTTTCAGACATTCCTTTAGAGGCAAGATAAATGAGCTGAACTAAACTTCATGAAGTTCAACAAGGTTAAGTGTGACTGAGTTGGAATCAGTTGGATCTGGGTTGGAATAACCCCATGCACTGGTACTGGCTGAAAAAACATTTTGCAGAAGAGAGGGTGGGCATTCTGTTCAAAAGTAGGTTGACCAGGAGCCAGAAGTGTGCTCCTGTGGCAAAGGCGGCCAACTGCATCTGGGGCTGTATTAGTAAAATGAAGCAAGCAGGTTGAGAAAGTAAGTCTTCCCTTATATTCAGTAATTATAAGACCACTTCTGGAGTTCTGTGTCCTGTCTACTGACACCACAGTAGAAGACATTGACACACTGGAGTGAGTCCAGCGGATGCCACCAAGGTCAGGGGGCTGGAGGACAAGGGGTAGGAGGAGAGAACTGGGTTTGCTTAGCTTAAAGAAGAGAAAGCTAAGGGAGACCTTTCTGCTTTCTTGAACTATTTCATGGGAGAGTATACAGAAGATGGAGCCAGATCCTTCTGAGAGTGCACAGGGATAGGGAAAAGGCAACAGAGAAAAGCTAGTGTATAGAAAATTCTGACTATTCATTACAAAAAAATTGTCACTATTCAAGTAGTCAGAAATTGGAACAGGGACCAAGGGAGGTTAGGAAGTCTCCATCTTTGAAGACACTAAAAATTCAACTGGTTATGGCCCTGAGCCATCTTGGGTAATTTGTCCTGCTTTGAGCAGAACTTGGGTCTAGCTGACCTTCAAAAGTGTCTTCCAGCTGACATGATTATACACTCTATGAACCTGATCCTACAGGTGCACATGCCTGATGGTTGTCAGTTCTTTGATATGACTGTATTTGATAGCTTATATGAACTGTATTTCTTCTATTGGGAAACTTGGTCAAGTGCATAGATATTTGCAGACTTGTTAGGAGTTTTAGGTATTGAGATGTTTGGTGAAACAGTTCTTGCTGTGGTAATCTGTGTCAAAAATCAAACTAATGAGCCACTCGGTTTGCTGCAAAACCTCTTCTTTCAACCGGGCTGTTTTTCAGCTGGGTACCTAATTCTATCTATGAATAACTGTTAATGGAGTAGAAGTACATATTCTTTTTTGATTATTAATCTGGATTCTGGGTCTAGCCACCTCCAATCTATTTTGCCCTACAGATCAGGAATAAGCACTTCAAATCCACAACATAATGTCTTGTATTTGACGAGGAGATTAGCGCCTTGATACGAAAAAAAGGAGGGGAGAAAAATCCAGTTGTAAATGCTTGTTTTATCACTGTACTCTCACATCCCATCTGTCTGCTGGAGGCGTTGGTGATAGTCTGTAATCCACAGTGTTTAAATTGTAGAAGCCACCAAAGACTTCATAATACAGTACTCTGCCAGGAGAAAGCAGTGAAATAAATACAGGCCATGAGGGAAATAAAATCACATGAGCAGGAAACTCAAAGTGATCAAACTAGAAAAGAAGGATTGCAATTGCATATGTCAAAGCACAGCAGCCCTAGACCTAAGCAACCTTGTTAACTATTTGGTTTTCTTCTAGCTGTAAACTTGGTGTCTTCATAGCTTCCCTCATAAAATTGCTTTGTGTATCTACTCTTTCCTCTTGCCAGCTGGGTTGCCGTCTTCTGTCACAGCCACAGAGCCTTCCCTCCGGTGTGCGGCATGAGGCTCCCTAATAGCCTGTGCAGTCCTATCTCGCTCGCTGTCTCAGCCAGTTTGGAGCTCTTCTTCCTTGGGGCTAGGGGTGAGTACTAGTCACCAGTCACATGCTCTAGCCTGTGTCTCCTGCAATAGGATGTGGCTGGGGTCTGGTTTTGAAAAAGATTGGAGACAAGTTCTGTGCCGATAAGGTTACTGATTCTACTGTACTAAAGAATTTTTTTTTTTCCTTCCATCTTTCTTAAGACAGCCACAAGCTGACTGCCTTTTCTGTTCTTCTAGAAATCTGAAAGCAAAAACTGCCCTAAAGGCACATGCAATTCAACACACAGATTTTTCACCATTCTTGGATAGTTAACTCCTTTTAAATGGAGAAGCAGGAATTCTGGTGGTAAAGTCTTACATGGCAAGGAAGATTTCAGACTCTGAAGTGGAAAGGCATCCTAAGATTGAAGAACAGATAAAAGCCTCTCCAATTCCAAACAATTTAGGAAGCTACAGGGCTTACTGTTTAGGTCCTTTCACAATTGACAGGTAACTGTAGGAGGGTGGAACAGCAGGAGCAGTAGGTTCCTTAGAATATTGTGGCAGAGACCACATCAGAAACAGAGGCTGTGTCTGGTCTCCTCAGCCACGCTCAGGAAAAGCTCTTTGTTTTTCACGTAGGCTTTATGTGATCCTACTTACAGGACTCCTGGGGGTATTGCTTTATTTGGGGCTGCTGGTTTCTTTGCAGGGCAGGTTGCTCAGATGCCTATAGTCTGCAGCAGAGGAGCATTACTGCTGTCACGTTGCAAGGCTGTTCATTGTGGGTGTGAGGAGAGGCTTCCATGGCCCCTTCATACAATTGGAAGTCCCATTTTCCAGTGAGCAGCTTGTGAAGAGGTATTGTGCTGGCATGTTGCACATCTTGGTGCAACTCCAGCTGCTTGGGAACCTGGGGCAGGGCTGGCCACTGACTCTCCTGCCATGTTGCCAAACACCCGTTGCCTGAGTAAGTTTTAGAATTATAACATAGTTTGGGTGGGAAGGGACCTTTAAAGGTCATGTAGTCCAAGCCCCCTGCAATGAGCAGGGACATACTCAGCTAGATCAGGTTGCTCAGAGCCCCATGCAACCTGACCTTCAATCCAGGGATGGGGCATCGACCACCTCTCTGGGAAACCCGCACCAGTGTTTCACCACTCTCATTGTAAAGAATTTATCCCTTGTATCTAGTCTAAATCTCCCCCTTTTAGTCTAAAGCCATTACTCCTTGTCCCTTTTAGGTACTGAAAGGGACTATAAGGTCTCCTCCAGGCTGAACGATCCCAACTCTCACAGCCTGTCCTCACAGCAGAGGTGCTCCAGCCCTCTGAGCATCTTCATGGCCTCCTCTGGAACTGCTCCAACAGGTCCACGTCCTTCTTATGTTGGGGGCTCCAGAGCTGGACACAGCACTGCAGGAGGGTTTCGCCAACTTCTCTGAGCTACCAGAGCTGAGGGGGGGAACCCCCTCCCTCACCCCGCCGGCCACGCTGCTGTGGATGCAGCCCAGGTTGTCCAACATCCAGTATGCTGCCGGCTTGACAGGGCTATGATAGGAATGGCCTGGAGCCTCGGGGTGGGGCTGTGCCCGGGCCTGCTGAGGAAGCGGCCTGCGGTTGTCCCGGCCGGGGTTACGGCTGTCACTCCCAGTAGCTCCTGTAAGGTGGGACGGGAACCCGGAGACGGCACGTGCTTGTTTCCAGCCCGGTGCCTGTGTCGGGGCAGTTGCAGCTTGTCAGACAGCTCAGCAGCCGCCGGGGTCCGTAACGGCGACGGTGACACCGCAGACCAAGCCGCCTTCGCCCCCCCGCCCCACTGCGGGCCCGGGCGGCCCGATGACCTCTACGCATGCGCTTGCGCCTGCTCCCGCGGCGCCTTGGCGGCCGGCAGGGGGCGCCGCTCCCCCTCTGCTGGGCGGCACCGCGCCTCTTCCGGTCAGCTGATCGCGCCCTTCCGGCGGCGCGGCGGGGCCCGGCCATGCGGATTGAGAAGTGCTACTTCTGCTCGGGGCCCATCTACCCGGGCCATGGCGTCATGTTCGTGCGGAACGACTGCAAGGTACCCACCGACCGCTGCCGGGAGGGCCCAGCCGGGTCACTGTCGCCGCCGGGGACCGCTTCTCATCGCGGCTGGGCCCAGCGAGGGTGTGCTGGCGGCGGGCCTGCGCTGCAGGGGGCCCAGATGTGCTCGTCCTGCGCTCGCCCCCAGCCGGCGGTGTCCGCTGACAGGCGTTGCCGAGGCCCGAGGTCTCCCCGGGGCTGGTGCTGCTGTCCCGGGCGGGGGTGCCGCCGCCTGCGCTGCTGAAGCTCCCGCCTTGGCATGTGGGGGGTCTCGGGGTGATGTACTTCAAATTCGGACAAGAGGGCGGCGGCAGGCAGCGTTTCCCTCGCCCTGCCGGAGCCGTTTGGTGGGGCCATGCTGTAATCTGGCAACTGCTGTGGCTGTCGGGAAGAGCGTGGGCTGAATTATGTGTTTTTCCTGGGGAATTATATGCTTATCAGGACAATTCAAAACTTATATCCTTTAATTTTCTGATTTTAAAGAAGTAGAGGTTACAGAGTGATGTCAGGTGATTCTAAAGCTTTGAACGATTCAGATCACAGACACTAAAAGCTGTGTAATAAAGCTAATGCATTATGTCTGTCTCATGATACTCCACTAAAAGTTGTAACTCACACAGATATCTGATGTGACTTGCCCATTTGAGGCTGTCATAACAGGATATGCATAGCGCTTTAGGCTTTACATTACGATGACAGTTTTGTACATAAAATGTTGTGTATAGTTTCCCAGCCTCTGCTGTACTCCTTAGTCCTATATGGCATTGGAGACCCCAGTGTGAAACGAAGCTTACACTAATAACTTCCTTCCTGTTCTCAGACGTCAGAATAAGTACTGGCTCAACTGTATTGCTCATCCGAGTCACATCTTTTGGGAATGTAGAGGTAGATGTAGATTGACACAGTTCCGTTTACTAGAAAATGGCCACAAGGTGTCTTGCGTTTAAAAAAAATAATATTAAAAGTAGCACAACAGCAGGTTAGTTGAGAAGAGAGATTTGTCTGAGTTAGGGTGAAAACACATGACAGAAGAATGTTAGAAACAATTGTTTGAAGATGATTACCTTTACTAGAAGCTTCATATTTTCTGTTCGTTTTCTTTAGAAGTGACTACTAGATGAGAAGGAAAGTACGGTTGAAGAAAAATAGGGTTTTCAAAAACTCATGAATAGCAAGTGTAATTTTGAGTTTTCTCAAGGAAAGTTCCAGCTCTGCTCTGGATACTAGACAGCCAGGATAGTTCAAAGTGATGCACAAATTTAGGGTGGATTAAGAACTGTAAATAGGGATATGATTATGTGTCATCCTTCATCCCCCTGTCTTACTGCCATCTTGCAGCATACTCCTTGACTGGAAAATGTCTGTTGGATTTGTGGCAGTTTGGGATAGGGGGTTGTTCTTTAGCTTGTCTGTGTTAGGTGATTTCAATACTAATAAAAGGGAAATTTGAAGCATGGATAGTGTTGTTTCTTTCATGCATCTTTAATGGGCTTGAAAGCATCACCTGGATGAACATAAAGTGCTTCCATGGCTAGCAGTGGCAGGTGCCTAAAATGGGTCTAGTGTTCTGTAGAATGTGTAGAAAAATGGAAGGGTAGGGCGAAAAAGATCAGTTAGGATGTTTTGGCATATGCTTTAACAGCTTTCGGAAAATTCAGTCCAGAACTGAACTAATGTGCTTAGGACTCCTGTTGCAGGGTAATCTTTAATGCTTAAAGCTACATTCCAGAAGATAAACTTTTTGTGTGTGTGTGTGTGTATTGCATTGAAAAATGTTATATGAGAGGCGTGAGGATTTTTTGTTGTTGTCAGGATGGCACTGTATCCAAAAAGTGCTGACAAGTATAGAGAATTCTTTATTCACAGTACAGGTTTGCTTTTATAGTTATTTTGCAGATGATAATTCTCACAACTGCGGTATATTTTATTTATAATCAGCTTAATTATAAGCATTCGTGCATGTTCCTGACAGCTGTGAAAGTTATTTTATAATGAAAAAATTAGAATAGTACTTGAAATGCTGTGTGTTAATAGCTATGTTTGAGCTAAAAGATTTGAAATTTGAAAGATTGATGTAATTTTCGATGTAATAGTAGAGAAACTTCAGTGTTTGATATCATACTTGCAATAGGGCAGGAATAATATGATTTGACTGTAAGTTTATTTCCCTCCCCTCCCTTCTTTAAGATATTTAGATTCTGCAAATCAAAATGCCACAGAAACTTCAAAAAGAAGCGAAATCCCAGAAAGATGAGGTGGACCAAAGCATTCCGGAAAGCAGCTGGCAAAGAATTGACAGTGGTAAGAAGTTGAACTGGTTCACACTTTACATTAGCTCACTAAAATGGCGAAAATCTAGTCTCTTCCAGTTGTAAACAGGTTAGGTTAGCTAGCTTAATATGCTATCATTTAATTAGATGAGCATGAGGGATGGAGTACGTAAGTGGAGAAAAGAGGGAATGTGAAAGAGGACGTGAGAGTTATCTTGAGAGTGGGCTATTCATTTAGCTTGATTGTAACTTGGAACTTCCTATTTCAGCTTCAGTGTGGAAAACAGTATATCAGGTTGGACTTAGTGGTTCCCAAGTCCCAGGCATTTTTTCCCCATCTATAAATCTCCTACTCTCTGTTCTTGTGGTAATTTTATTTCTGCACAGTCAGATAATCTGGGTTACCGGGTACCCTAAGAAGTCTCTATGTAGACGCATAAGATAGTTACCCTTTGAAGTCTCCTTAAAGCATACGATGTATAGGAAAAGGCCTTGCATAGATAGGAATGTTTCAAAAACAGCATGTGAGATCTTAAAATAGTTCAAAACAATTTCAAGACAAAGTTACTTCAGTGGTAAAAATAGTGAATGCTCATGTTTGGTGGAACAGTCCTTAAATAATTCAAGAATTACTGTGACTTAACTACATGCTTTTTGACAGAATACTAACAATTTAGTAGGTGTTTTGACATGGTGATTTGCTGCTTTCTGTGGATCTTCCAAGGAGAAGAATGTGATTTTAATTTTTAATGTGACTTTGAGAAGCCATGAGTCATTGCCATCTTCTATAATTGTATTTCTTGCTTTCAAGTTCTTTCTGGCTAAGCTGAATTACTTTTTTGAAAGTAGCTAAGGTCTTAATTTAAAATTCCTTTGTACATGTCTAAATAGGTGACAATATCCTCCAATTTTGAGATATACTGTGTATGCTAAAAATTAAAACAATATATAACCATAATGCTTTGTTGTAGTTTGGTTGGTATCTATTCTTACATAAGCCAGCTTTGGGGAGAGTGTCTAAGTAGGCTTGTAACAATGGGAAATACTGTAGTTTGAAAGAATGTGACAGTTCTTTCTGCTTTAAACAGGTACATTGGATAGAGGTTAAATATATTTACTTGTTTTCCTGGATTTCAATTATTTTCTGAAGGACTTTCTTATTCTCTCACTCAGAATGACTGATGAGTTGGTCATTCTGTCCCCTCATGTTTGGAATTGAAACATCCTGTTGGCCAGTATGAGGCAGCTCTAGTTTATCTCCATGTGTGTAGGTTAAAAGAGTCTGGTGCTTTGAACACCTGTACTCTTATGAGACTTCTTTTTGCTGTTTGTGGTGTGTTCTTGTGATACAAACCAATGCTGTATATTTTAAATAGGTAAAAGCTGACTCAGTTTAGGATAAACTGTTGTGAATTTATGTGGTGCTGTGTCGTGTTTGGGTAGAAAGGAATTTTAGGTAATTTTTTGTTTTTAAGAATAAGAATGACACGTAAATGTTAGCATATGGTGTGGTCTACAGCTTATATTTTGGATATTTTGCTTGATGCTATCCTACTGTGAAAACTAACATTTGTGTGCCAATGGAGTGTGGCTTGTGAGTGTGTATGTGCCTTTTCTTGCTATTCTGTGCAGTTGCTGTCTTTAAAGCTGTCTTTAGCTCATGTGAAAATTAACAGCTGGTCCAATAACTTGGCTTTACCACTACAACAAAGAATCTGTGGGCAGGGAAAAGTCCTCAGATAAAAGTTGATATAAAGCTACATATGTGTAGCAAAAAAAAAAACTAAAATCAGGGAACTGTTTTTCTGTCTTAAACTCTTGGGGGAAAAAAAAGGAAAAAAAAAAAAACACAAAAGAAAAACCTCCCACTGCCCCAAATACCCCGTGACATCAATTGAAGTATTTCACAATTTCAAATGGTTTTATATTGTTTCAGTATTCTTAAAATGAAATAGTGTTTATTTTTTGAACCTTTTCAAAATTACATGCTGTTGAGTAGAACTTACTTGACCTGCATTAAATGGTTTTGACTCTACATGTTTTCAATTTTGCCTTCCACCTGTCTACTCTACTCTGTATTTCCTACTCCGCATTGGTCTTCTTTGTTCCTTTTGTCTTGCTAAAAAGAAAATAGCCAAGGGAGATGTTTCAGTAAATAATTCTCGTCAGACAAATCACCGTGGTTTCTGACACTTTGAGGTCAAACGCTCCACTCTATTTCCTTCTAGTTTAGTAATCTCTAAAGGTTGTTAAAGTATAGGAACTGAGATTCTGCAAGGGGAAAAAAATTGTGTAAAATATTAAGATATGAGTGCTATAGTAAGAAAGTATTGATGTAAATATGCTTCGGTATATAATCTATATTTACTTTTTCTGAATATAGGATAATTCGTTTGAGTTTGAAAAGCGTAGAAATGAACCAGTGAAATACCAGAGAGAGTTGTGGAACAAGACTGGTGAGTCATTTTAGAAAAACAAAAGATGAACTATGGGTGTGAGCTTTTAGCCTACTTGAATGTTTTCAGAAGATTTCTTGTATTTCTGACACTTTGTAGTGATTGTGTTTGAAATAACTGGAATCATGACCAGATTTTTATGTGTGAAGGAAGTTTGAGTTGTGAACAAGTGTGGAGTTTCACTCAATTTTATTTTTTTTTCAGAAACTGGTTAGGAAATGAAGTGCAACCTTCCTCTGTTTTTGAGGTGGTAACCTTAGTGGTTATCCAGCTTTTTAAGAGGCTCTTAGTGTAAGCCTTCTATACTCATGGAGTTGCTTGTTTGTTCCTGCTCATTCCACTTCAGTTTAATAGATCAATTGCTATTAAATGGAAGAGTTACTTATGTCATGAAATCAGATGCAAGTTACCGCCTTCTCCTTTGTGGGACTCATTCAAGTAGAGTGAGAGTCTTTTGTTGTGATGGTTTGTTGTAGAAAATATGTATAGGCGTGAAAGCAGGAGCATAAACAAGTTTTAAAATACAGTTCATCATAGTTGGTACAGACAATATTCCTCTGCTCTTTGAAGAAGGAATAACTTCCTCTATATAGTATAAGAGTGGCCTCTGATACAGAGCTATTATGGGATACTTATAGTGTTGGTCTGCAAAATAACAAGTGTTTTCAACCATAGGTATGTAAGCACATTTAAAACAACTTCTGCTTTATTTCAGTTGATGCTATGAAGAGAGTGGAGGAAATAAAGCAAAAACGCCAAGCCAGATTTATTATGAACAGGTGAGAAGTATTTGTGTTATGGGAGCTCTCACAAGTCTGTATTAGACAGTTGATTTTTCCAGAGAAATGATGATCAAAAGTTTTAAATGGTTATTTGCTTTGTACACACACATTCATCCAAGCAATAGGGTAAAATACTTTCAGTGGGCTCTACTGTGCTACCAAACTACTATGCTTTATTGGTTATCTAGTGAAATGTAGCTTTTGGACGCTCAGTGATAATAGTTATATTTCTTTGTTTGTAATATGGAGTCTTAGACTTAAAAAAATTCTGGTAAGAGCTGATATAATGCTGGCTTTTTTTTTTTTCTGGTTTTGTACCCAGTATATGCTTGAATTGGTTTTCAAGTACTTTTAACCTTCATTTCCTTATAATCATAATTACTTACTGCTTACGTATCTTTAGCTAAAGATGTGTCATGCATTAAAACGAAAACATACATCTCCTCTTTGAGGGTAATTAAATTTAATTCCCCTTCCCCAGATTAAAGAAGAGCAAAGAGTTGCAGAAGGCAGAAGACATCAAAGAAGTCAAACAGAACATCCACCTTCTTCGTGCCCCACATGCAGGTAAGAACTTGCCTTACCTAGTTTGCTTAGGTTAATTTTATAATTAATATTGATTTTTTGGGGGTATGATTAATTCTACAGATAAACAATCCTGTGTGTTTCTCTTAAAATAATTTGTCTATTGAATGTTGAGAATAGTTCTTGCTACTGAAAGGAAGCAGTGTCTTTGTTCTGAATCAAACATACCTTTTATTTGCCTAGTCTTGCATTCATTGTTCCGTTTCCTTATTTGAGTATTTTAAACTGCACTCGGTACTCTCTGAACTGCATGTTTGTTAACCAATAAGTTTATTTAAGTCTTGCCTTTGAATTGATTATTTGAACTCAACAGACTCTGCCACCGACCGAAATAAAATACAGTAGTTAAACTCTACTTTTTGAATTTGTTAGCTAATTGTGAGTTGGGCTCTTTTTTGTAGTTCACTGTGTATAATGAAACGTGCATGAAATGCTGTTTCTGCAGTGTAAGCCTAACATTTGAAAAAATACAGTAATTTAACAAATTTTCACTCAAATCTGTGCCTAGTTCAGATATAATAATGTGTATCATTTGTTAGTGAACTGAGTTTTTCAATTGGAGAAATCTGTTTCTCCTAAATAATTTTCTGGTCTCTAAACTCTTTATTACAAGTATTAGGTTATGTTAGATGATGTTGATAGAAATGGATTGTTGATTTGTTTTTTAAAATACAGTTAATGCAATAGAGTAATGTGAGAAGTTACAAACATTTCCATTACTTACCATTTTATAAAAATTACCATTGATTTTGTCTCCACAAATGTAGGTGTGACTTATTATTAGACATTAACTAGAATTCTGCTCTATGGTTTTTTTTTCCAGCTTGTGTTAACTACAATTTGTGATTGTATGAATGTGAAACAAGGTTTTGTCAATATATATTTAAACTTTGGTTTAATCTGTCCCTTGTTTTTTGAGGGAAGAAAACAAAAAGGGATCTGAATTCAAAAGATTAAATCTCAGTGTTCATTTCTTTTGTCTGGCTTTGCTTATGTTAAATGAATGATGCACAATAGCACATCCTACACCTGTTAGTCAAACAACAGCTACCTCTTCAGTGTTTTGCAATTCCTGCCTGGCCTTAAAGAGAGCAGAATCCAATGTCAGTCCCAGATATTTTTTTTGTTTGGTTTTGGTAGCATTGTTAGCACTATTAATAATAGTGTTGACATTGTTAATATAAGTTAACACTATTGCCATCCACCACAGCATTTAGGAGGGCTTAAATCTTTCTATAAGGCCATTCATCTGTTAAAAGTACTGCAAAAATGCATTCCTTTTGCAGGGTTCTGCCAGGTATTGCCAGATATATCAAAGTTCATCATACTTGATGAAAGCATACATTGACTGCATTCAAGATTTTGCATAAAAACAGCATCAGGTTTTCTGTTAAAACAATTCTTCAGTAGTTTTAGGTGGTGATGGAGGTTAGCAATAAATACTTGTAAGCTTGATGGGTTTACTCCCAAAACACTATAAGCAATATATTTTGATTGTTTTACCTAGAACATATTGTTTGAAGAAAAACAGTTATTTAGGTTGAGAGAGACATCTTTAATTTGTTTTTCTTTGCTTTAAAGGCACACCAAAACAGCTGGAGGACAAAATGGTACAGAAGTTACAAGAGGATGTGGCTATGGAAGAAGACTCTTAAAATGCTTTTATTTTCTATTTATATTTCTTCAGCAGTTATAGTTCCTTACTGCCTCACCTAACATCATTCAGAACTGTGCTGACAGTTGAAAAAAACCTATATTTTAATGAATAGTGGTCATTTACAGTTTGAATGACTTTTGGTTTTATAAAAAATAAGATGGATACTGGCTTGGGCAGTATTTACAAGAATGTAATTTGAGCAAACCTTGTCAGGAGGAAGGAGGATAAGGCATATTGTTTGAGATACTATGTGCTCCTTGGAAAGTTGCACTTTCTTACTGGATAACTTTTCCCTGATAATTCAAGGAATAAAAGATGTTGGTCCTGAGCTTTTTCTGCTTTGTCTGTTGTTTTTTGTAGTGGTAGAAGCAGATAAAAATCTATCTTAATGGTTACAAGGTGGAGCAGGATGTATTCTTTTTTGTCAGTCCAGTGCGGTCCAGACTTATTTTCACTCTTTCTATTAGGAAAATTTTTCAGTTTGTTATGAATTCATATGGTGTTTGTTTTATCTCCTTTTTAAGTCAGCTTCCGCAGGATTACATTGCAGTTGACACCTAAGCCTGGCAAAGCTAACATTGGACATTGTTCTGTTTGGAAAATGGTAGAGGTGATAACGTGCAGTCTGAAGATGGACCTGCCACCCCTCCAACCTACCGAAACTCAAATCTGACATGTAATCATGCTGACTGAGATGCTCAATAAATCACTTTACCTAACAGTCAAGATTATTTCAATAGAAGATCATGTTAAAGCATAGATATTTTGCATACCGTGGTAGAATTTATGTTTATTCAGTGTGTCATCAGTACTGAGATAAATACTCTGTTTTTTTCAACTCTCAGCAGTTTATCTACAACAGTGTGATCAGAGAAGCAAAGGTATTTAAATAAATATTTACTTTCTTGTCAGTGCTAGTTATCCTGAAAAATTGTAAATTGTAGTTCTATTCCAAACTTCAATATGTGCTGTATCAAGCACTGGAAAACTTCCTCCTGCCTACTACCTACATGTGAATTGTGTAGTCAGAAAAGTCACATTTGAACATATGAAACAGGGCAATGGGGAATGTGTGAAATAAACAGGCGTTGTACTCAGTTTTTCATCTTGTGATTTATGAATTATGTTTAGATATTTAGAAAACTTTGAGGTAAAAATAATTCAATTCAATTCTAGTAATAAAAATATGTAATTCCTTCATATTTTAATTAAATTAAAATTTTGCTGTAGTTTAAAGTTTGCTGAGAAGATGATAGCCGGTAAGTATTTTAGGTGTACAGTATTAGTATTTCCCCTCTAAACTGTAATACAAATAAACATCTGAAAAGCCTATAGTAAGTTGACCAGAAAACATGTCAGTAGGGTAAAATCACTAAGCTGCTGTAGTATAATCCTTGGACATAGGGAAAGGGGACCTTCACAGAACATTAATTAGCATGTTGATGTGTAGCTGTACAAGTTGACTCAGTATTTCAGCTTGGGAAGTGTATTTCTTGCATGGCTCATTTTACCATAGTATTTGATGTCCTTAATCCTTGAAATAGGATGCTTTATCTAAAAATCTTATTACAGATTTTTCTTTTACTGAGTTTTAAATATATCGTGTTCAGTGAGTGCCAAGTTTTAATTTTCTCCAAAAATAGTAAAGTAAATCTGTGCAAAGCAGAGAAAGGCAATGAATAATCCCGTTGGATGATATGCAGTATTTATATACAATCTTTTACTTCATATGAGGTTTTCATAGTATTAAATTATTTATATTGCATAGTATCTGTAGTTTTTCTGCCTGCATCTTTAAATGAACTGTGGTCCTTAGCTTTGTGTGTTCTATAAAAGCGTCTCTGTGGGATTTTAACCCTTTCCTATGAAGGTCTGTAAGTGAAACACTCATTTTGCACCAGCAGTAAGAGCCATTTGAGGAATACACTACAACCATAAGTGCTGAACATCCTACCAGCTCTATGAGTTGCTTAGTATGTGTACCTCGTTACAGCCTGTGCAATAGTATAATTGCAAGTAAGGGCTAGTACTGAGTTGTCCATCACTGTGCAGGCATACTATTTTCCTGAGAAGCAGAGACTTGTTGCCTGTCTGCTGTTGTGTACCTTTTGAATACATGGGAGGTAGTTGAGTTCAAACATTTGTCATAAGCTCCTGTTCTGAAGGTGCCCTTGTGATTTTCTTATTTTCTTTTTTTATTTAATTGCTGTGGTGACCTGTTCTCTTGTCTGTCAGCTAGAGCAGGATGCTGCTGAGACAGCACATGGTGAGGGGGGAACAACTGCAGCTGAAGAACACCATGGAGCTGGTGATCCTCTGTCCTGCCCGTCTCCATGTGCAGAGACCTTCCTGAGGAGCTGCAGAGGAATGGGAGGGGGGGTTCTTTGAGGGGACTGTCTGTCAAAACACCTCTCTAATAGGAATTGTTCTTATTCAAAGACATTTTGGTGAAGAGAGATTTTCTTTGCTTGCTTGGGATGAAAATAAGACAAAGCTGATTGGAAATTCCCTTAAATTTTGGATTTTGTTTACAAGATTTGGAGAGAAAATGTCCAGCTGAGCAGACAGGGAGCCCTTGTCTGACTCCTGCCTCTGGTGCTGAGCAGCACCCGGTCTTTTGGGGAGAAGCAGGACCTGCCATCAGTTTCCCCTTCAATAGCAAGTTGGAGAGACGGTATTTAATGAGCAGTGCGTCATTACTCATTAGAGATCTCTGTTTTTGTGTCATAAGTGCAAATCACTGATCCTGTCTGTGGTGAGATCTATTAGGAGTGGAGCACAAGGTACCATGAGTACAGTCTGTTACAAGACCGATGATGTGTCCCTTTGATTTGATATTTAATCAGAAAAATTATGTATGAATAACTGATAATGCTTGCTTCCAGTATACAGCCTGTCTTCCTTGGCATTTACTAGATCCAACAAACATGCTGTTTTGTGTTTGTACTTGATGTGATTGGGGGCCTTTCTTCGAAACAAAGTATGATGGGATCGATCAGAATAAATATGATACTTCAAGAAATGTCTTTTAGTTTTAGTTGCTGTCATCTTTTCTTACAAAACAAAGCTAGATGTATGTTTCTGTTTTTTTTACAGACTGTGCAAAAGGTAGAAATGTGGATTTTTAATAGTGATTTATGAAGTGACTTTTTCTCATATTTCCCCTTTTCCTTTTTAATCCATCACTTCAATGACTTCAAGTTAAGCACCGGCTTTGTTTTCAGGAGGTTAACCTCCTGCTAATGCATTGTAGCTGCTGCCTCACCTTGTGCCACAGAGCCTGGAGCAGGCCTGCGGCCCTGTGAGCTTACAGCACTCCCACGAGGCCCCAGAGACGCCTGCTAGATCTTTTATCAAATTTCATCCTTTTTTGGTATGTGATTGTCATCTTAACTATCCCAAACCCCACTGCTCAGGGTCCTGTGTGGGGAACCATTCCTGTCAGGCCTTGGAAGCCTGCGGCCCGCCCATGATGGCGCCATCTTAGAAACAAGGGCGCCTTCCTGAGGTAAAACACCCTGGAGAGCTCAGATCCTTTTGCTGAGGCCATTTCCACTTTTTCATACAAAGTAAGACCTGGAGATAACTTCTTTTTGCCTTTGTTCATGGGTTGGTTTTACAATGTATTGTTTGTTGCTTCGGTTATCTGTGGAGTTTCTCGTTATCTTGTGAAAATTTGATCCTGAGAGAACGACTGAAAAAATGAAATGGTGGGTGATGGTGGGGGTTCTTTGTTTTTCTTGTTTGTTTTTAAGAAAGAAAAAAAAAAAAGCAAAACCCTCAGGCTTCCCTTTCAGTCTTTTCTTTGCAAGTGCTGACAAATATGGTGTGGAAAAAGTGAAAATTACTGCTTTCTCTAAAATCAAGTTATGCTGAACTGCTATGGATTTTCTTCACAGGAAATTGGGCCCTCCCATATTTTTTTGAAAGATCTGTCTTTTTAATACTTAGCAAGGGAAAAAACTTTGAGGTTCAGTGGATAAAGGTGATTTTGCAAACAAAAGGTTCAATACAGTAAAAACATTTTGGAAATAACATTTTTTCCTATAACTATACTGTAAAAGCTCACAGCTTAAAAACTTTGTCCAACCTTTTTTCCTAACCTCCTAAATATTACATTTGGTTGGATGTCTTTTAAATATTGAAAACCAGTTCCTGAGAGAAACTTGATGGTGACTAGAAGCTGTCAGGCTGCAGAAAAATGTTGGCTGTGCTGTAATTTATGTAGCTAACTGACTTGGTGTGCTCTTACTCTTAGAGTAACAACGTGAAGGAGCCCAGAACACGTATGATCTTTTGTGACACAAAGAAACAAATCAGTTCAATGTGTTGACATGGTCATACCTGTCAATGGCTGGAAAAGCAATATAGACAGCTGCTAATAGGCCCACAGGCTTATGTCCCAGGAGATGATATTTCAACCTCCAGGCTGTTCAATTCCTCAATTACTGTTCTGGCCTCAAAAATTCAATCTCCTTTGCCAGCGTAACTTATTTATGGGCTGCACTGAACTGCGACCAGGGAGAGCAGAAAGCTGGAATAAATCAACCACTGATAAAATTGTTTAAGTCTGCTTGTTGTCTGTCTGTCTATTTTTAGATCTCAATTTAAAAAGGCTTTATGCAGAGAAATGGCTAGGATTTTTTTTTTTTTAACGATATCAGTAATAATTAGTCTTTGATGTTTTTTCCTAAATACAAGGAATTTTTTTTCCTAGTTGTGACCTAATTGACCTGATTATAGCCCTAGTGTTCTGAACAAGCAACGTTACTTGAGACTGGGTAGGGATACAGGGAGAAATATGGGCTTGTGGAGATAGGTGAGGTGGAAGACGTTCTTTGCTGGTTTTGGTTGTTTGGTTGTTTGGTGTTCCCCACACCGCACCTTAGGTTTTTTGTATTATGTTTAGTTTGGTAAAGTCACTCTTATTTCTTAAATTGCTATTTCTTCATCTTTGAAGTACTCAGAATATTTTCTTACGCATATATATACATATGCAGTAACAGCATGTTCTGAGTAAAGGGATGTCAGCTCTAGCTCTACAAGCAATGTGATTTATTAGTGGTATTGTTTCACTACAGAGAATTGGCTCCTGAATGGAAATAAATATGTTATTTATAAGGCAATAATTTTGGGCATCACCTGGAATCAAGGCAGGGGTGTCTGCATAATTGAAAAGAAATTCTTGTTTACAGTTATATAAGCTGTTTTCTGTAAAATGCCACTGTGCACTAACCTTGCTGATTAAGAGTATTTGGTAATCCACTTTGACTGAAGTGATTCCTGAGTGGACAATTTGATAGATTTCTTAGTACTTGACAAAATAAAAAGTTGTTAGAAATTCTCTCTTGTGTTGAAGGTAGCACTGGTTGCAGCACTTCTGTTTAGGCAAGTGTTGCCAAAAGTAGTGCTTTCATTATTTTAGCTTCATGGCAGAAACTGCGTCTAAAAAGCAGTGCTGGGTGAGGTGAGTGGTGGAAAGACCAAAGGTTTTTCTCTCGTACAAGGACCGTTGCCTGCCATTCCCAGCACTGAGCAAGTTCAGATACACTTCAAATCCCTATGTATTCACACTTTACATATTCCCTGACACAAAATTTGGGGACAGAGGAGTACAGACCGTACAGGTTTAGCTTGATTTATAAGGGTGGCAGATCTAAGCCCAGCAGTTTTCAGATGCAAGCTTCTAATGGTGGGTTTGGAAGTCAGAAAGAACCAGCCAGGCTGGCCCCTGGTCTGCTCCTGCATTCTCTCTTTGGTGCATTGTGCCTGGGTACAGATGGAAAGTTACTGAAAGTTAATTTGATTAAATTACCCGCTTTGTGAATAATCTCTGGGGAAAATGTTTCTTTTGAAAGAGAAGATACAGATATCATAATGTGATCCTGATTCATGTGTGGTATTTAGAAAGAAACAGTATCCTTGAGCTAGGAATAAATTTAGAATGATCTGTGCACAAAGCACTCTCTAATCCAGCTTTCTTTCGGGCATGGCCTTGCTACTGCTTGGGATGCCTCTTATAGAGGATCCCCAGGATATCTGGGGAATACTATGGTGCTGCTTTGAAATAACTTGTGCTTTTTCTCCATAGATGTCTACCTCCATGTCTGGTGTTGACTTGAGAGGAGATTGTGTGCCAGATTTTGTCACTGATGCTGTCAGAAAGCGGTGATACAAAGGTGACAGAAAGCATTCTTCATTTTTCACAGCTGATGTAAATTCATTTGTTTTGAAATGAAAGGAGATTGCTCTCCAAAAAATTGCTTTTACTGGCTGTTGAAAGCTTTCTATACAGATATATAGACTTCAGGGTCTGCTTAATATACAGCTGTGAACACGGGAGGCATTCTTAGGTCAAACTTAAAGGTGCTTGAGCAGGGTAAAAACTTGTAGGCCTCTAATAACAAATTTATCCGCTTCCTCTAGTGGTAGGAGAATAGTGTCTGCACGCAGCAATACTGCAAGCTTTTCCAGTGATCATCATGGTCTGCACTTCACTCGGTTCAATTTATTGTCTTACTGTATCATACATAATGATCTATGCTCTAAACCAAAGGGTCCTAATCTCCTATCCTCTTCTGTAGGAAAGGCATTCTTCTCTGAGCATCTTTGTTGCTCTTTTTTGCATCTACTCTTCTTGTCTAGTTTGTGGGATGAAATTCTTGAAATATTCAAGATACGGATGTGCCCTGGATGTCTGCACTGTTTCCTTTCTGTTCTTTGTTTCTTTCGTAACTGTCTTTTCAACCGATACCCATAGCTTTTTCCTGCATGTTTTTCAGAAAGAAAATAACTTTCACTATTCACAATTAAGAATTTGCCGAGTCATTCACTATGTTTACTCTTTTTAAATCTCTAGTGAACAGACAAGTCCATGGCTACCTGCATGCATCAGACATCATGGTTAGGATTTTGCATTTTAGGGAAGTGAGATAGATAGACAATATTATAAAAATATAAACATACACACGCAAAAGAACTGCAAAGGGATTAAATTCTGTCAAAACAGATCTCCACACATGGGCATCTGCTGCTCTTAACAAGCCAAGAAAATCACCTCAAATGCTCTTCTTTCATGAGAACTGTGACTTGGAAGTGAGCGGTGCTGTTGTCTTAAATGCTTGAGCATAGCTTATCATAGATGCAGGGAAGCGTTCACTGCTATGGAGTTTTATGAATTATTTACCTTTTTAGAAGTAAATTCTGACATCCTAAATACAGTATTCCATTCCCCTTCCCACACATTAAATGCGATAGTGGAGTGGTGAGCAGACAGCTACAAGTCATCAGGCCTGAATTTTATTCCTGTCTCTGCATTCCTCAGTAATTTTATTGAAGTTTCTCAGCTTTTCTGAGTCCTGTCTAAGATGATCTACCTGATCTCAAGCAGTACATTCCCTCTCTTTCAACTTTTTCCAAGCATAGAAAGGAACTGAAATGGGACTCACCTCAGTGATTCATCTTAATTTTATTTTAGAAGCCTACAGGACATTTTTTATGCCACCTCAATCAGACTTTCCCAGCTCTGAGACAAAGTTCTTTTCATTCACCCTTTCCATCTTTTTTTTTTTTGATAGGTTTGTGTCACCAACTGGGGCCCCTAGGACCAGGTTCAGTCGTAAGACAGTTTTACTTGTTGGTGTGGGATTCAGATGGGACTACTAATTTGTGTGCCTGATATAAATCAGTATAATACAAATAAGTCCTGGTAATCAGTCATTTAGTAATGACTCCATTTGTCTGAACCTGAACACCTGACTGTGATGAAGCTCCCATGAAAACAAGAAGTTGACTGTTGTTTTGCTAGGTGAATGCCTAGAGCATGGGATATCTTACTGATTTCTGCTGCTTCTGCTGAAGTTAAATATTTGGAAATTCTAGTAGTTCTTATATCTAGTAACACTTTGTATTCAATATGATTTTTTCCTTAAGCCATGTTTCAGAAACTCTCTCTGCTTATGTAATTTGAAAATCCTAATAGACCGATGTAAGTCTAGTAAGCAACCAAATTTAGCACTGAAATCTCTATTATCACTAGGGAGACAGGACAAAAGAGCTGAATTATTTCTAAACTATTCACTGAGGATATAGTTACATGTATTTTGTGATTCCAAGGTTGCAAATTTTATGTTTTATAGCATGAAATATAATCCTGTATTTTAAAATGAAATTTAAAACTTTTTTCTTTGGCCCCTCAAGCTTATGAAGAATATATCTTAGCCAAGAAAGAATGCCTTAAAGAAGTGATGTCTTATTCAGTCTGCAGAAAAGCAAAACAGATAGATAAAAGACAGATTTCCACTATTCTAAATGATGTTTTAATTCTGAAACTTGGGTTAATCAAAACCAAAACTGGGAACTCTTCAGCTAACTGATCACAGAAGCATTTGATTTCATCTCACTGTCCAAAAATCGTTCTAGCCACCTGACAGCTCTGAAGCTGTGGATGTTCAAGTCTTTCTGGTGTATTGAAAATTCAGAGATAAGAAAATTCAGCATTCAAATAAAGAATATATGGTTTGCTATACTAACGATATCATGTATGTTCATATATAATTCTTAAAGTTCCGCATTTTTTCTTTAAAACAAAACAAAGAAGGCCCAGTTAATTGGGGTCAGAAAACAGTGGAAAATTATGAGGAAGAATCAGACCCTTGGCTGAAATCAGATTTGTATGGCCTGTGTTTTAGAAACTTGATTTGCTTGAGTTATTGCAGCCTGAAGGAAACAAGTATTTTTCTTGAAAACTTGATGATGGGATTCCAGATAATCCGTAACCTAGGGCATGCTCTTAAGGATGACTGCAAAATGCAGTCAGAAATACTTTCCTTTCTTGGATGATAAAAACTTGAAATGAGTCTTAACATCCAGTAATTAGCATTCAAAGTCCTATCCAGTCATGAACATGTCTTTTTGCTCTTCTCTCCTCAGCGTTGTATTTATTGGTAAGAATTTGATACATAAGCCAGAACCTGAAGAAGGTCTTCATTGTATAGTGGTTTGGCTGCCTGGCAAAAGATCTTGCTTTGGCAGTTCCCAGGCAGATCTTGTGAAGTATTCCTGGGGGAAGATTTCTTTCCAGAACTGTCCTCTTTTGGTGTGACCATCTGTCTCTACACAGTCATTTGGGCAAAAATATAAAATACAAACGGGAAATTGCTCTGTTGCCCAGATTAGCTGCAGAATATGCACTAACGCTCTACTCACTCATGAGGATTTAGTGCCAGGGCTCTTTGCTAGGGATAAAACACAGTATCATATTTTCCCTTCCTGTTCAGTGTTGGATTATAAACTAAATCCTGCTCGTTTTACTTTCAGAAGTAGTCCCAAAGGATTTTGGTGGGATTAATTGCATATGAAAAGCAAGCAGGATTTGGCATTCTGTGTACTTTGAAAATGAAATAGAAGTAAACATTATCAAAAGCTTGAGCTTACTGATGCTATTTCAGCTTGTTTCGTGATCTGAATCTTTTCTGCTGAAGGCTTATTTAAAGATGCTCATGTAACTTGAGAAAAATCACTTAAAGTTCTGAAAGGGAAAAGGAAGAAATCTCTGTATGTAGGACCTAAGTTCAACAAAGACTTGAAATAACTGCTCAAATTCCTCTTCCTCCCTGAAGTTAGGCATGTAATTTAGGTGCTTTGTTGAATTTAGGAGTCAACAAAGAACTCCACTCCTCCTTTTCATCAGATGCGCTTGTGGGTTTTTGGTGTTTTTTCCTCTAATATTCTAAAGCATCTGCTGGGGAGGAGATGCAAAATACTGTTATATTACATTGGGGATAATGCCCTGAAGCAGCTTTTGTCCTATTGATTTAGAGATTGCAGAACAAATTTTAGTACTGGATAGTGTGCGTGGATGTAAGGATGAAGAACTCCAAAAAGTAAGTCAATACCTGATGAACGTGAAACAGTTATAGCATCAACTGTCCTAGGTTTTATGTGATGGGGGAGTGGAAGAAGTTATGTCAAAACAGACCTAAATTACTTTTTTTTACTCCTCTAATATTTTGTAATCCATTTTTATGGCTTTTTGGTGAGGCTATTTCACCTACTTCAGTCTTTGACCTTTTGAAGTTGCCAGTTTGTAATTAAGGATTGATTTTTTTTAATGCTGTGTGGAATCTGTTTCAATTACTTGTTCTCCTGCAGTTTAACTGAGTTTACAGTAATCTAAAAGGAACCTTTGGGGGAAGGTTGGTTTTGCTGGGGAGGGAATGGAGGGAAACTGAGTGTCCAACTGCCCTGGAAGCACAGAGTTCCCATGTGGGCAGGGAGATCAGGGAACATGTATTGTAATTTACCCAAATCCTTCAGAATGCATGGACCCAAGGTGAGAGCCAGAGTGGCCTGGTTAATCCCAGTACCTAAGTGGCATCATCAGTTTTCAGAAACCAATTTCAGGATCCTGAAGCTCAGTTGTAATTTTGTGTGGAATGAGCCATAGGGAGAGGAGGAAGCACGGTTTGATACCTTGAGCACTACAACCACAGGGTTTCCATGCAACAGGAGTTCCTTGCTGCTGTTACTGTTCTATCTGTAAAATTAAAGCTAAATATTGTGCAAGGATAAATCCAGTCTGTCTTGGATGTTTTGTGTCTTAGGCTAGAAAGAAGCAAACTGGATCTGAGCTTATTCAAGGGACACTGACCCTATAGCAGCCATTGCGCAGGCTGTCTAACAGCTAGAGCAACAGCTTTCAATAAGTAAGCTTCTCTTGTACTTTCTTGCTGTCCTGTAGCTGTTTGCTCCAGCCATCACCATCATCTTCACAGCTTCCTGCTGCAGCTCCTTCTGTCCTTCGTCTCCTTGCATGATGGTGGTTTGATTTTTTCCCAGTCGATAGATGCTGTTATGATAAACATGCTAGGGAAATAGTAACACATGATCCATGCATTAGCTACATTTTGAGAGTTTCACAGAAAAGTTTTTTCAAGTGAAACCCGAGTCCATGATTCCTGACCTGAATTGTTTGTTCCAAGGAAGCACATTAACTTCCTGAATGAACTAAAGTGACCTAAAATGGCATAATGCGCTTTTCCCCTGCGGCAAGGACACAGTGCTCTACTTCTCTGTATCTCTACATTTGCCATCTTAGTCGGTTACCTCACATATTGGCAGCCCAGCAGTCTTTATGGGGCATAGGTAATAAATCCTACATGATCACTTTCTTACTGTTATTGCATGATCTGGGTGATTTAATACCACTCTCAGATGGTGACAGACAGCAGCATAAAACACTAGACCCCAAGAGCTAGATGTGAAATAACTGTTGTGGTGCTCTTTGCTTCTAATTCCAGACAGAGGGGAGACCTGATACATGGTTTAAGTGTTGAAATATGTAACACATTTTTAGTGTTTTTATGGGAATCTTTCACATTGTGTTTAGGTACTCATCCATCATGCGGTATACTGGTTGTTTATCAAAAAGTTCCAGAACCAAAGGCATAATTTCCTGTAGGTTGATATGAAGGAGCACAGTGCTTGTGAGATGCTGGTATTTTAAACACTTTTGACCAAAAGTTAACAAACTCATAAATGAGAGAAAAAATTCTTGACATTGTTCTCCAGATCCATTTTTTTAGCATTTCTTTTGAGTTACCCTGATTTGATCTCAGATGTTCCATAGTGTCTTTGTTTCAGCCTGTCTTCTCTGAATATTGATAGTGATAGATGAAAACAGAAGATCCAATTACTTAATCGTTTTACACATGCTTTCACTTTCAGCAAAGCAGCAAGGTGCAAAATCAAAGCACGTTTAAGATTTTTAGTCGTGGTACATTACCTCTCTAAGAAACAACTGATGGTATGTACAGCATAACTACCTGAATTAAATATATGTACTACATCTTTTAATTTTCAGTGCCTGGATGTTTAGTATGAAGACATATTTTATTGGTTAATATTGTTTTGCAGCATCATTAGTAGGGAAATGGGAAACATATAAAAAGGTTCTACAGGTACTGCAACGTACCAGAGAAGCAAGTTTGTTATTTTTATCCTTCAACAAATTATACTCCTCCCTACCGTATGACAGGTGCATTTATTTTTTCACCTATGTGTTATTGATCCCACAGTTGTCATGCTTTTCATTTTGTTACCAAATCTGCACAAGTTTAATCTCGTGGCATCATGTTTAAATTTTGAACTGCGTCAGTATCTTGCCATCTGTTAAACCCCTATGTCTGCTGAGCACTATTGTGAGAGAGCCACCAATTGCTCGCCAAGTCTGAGAAGGTAACAGATTTTTAATCATGCAGACAGGATGGGAGTGGTGGGGGACTGAACAGTGAGTGATTATTGCTCAGATAGTGCTTGTGTCTCTCAAACAGCCTGCTAACAGCATGTAGTCTACCAGAAGTGGCTAATGTTGTGCATGTGTAACTGCTCCTTGTAGATAAGCTGAAGGAAGTGGACTTCCTGCAGACTGCGTGTGTGTGTGTGTGTGTGTGTGTGTGTGTGTGTGTGAGGTTGTGGGGGGAGTTTTGGGAAGTGGGCGCTGTGATTGATTGGTGCCTGGTGTGAGAAAAGTGGGCACAGAATTAATTGAATCACAAGTTTGGTAGCTGGAAGAAGCTGAAAGCTCCCTGTAGTCTGTCTTCTGACCTAATGTGTGCTGAACCTTGCTTTGATAAATGAGAAGCCCCATATAAATAATTGCTTCTTCTATTTTCCATTGATTAGTATTCAGGATAGGCTACTTTGGAACTGAAAATGAAGAGATTAGGTGTAATAACCTCTGTGTGTTGGATGCACACAACCTTCAGACCATTTTGCACCAACAGGTTGCTGGGTAATCACACAGCCAGCCTCCACTTGCGGATCTCCATTTCATCAAAGGAGACAGGAGGGAAGAGGCCCCAGCAGCTTAAAGCAGGTCTGCTATTTGGTTGGGACAAAAATCCCCTAAGCTTTAGCATGAATTTGTGCTGCTTTATTCTACTTTCCGTGCCTTTATAAGTTTACTTGGGAAAAAAAAAAGGGGATTAAGAACATCTATGGCAGCACTAAACTGAAGATTAAAGAGCAGAGCCTGTTTGCAGAGGTTGTGACTGCAAAATTAAAGACTAGTCTGGAGGTGGACTGTGGGGGACTTATTGTTCCCTTAGAATTACTGTAGGAAAACTGGGCGTAAAATGCATTTATTTAGGTTATGAGACACAGGGGATGCCGCATCCAGGAAACAAGGCTGCCTGCAAGCATTCAAGCTGGGTCTGGTCCTCTAGAGTGCTGCTAATGCTGCCTGTTGTCAGGACCTTAGGACTGGGATAGGACAAGGGGGTCTTAAATTGCAGGAAGGTGATACATCCCCACCACCAAACACTGGGCTTGGGAAAGAGGAATTGCTCTGCTTCCAGCTTTTGAAGCATGACTTTGTCAGCCCCAAGGTGGTACTGACATTACAGCAAGAGATTAGATTTATGGGCTGGAGCTTTTCACAAATCCTAAACTGTCCTGGCTAGTGTTTTTCATTTCAGCCTTGGCTCCCCTAACTGGAGTGTTTTTAATCAGGGTTTCTTTTGCTAAATAACTTGCGCTTATACCCTGACATCATGGAAGAAACTTAAAAAATTGAAAGGAAGTCTGGGTTTGTGCTTCCCTTTCATCTCAGTTCTGCCTTTCTGCCACCTCTGGTACTGAATGAAACTGTTAATTAATTTTCTCCACTGCCTGGGCTGCAGGATGGCTGGAGATGTCTCTGCGTGCCTGGTGGGTGCTGCCTGCCCTGGGTTGCCCCCAAAGAAGAGGGAGAAGATTGGTTTCTCACACGCTGAGAGCTGCTGGAGGTGTGGGGATGGGGCCCGGTCCCAAACCATGATCAGTGCCTTGTATTTGTCAGAACAACCTGTAAAGGGCTTGTATGCTGCCCACATGTTGGCTTCTGCATTGTTGGGCGTGCACCCAATTCAAAATACTTCATCCTGGAAGTTTTTACCAAGAATGATGTTGACTTGCTAATTAATCAAATGATTGGTTAAAATAAGGGAACAGAAAGTACACTTTTGACTTGATTTCTCCTCTGCTGTGCTCTTCATTAGATTATACTAAGTCTCATTATGACTTCTGAGATTTTTCTCTTCTGTTGATGTAAACCTAGTCAATGGAATCAAAATCTCATGGAAATTAAATTTGCTGTGTCATCACATATCTAATCTTTCTTGATTATAGCCTTGTCAGAGCCAGGCTTCACATGCTTTAAATTCCCAGATCATTACTGAATTGTTTAGTGTGTAGCTGAGCATATCTTTGGAGTGTTACAAAGACAGTTTACTTGCTAATTCTCAGTGAAAGCACTGTTCTTGGCTGATCTGAGGGTATTGTTGGAGAAATGTCAATAAAATTGTGTGTGTGTGATTGTTTAGGGGCTTTTTTTTGGTTTTCAATGCAGGACAGAGGTATTTTCAGCATAGTAGTAGTTGGAAAGGCATTGCAAATGTGAGCTTCTGAGTCAGCAAACAGCCATCCAGGTTAGGAATTAGAATGAATGGTACAGAATGTTTTGACAAAAACAAATGGATCTATAAATGTACCTGTTTCAGCTAATAAATCTTTTCATAAGTATTCATGCCATGTTCTGGTGTGATGCTAGCAAATACCTTTGCTGTTGAAGAAAAAATAGAGGAGAATTTGTGTAGCTGCTGGTGATGCACAGTATAAACAATTTAGGTTAAATGGGGAGGGGGGGGGGGAGACAATTTAAGGATGTTTTGAAATAATTTGTAATTTGACTTGTAGCCAAAATAAGTGATGCACTTCTAGAAGTGGGGAAGTTTAAATTTCATGAGATAATATGCCAGGTATCATTGACAGTCTTGTCTGTACTTTCATCTGTGTTGCTAATGTGAATAAGTTTCAAACAAGAGCTTTCACTGTCTTGTACAGTAGCCTGTACCAAATTATAGTAGTGCTTAGACATTTGTGTCTTGATAACTAATTAGAACCTACTCAGTGTGGGCTCTGGTGGACAATAAATTATCTCTTAAGTTTCCCAGGCCAATACTGAAGAAAGGCTGTGTGAAAAGCAGAAAATGGTGCTTGTTAATATTTGCTGACTAAAATCTTTTAACAAATGTAAGTTGGTTATTTTAATGTATTACAGTTACGTTCCCCTATGATGAATGTTTGGTTTTTTTTTTTTTCCTTTTTTCCAGGAATATCTGTTTTAAAAATTGAGGAAAAATATTCAATACCCATCCTAGATATATCCAGTATTAATATTACTGGCACAGCATACTCATGCAAGCTATGCACATATTAATGACATGCTTTTACACATCACTAAAACTTGCCTATGTTTGTGAGTATACTCCCTGTGAACATCACTAATTCTTGCTATGTAATCTTGAGCTTTGTATCCCAGCTTCAAGAATGCACACAGAATTATAGTGCAATTGGTAGTGAGTTGCTACAAAAGCAGATCATCCACTTACATAAAATGTTTTTTTTCCCTGGAAGATCAGATGTCTCTGTTCATCGGGTATGTATAGCTACTGGGCTGGCCTCTCAGGGCCATCCTAGTGCAGGGGCCAGCCCCAGCAGTGTGCCCTGGGGGGTTGCTTTTACCTGCCCTGCGGCCATGGTTCCTGGTAGCTTTGCTCAGTACCATGCTCTTCAGAGCTGCCTTTGGATGTTAAAATGCTGAAATGCAAAGTTTACCAAAGGGATAGGCAAACAAAGCAAACGTGGCGGAAAGGGCATTGATGGATGGTGCTGGTGGATGGGGAGAAATGATGCGTTTCTTTTGGCTGACACAGCAGGGACAACTTGGATGGAAGTCATGGACACTGAAAGTAATGAGGTCATTTTTTTTGTTTGGGATCCGCTACATCCCCATGACAGTGACAGAAAGAAGATCAGGAAATCTTTATAATTAAGAGGAGGTTGTAGGAGAAGAAAAATACAGTTTGCATAGAATTTTAATTATAATTAGTCAAGGAGAATAACAACCTTTAAAAAAAAAGCTTAAGATGTGAACGCATTTCTAGACCTAATCCAGGATTCTTTTCTTTCTTTCTTTTTTTTTTTTTTTTAACAACATCTTTTTAATTTGCTGAACAGCCAAAAGCTATTTTGGAGCAAATCCAAGGAAATAAACCGTGTACAATAAATAAGGTAGAAGTTATAAAACATCAGCATTCTAGTGACTGCAAAAATATTATTAGTATTGAATCATTTGACAGTGTAATAAAGGAGGTCCTTTAAAGAAAAATTTCTGAACATATGTTCTCTCACTGGTTACAATCTGAATTTTAAAGTTGAAATATTTAATACACAGTTGTAAAGATAATGACTATGCTCGTCCTCATTAAGGTCCTTATTTGGAAAAATAAAAGTGGATAATAAGTGTAAGTAGGTATATAGACAGCAGGGTCAGTAATAAGAGTAGCAATAGCCATCTGGTAATGACTGGGAGCTATACTTACAGAAGGTGAAATTAAACAGAGAAGCAATGGCTTCTAATTACACAGCTAAAAAAAGCCCTGGCTGGTTGTTTACAATACAGTGCTGAAAGTATATTGCAGCTAGGGCATGAGAAGAAATATCCAGTCCTCTGATAAATGGGAATTGGGAATATGCAATAAAGAAATACTACTCATTTTGATACTTTGTCTTTAGTGATGCCTGGTTTCATACATTCTGTAAAGTCTTCCACTGACCCTGGGAATTCTGCCCACGTAAAGAGTGATCTTGTCTGCCAAGGCAAAGCAAACACCTAGAGAAAAAAGTAATTTCTCCAGTGTCTTGAGAGAAAATATTGATGTAACTTGATGGTAAGTATGGAAAATCTTTGGGAGCTTGATCCTGCTGCCCAAAAACTATGCAGTGTCACCCCCTCATGACTATATTGGTGGGCAATTTGCCTACCTAAAGATGAGGCTTAGACAAGCTCCTTTAGTTTTAATATTTGTGCAGCTGCAAATCAGGCCTAAAAATCTTGGCACCTTGTCTCTGAGTTTTGAGAGGTGGGAAAAATAATATTTTTAGCTTTTAGCATTATATTTCTAAGGATTAGGGAGTAGACCATACAATTAATATTCAGAAAAGGTACTCAGTTGTGTCAAGTTGTCAATTACAAGCATATCAGCCAAAATCAGCTGCAAGGAAAAACTCAATAAAAATAATAGAAAAAGGTTTATCAAAGAAAAGTGCAATTTCATTAGAAACACACCACTGTTTGACTGGTGATTTTGATTAAAAAGATAGTGTGATAGCTGGTGGACCTTCTCTAGGACAGAGCAATCCTTCTCATTTATCTTGTCTTAGAAAAAGATGCCAATAATCTTGTTGAAGGAAAAGTAAAATTAGAAGCACAACCAGAAGAATATAAAGGGAGAGGAATGAACATTTTCATGGAGAGAGGTTTGAAAGGGATGGAAGCTACAGTTCTGTGGGCAGTTTTAAGTACAAACTCTATTATTCTCATGTATAGCTGAAATACAGTTTTAAAGTGAGTTTGCAGAGTGGGATTTAGTATTGTGATATATTTAGGAAGATGTTTGCATCTTTTTGTGCAGTGATGCACCTCTCTTGAAGCAAATGTATACTTTATCATATGCTTTTGTTTTGCTTTTCCCTGGCTTAAAGTTAAGATGCTTTATAGTAGAATTCTTTTACTCATTTGCAAATCTCATTAGGGCAAGGGGATAAATGCCAGCAATAGGGAAAATGGAAAGACTGGCCTTGATGCCAAGAGACAGCCTCCCAACTGTACTCAACTTGTTTGTGACAGAAAAAGTCAGGCAGGTGAAACCTCCAGTGAAGCACCTACATCTCACTTCACAAATCAGTTTCTGGATATGCCCCCAAGGATCTGCACTCTAGCCCTGCACAGACACCCCAACAGAAGTGGAAAAATTGCTCTAGACTTAATTCCACTGTGTCCAGAATATGCCAGTAGACTTGTACCACTCCACATTTCTCATGTAGGCTTCTACAAGATTAATGTTCCCCACGTCTCCCTGTTATTCAGGTTCTCAGAAGTTATTAGAACATATGGCTGTCCTTGATTAGCGTGCCTGTCATCAGCCCTTTGGTGGATCACATGCCTGGTGGTATTGCTAGCACAACATGTTTGATGGTGTCATCTGCAGAAGTTAACTGGTGTAAACTGGATTTGAAACAAAGGGAACTGTACTAATTAAAACCAGAAAGTGTATGTCCCATTATCTCTAGACTTGTAATGATTTTGTTGTTGTTCCCCAGCTGATGTAAACTGAATTTTACAGAATGCTTTAGTTTGTTATTTCATAATATACGTTATTAGCAGCTGGTGATTTGCAGAAAAAAAATGCTTGTTGTTCTTGTATTTTCTTTGGTGAAAATAGCAGTCTCTTCTTTTGAAAATTATTTCTAGTGTTTCTCATGTTCTCCACCACACTGGCAACCATTCTATTGCTGCACCTGGTTATTATATCTTAATCCAACTTTATGTTTCACCTGCATCTTTGCTATCATCTTAGCTGACAGTAGCAAATTCTTCTCAGCCAGCACTGCAATGGGAGTGTTTGTCCTGATCTGGACAAACTTGCTCCCAAACATGTGCGCTGCTTTTGCAGGGTACATAGTTCTTATTCCTCTGTAGGGTGGCCCTGCCATGGCTGGGCACGCAGCACTTCTCATGTGCTCAGTCTTCTTTTTTCTCTTTCCTCCCTTTCCTCATCATGGTCTTGGTTTCCTGCTCCAATGAAGTGAAAAACCTCCCTGGTCTGTGTGCTTGGCAGTTGGATTTTTTTCATTCCTAGATTTTTTCCCTCTTCTGTTTGAAAGCTTGGCTGTCATGATTTAGAGCACGAATGTCTCAAACAATCATGAATGGGTTCTTGCAAAGCTTGTCGTGTGCCAATGATAAACTGAGGCACAGAGGAGAGTGACAAGGTCACAGAGGATTCATTTGCAGAACTAATAACTGAGTTACGTTTTAGCCATGAGGCCATTTTGCTTACTGCATCAAGGAATAAATTCTCAGTTTTAATAGTATTTTTTTTGAAATGTTCTTAAATTATTTTGGGGTTTGAACTGAATTTAGAGTTATGTGCCCATTTCTTTTGACAGCAGTGATGATTTTGAGGGCAGATTTGTTCTCTGGGGATGTTTCACACAAGGGCTCCCACTGAGCACTGTCCCAAAGGACCAAGAGAGGGAGCCTGGGACAGGGATGAGAAGCTGCCAGAATGGAAATGGTGGCAGGAACTGCAGGAGCAACCACTGAAAGAAATATAATCACAATCAGCACCTACATAGTAACAGAACCTTCACTTTTGTTCCTCTTAAAATGATAACCAGTCTCTTAAAGCCTTTGCAAAAGAAACTTTGTTTTCTGAATTTTGAGACCTCTTAAAGTACAAATTTCTTACTGAAAAGAATTTGCCTTGTTCTCCAATTATTGCAAAAGATCTCTTCCCTACTGCATACAGGAATAAGGGAAATTAGAGCACATGTAGCTGTGTGGAACGAAGGAGTCTCAGCTCTCCTTTTGTAGTTCTCCCTCAGCTTGTTTCAATAGCATGCAAAGTTCCCTTTGCCACCTGTGAGGCCTGCAATCTCAAGCTACACAGCTGCCAAAACCAGTTTAGCTTTGTAAGCAATTATTCTGCAAGTGAACTGGCTGTAAATGAAATCAGGAATCTTTTCTGACTCGTACTCTTTGTGTATAAAGTCACTTTTCTTTTTTTTCAAGTCCCTATCCTTGTGTTCCATGTTCTTTTCTTTTTGCTACTCTTCTATTGCTTTTCTCACCCTAATTTTTCCCCCTATTGTTGTTTGTGCTAGTCTCAGTTATTCTGTTCCCATTCTGCATTCTTCCCCTATTTATTCTATTCTCTTCTCCATCACTGGAGTGCTATTTTCATCGAGGGTACCTTCTACTGCTCTGTACCTACAGAGTGGCAGACTCTATTTGTGACGTGTTAAGGCCAGGAACTATGTGTGGCATGTAGCTAGTCTCAGCTTCTTCCTTTCTGTCTTTGCTTTTGCTTCTGCTGGTTTAGTTCCTACAGCATAGCTTTTTACTGGACACAATGTGACTGAAAGGATGGCTTTTCCCCTAGACTGAAAGATGCAGCAGACAAATGTCACACCAGATGGGTGTTGCCAGAGGGACATATAGGTACACACCACTGTTTCAATACCCCCATGCATTATGCCATTATCATCAATTGAAACAGCTGCTAAAGGGTTTCAAAATCTGGCCTGCAGACTGCAGCTTGTATAATGTATCGTCTGTATTTGTTAAACTGCGAATGGCAGGCAGTGATGGATACAGCATAAGAACATAACTGAAATTACAGTATTAGACTTTCAGGGTCTAGCAGATTTGGATGGAGAAGGTCTTCTTCCAGCTGAGCTGTGTTGCTCTTGCATTTCCAGTGTTGCAGGGACATAGAAGACATGTCTGCTGGCACCACCTCAACCCTTTCTGGCTGCTGTCCAGTGGGGCTGGCTACTGCCCAGAAACAACCATTTTGAAAAATCAATTGTTGATTAGAAATTAATTTATTATTGTAACCCACACCACTTTTTTTTTTTTTTCCCTATTGATAGGCTAACAAAGAAGTGAACTGATGGCCAAGTCCTACAGGAAATACAGAATACGGTGGGGTTTGATTTCTGCAGCAATCCAGGGTGAGTATGAGACTTTTCTGTGATGGAGTCATAAACATATACAGAGACATTTCTGGAGGGGCGTACACCTGACCCTCTGTTATTCGTGGGTGAATAACCTCAGCTGCAGTTGGATGGGTTTGCACTGTTACACCTGGCTTGGCACTGCATGGCTCCAGCTTGGCTCTGGTGGGGTCTGTCAGCTGTGGCCCTGCATTGCTGGGATTTGGCTGCACAGCTCCTGTGGCAGGTTTGAGCCAAGTGAACTGGTCAGATGTGGGTGATTTAGTTTTATGCCCAGTGTCAGCCCTGCTGGATGCAGGCTGGGTCTGTGCCCAGCTGGTGCTGGATGGATGCACTAGAACTGGTGGGATACTCTAACAGCATGCGTACCAGCAGGGCCCTGCTGATGTCAATGCAGGGTTGTGCTGCAGTAGAACTGCAGAGCTAGGAGCCCTAGGTGTGGGACACTCGCCTGCTGCTCTTCTGCTGCCCAAGCATCCTGCAGGCTGGCATTGCGCTGCTGCTTCTCCTCTCACCCTGAGTGGGGGCAAGTGACTCTGAGGGACATTGCTCAAGGGTCTGGTAATCCCTTAACAGTGCAAGTATGTACAGCCCTTTTGGTGTAGGCTGGAGCAGGTGCAGAACGAATTGCAAGGCTCATCATGGAACAGAGAATATATATTGTGAGGAAGCTTTGGTTGGCTCACGAAAGCAAAGCCTGAGAATGGATGTGTTGCTATATAAATATGCCTAAAGAACAAACTCCAGGGAAACAGTTTTGCAAGATAAATGTTGGCACAAGTAATGGGCATAAACTGGCAGTGAATAAATTTGGATTGGAAGTAAAGTTCCTAACTGTCAGAAGAATAAAACTCTTGGACAATGTATCTATAGCAGAAGCAAAAGGGGAGTTCAATAGAAACCCTCTTAGTTTAAGAAATGATTATCTGAAGTGGGCATGGTAGCATTTTTGAATTCGTGGTAGAAAAATAGATGTTCTGTAAATTGTCTATGGAAAGCCTTTTGCTTTTTCATGACCAAATGATAAAATCCAGCATATGAGGCTACTGCAGACCATCACCATGGTACTAATGCCTAACTCTTGTGTCACTCTTGGTGTTAGGTATTCAATGAAATCTCTATCTATCTTGCAGATTTTAATTTTCTCACTTCTTTCCTTGTCAAATCAAGAGTTTATTTTCCTCCCACAAATTTCTTACTGATGTTTATTACATGCTTAGTGGGTACCAGAGTGCAAACTACCTAACTTTAACCTGGTATTCAGAAACTCATGCTATCTTTAATTTCTGGTATCTTTTAATATCTTGTGAAAATGATTGTATGTGGAACTAGTAAACTGACAGGCATAACGCAGGAATGAAAGCCATTTTCTACTGGAAGCTGAATAAAACATGCAAGTCCCATCAGATTCTGGCTGTTGTCACCTCAAGAGACAACATTATGATGCAAGACTTAGGCTCTTCAAGATTTAAGCTTTCCTATTTTGTGAAATGTAAATTTTGAAGTTGTTATTGTTGTATCAAAGCCATTAGCAATTAATATATGTTTATCCTGTCTTGCTAGTTAGTACAACAGAAATCTGAAGGCGGAATTATTTGCCCGATTAAAATATATGTGTATATATTTTTTTTTTGTATGGGAAAGTGCAACTTTCATTATCACTTTTTCCACTAACTTGTGAGATACCTACCTACTTCTTAATCTGTTGAAAAATCTTGAAGACTAGCTGTGGCATTTAAAATTTAAATGAAAGAAAAAAATGTTTTTGTTAGATGTAAAGACTTGATGCAGACCTGAGTATTTTCATCCGAGATGTATTCAAATCTGGATTTTGTGGATGTCGTCTCATTCAAAGAGCTAGGAGCCTGCATACTGGCTGAGCTCTGGTTTTGTTGCTTTTTTCTCTTCGGTGTTCCAGCAGAGTTTTGTCTGTGATAACACCCTAAAGAGTGATTTGTTTAAATTCTAAATGCTGTTCTCATTAAGTCAGGAGACTATGTTAATTGGTACACATTACACTGAAAATTGAGGGTTTATCAAACAACTTTTCACAAACAGAATATAAATTGTGTTCAGCTGCCTGGAGAGGATGGGCTAGGGGCTCTTCTGTGTGCTAGAGATCTTAGCCTTAAAAATAGAGTTGCCTTTGCTTACAAGTTGGGTTTAATTTGTAATTAAAGCTACAGAAGGAAATCTGATTTTTTAGATTAACCAAGGTTTTGTATGTGTGAAAATATTGTGAGTTTCTGAAAAAAGATACTTAAATGAATTTCTCATGAGTCACTCTACTGACCTTCAGGCCTCAGGTAGGATAAATAACACTTGAATATAAACCCTTCATGGTCCTCTAAAGCATCTCTAGAACTACAGTTACTGTGAAATTACTACATTTGTTAAAATAATTGCAGTAAAGTATTACCGTAAGTATGGCCTTTATAGGCTTACCTGTATATAAACTTGCTTTGATTTATTTCATTTAGTTGAAATTCCTTTGTTCAACACTCTTGTTTTCAGTTTAGTATCAGCATGTTCCTAACTGACTTCTAAATACAAATTGCATCTGCACTAAACTCAACTCTTTTTGACCTTCTATACTGAAGTAATTAACTTGGTTCAAAAAAGAATAGTGTGACTCATTTTGTGGACAAGCTGTTAGCCTGAATAATCAATCATATTTAGGCTCAGGGACAGTTACTGGTGAACAGTACATGCAAAATATTACTTTGTGCCAAGGCAAAACAGATTTTCATCAATAACTACAAAAATGGTGCTTCTCAAGAGGGCACTTGGATTTGCTTTCCTGTCGGTGGATGCTGTCAGCATCCAACTGCAAAGTCAGGCTTCAAAATCTTGTGTTTAGTGTACCCAAAGGAAAGAATAAACATTGGCTCTGAGGAAGAGTCCACTGGTTTTGGTTGAAAAGTGCAGCAGTTGCTTTATGCTGGCATTTGTAGGATTCCTGTATTTCAAGTACTGAGTGCCTGGAGACATACAGCTCGCGGATTCTTGAGACACAGAAGTGTTATGAATAATTGTGGCATATGAGAGCCCAGAATGGCAGGACAGGATTCTGGGAGTGAGTTATCTATTTTCTGTCTCCTTAGAGCTGTAGATGCAAGCAAGCTGTCTTTTATTTTGTCTCGCTTTTCTGAGTTACTGTGATTTGCATTTGCATATCAGCTGCTGTCTGACTGCCTGTTGCATTTGACAGAGAGAAGCTGTGATTCAAAGTACCAAAAGTGTAATTTCAGAGATCAACTTTTTATGGTTGTCCCTATCCACATCCAGTTTCAGTGGGCACATGTGAGGCAGAAAATCTCCATATATATACAAAAAAATTTCAGAAGTTCCAGACTTCAGCCTAGATTTTCCTTCACTAGGAGATTGTAGAAGTGAGATCCAGCTTTGCCTTAGAGTAATGCAGATTTGAACACCATTATTGTGGTAAATATTGAACTTAACTAATGTTCCATAATGTCCATATTCACTAGTGAATAAGACACAGCTGACATCCTTTGCTGCTGTATTGCTTTGTGGTCATTACTCTGCTGGATTTTAATAACTGTGGTGGTGTTTTTGTAGCCCTACTGTACTCCTTGGAGAGGCTACTCACCAAAGCTCACTGTGCTCAAGCATACTGTAATAAGCTTCTCTCTCTCCCTACCTACATTTCTACAATTTCTAGATCAAAGTCTCCATACTCCCCTTTCCTCTGACACCATAATTTCTTTTGCTCTTCTTGATTTTGTCTCCTTGAAATAGCTGCCTTTACCATTCCTATTCTAGGCATCCCCCTCACTCTGTTCAGTCAGCCTTGCCATATTTGCTCCCTTCCAGCATGATACCAGTTTCACTTATTATCTGGCTTAAAACAAGAGTCCTCTCCTCTCTTTTTAGTGTAAACTGTGCTGGTGTATTTAGTTGGGTAATTTGGAGTGGACTGGGGATGACAGGGGAAAATGAGGGCATTTGAGTAGATGGGATTGTTAAGAGTATTGCTTAGTCAAACTCATCTCTTAGACAAACTCTGATTTGTAATTATGTCAGTTGCATTTTCTGTATCTCTGTATTGTGTGTGTATATATATATACATATAAAATAAGTTTGAAATTAGCTTTTTCCCAAGTTAAAATATACTTGTAGCTGTGAGGACTGCAGACTTTCCATTGAAGCAGCCTTGCTGTATGATTAGATGAGGATCAAAGCCTAGTGGCTTTATTCTTGTGGGGGGCATTTGGGTGTACATGTGAGCTCTAGTGGAGCCTTGATGACTTTACTGAGACCTCTTGTGTATTTAAAGGACAGCTAATGGATCAGGAAATAGATAGCTTTAAATCAGTTACAAAATTCTGTGTAGTATTGCGTTTAATTTCCAGGTATTTTGCATATTTTCTGGCTTTGTGACTGTTTCATAATCAAAATATTTTTTTGCTTAAAAAGTGGTTTGTTGTGATGAGAGAAAGGATTTCTAAAATAACTAAATATGTCATGTAAAAGATAAAATAGACTTTACAGAAAATACTTGTTATTGCACAAAAATTCAACGTGAAAACTAGGAGAAATACTTTTTCCTTTCAATCTCTCGGATGTTTCTTGATTCACAGCAACATTGGAGTAAAAAAACCTGGGATATGTGAGGTAGATATGTGGGTCTCATTAGCGTCAAAACTAAATGGTTGGCTTCTCAAGTCCTATATAACATGTTAATTGAACTCTTTATCTGGTACATGGTAACAAGAAGTTCTGCATGATGCACAGCTGTACCCCTGTGTCCCTGTAAAGTCAAAGAACGATGCCCTAAATGAAATGCTTCCAGCAACTGGCTGCTGTGTAATTGGGTTGTTATAAAGCCAATAAGGAGAATACAAGCAGCTGTAACTGAAACCTTTTTTAATCTGTCTCCTTAATTTCTGATTTTTTTAAAATTTATTTTTAACGAGATGTATCCACACACAACAATGGATCAGCTCATTATATTATCTTCAAAAGCTGATCTAAAGTTTATGATCACATTCTCAGCATGACTTATATACTTAATGCTAGTGGGCACTGCAGAAATCATATCAACAGTCCATACTGCTTTTCTAATGAGCACTTTTTTTCATCCAAAATTCTGGAGGAAAACCATGTAATCTGTGTTTTTAAGTTTGGTGTGAATTTGGCTGAGAGTTGTTGGTGGGGGTGGAGGGTGAGGGTGCAGGGTGGGGGAAGGGTAAGTATAATGGAGAAAACTTAAAAACAAAACAAACAAAAGAAAGAGGTAGAACCCAAGTAGGCTTTGAACAGAATTGTGGGGGGTGTGTGATGCCCAGGCTGAATTATTGACAGGACCTTTTTTAGTTGTGCCCATGAGGTTTTCAGCAACTGTAGAGCAGTTCTGCGATCTCTCCCCGGCATATTGCCCTGCTCTGGGTGCTCTGTGCTTGTGGAAAGTCATCTTTTCTTTCCCTGTTGGTAAAATGGGAATGGTAATACTCATCTTGCTGTCAAGAAGACAAAAATGGTGTTTTTTGTATGTCAGGATATCTCTGTGAAAATTTGCCTTACTGTTATAAAACAGTTTCTTTCAATGTGTGATATTGTTGTGTGAATGCTGGATCTTGTGTTCCTCTGTCAGGTCCTACTTGTTTTGAGAAAGTCTTCAGCACTTGTCTGTTGTGAGGAGGAAAAAGGAGGAGAGGGGCAATGCTGGGAGAGGCCCTCAAAGTCAGTGGCAAACGACCTGAGGTGCTCTGAAGTTCACCTGCTTTCACCCAGGGCCTAGGTGCAGAGGGTGGGCCACTGGAGACTAACATCTCTATCCTATCTGTAGCCACTGCGCTGGGGTTGGGCATATCCGTGCTTGAGTAACAATGCAGAGATCATCAAGGATGTGTTTAAAAAAAGTATCTAAATCTGCAGTTCCACTGAATTTCAGGAATGAAAGCATGCATTTAATTTCCAAATGGATTTGAGTCTGTTTATCTAACTCATGGGTAATTTCTGATTAACTTCTCCACTTGGAACTCAACTTATTGTAATTTTTTGGCTGCTGTCTGATCACCCATTTTGGAATTCCTCCTGTGACCAGGGACTTGGCTGGTAATATTAGTCGGCTGCAATGGAGAAATTGACTTTGAGCAGTTCACTTGGTAAATTACAGGCTGTGCTCCTAATTATAGACACACACTTGTGGGAACATAATCATAAGGTTCCCTGAGGTATATCTGGATTGCTGTGTCCAGATTTTGAAAGCCAGAGGGTAAGATACTGGGTTTTCTTTAACATTAAATTATGGAGTGAAAGCCAGGGACCTGAGGCCACATGGCTCAATACATGCTGTGCTAACAAAATTATGAAAGCCTGCTTTGAAGTGCAGCAGGAAAATCTGCCTTCCCTATAAACATCAACCTGAGCATCAGAGCAGTTGTTTAATTCTTGAATCTTACTCCTTGTCACAAGGCAAGAGTCCCTGGAGGATATCACCCCTACAGTAAACTGTAATCACAGATGGCAGCTACTACCCTGAAATAACCTGGTGAAGACTCCCATTGCCAGGAAGCAGTGATAGCAACAGAGAGGGAAGGCTGAGCTGTGTCAATGTTTCGTTTGTGTAACAGATAACCTCCTGCTTAATGAATAGCTGAAATCAAAACATGCCATTTTATACCAGTAGGTTTTGGGTGAAACATCACTCACTTTTCTACTGTGATGTAGCATGTAAGCCTGCTCCTCATAAGCAGCATTGCAGTGTATCACTCTGTGTAACCTGTGTTTATTTTGCTGTTGGAGCTGAATCCTCTTAGTGCTGCAGTTCAGGAGCCAGTCTGTACTGCAGTCCCCTCTCAAGGGGACACACCACATGATTGGTGAATCCTCTCACATGCACTAGTGATCTACTGCTCCTTCCTTGCTTCTTGATGTAATTTTATCCAGTGGGACAATGAGTCTGATTCTGCTTTTGTTTAACAAACATTTTCCTGGCTTTTTAGAGCGCAGTGCTTTTGCTCCTCTGCTTTAATTTTAGGGGAGATGGCAGTCATGGACATGACTTATCCTATTCATGCTGACACTGCCTGTGTGACGACAGCTGTCAGAAGAGTGTAATGGTTCTCATAATCCACTCTTGCATGGTTGTCTGTCCTCCTAAAAGACAATGATTAGTCAGATTGCAGCTTCCCTACTAGTGATCAGTGACAACCTTCTGGTGTACCTTGGAGTCTTGAGGCACTGATATCTTTTAGGCTTATGCTCAGAGCAGTTTCCAGCACCCAACTGATGATCGGATCTGCTGGGATAACATTTATCCAGTCTCTTGCCTTTTAAGATTTCTTGCTTGTTCTTCCCATCACATTAACAAAGGCAAGGAAGAGAAACAATCGATTGCTAGAGACCTAGGTTTGCTGGGGGCATTAAGCATTTTGTGAAAAGGTATAAAAATCAGAAGTTTTATCTTAAGAGAAAATACTATTGTGTATTAGGAAAAAATCTAGATGGCTAAAATATTAATGAAATGTTGCTCCTATTCATGTTGAAACTGTAGAAAGGCTAAATAATAATAAGGAAAATATTTCCTTTAATTTTGTCTGCAACACCAGAACCTGCTAGTATTCTTGGGAGGTTATAAGCAGATTCACCAGGTTTACTTTTGGAGCACTGCCACTTGGGCTATTAACTCCATTTTGCTCTGTGGCCCATCAGGGTGTCTTTGGCTTGTTTGTGGTTACATCTGATGAGCTAGCAGATGTTTGCTGTACTCTTCCTGAGTTGTCAAATTCTAGTGAAATGGTTTGCATATATACCTAGAATACATCCTTTTTGGTAGCTTAAAAAGAATTGCTACATAAAGCAAACTGACCATCACATTTTTGTTTATTACACATGCACATGCTCATATGTATAAAATCTATGTATCTACTTGCCATGCTTCTGATGCAGGGCAGAACTATCCCCAAAAAAATACTTTTTGCAGTCTTGAAACTAACTTTTATTGCCATGACATTTCCCCTTGCTCAGCAATATATTTAAAAGGGGTTTTCATGCTACCGAATCATACTGTACATACAAAGGAAGGAAAATGACAACACTATTAATTTTTTTCCTTGCTTCCTCATATAAAAAACTCTGGTTTTCTGTCTGGGTTTTACACATTCAGAAAGAAAATAAGTCCTGTTGCTGTCATCAGTCTGCTGGTAAAATTCACTGTGATATATATTAGTGCAACATGGCTCAATTCAATTTAAGTACTGAAATTCAGTGAGTTTTACGTTTGCACAGAGTGGAATTTGATGTACTTTTGTAAATCCTTTAAAAAGATGCTCAATTAACTTCTCATGATTTTTTTTTGGTAATGCAGAAAATGAAAAATAATTCTTGTCTGTGTCTTCTCTATTATATGAAAAATTAGGCCAAGGAATAAGTTTTGTCATGCTATATCTAAACTGCTTCATGTGTTACTACCTCTGAGTTTATGGCTGTATTTAAGTATTCTGGGCAAAGTGGTTATGTCTTGAAGTGTTTAGATTGTGTGTGTCCAGGTGCTAGGGAAGGAGAATCTTTGTACAGATCAGTATGATGGGAGTTAATCTCCTTTCTGACTTTCTAAGTGCAAATTGAATTTGTAATGATACTTAATCCTGCTAGAAGTAGTAACAATTGAACCAAGTGGAATACCTGTAGAAACTATTAGCAGACTCTTCTTGAGAATACATGCTTAGGTAGCAGTTACATATTTTGTGTGCTTTCATTTATTTCATCGCCTAAGTAGCAAATAATTTTAAATTGCATATTATAATTCCAAGCTTTTAAGATAAATTAACAGCATTATTATTACTTTTAAAAGAGACTATTTCTTATGTCTTCCTTCCAGATTACAGTACTTACAGTGTTATTTTAAAGATTAGCAGACAGAATTTTAGTTTCAGTTTATTTTTTCATTGTGAAAATGAAATATGTCACGACATCAATTTCCTGGAGTTGTAATATAAGAACAAAACCTGCAGAGGGCACTGTATTGTCTTAGATGAATTTGAAAGAGTTCAGACTAAATGAATATGTAGGATTTTCTAGGTTCCTGCATTTTGGAAAAATTACAATCAGAAAATATTTTTTTCATATATCTAGTGATAAGAGGGATTACAGATCAGATATAAGGATGACAATCTCTGTTCCTTAAATCTTTGAGACAAAAAGATATAAACCAACACTATCATGCTATGTTTTTAATGTAGTTTTTGCCCTCACCTTCCTGTCTTCACTAGTTATTGTCTGAACATTTCAGCTGTGCAAGTGCTTGGGAAATTAATTTTGTATCTTAGTAGGGCAAATCCAGAAACTGCCATGTGTCAGAGCAGATCTGAAAAACACTAATACAAAGCATGCAAACCTCTAAAACAGGGCCCAGATTTCAGAGATGAGCTTCCCATCAAGAGAATGGTACAATATAGTTCTTCTGTAGAAAGTGGTTGGAAATGGAAGTTTCTGTTGATTGTGGTCTTCCAGAGAGCAAAACCTGCTCATGTCTGTTTATAGAGGCAAAGCATTTTTAGTGGTTATAGAAAAGTGATCAAAATATTGTGTCCCATTATGTGCTTGCAAAGTGGATTTAAATTGTATTCTAGTGATTTTAAAACGCAGACCACAAGTTACTGTATATCTTTTCAAGCTGTCTTGACATCTTTGTTTAGATTAAAGGTTTCTCCAAGAGCCAGCTGGTGCCCCAGCATTGCAACAGTCTGCCTTGGTTTTATTCTGCAGATTATAATAGAATTTGCTTTCTAGTTTCATTTTCACTAGTGTTTAGATTTGTGTCTGAAATACAGTCATGTGTTTAGGTACTATTGCATGCTCAACTGGTTTTAATCCCTTCACACACACCATTTACAAAATTATTCATTGCTTTAAAATATTTTTCTTTGCTTTGAGAGAACTACAAATGATCATTGGCTCTTGATACAAAGTGGTGCTTTAGAGGAACAGTAAACAAAGACAAAGACCTTCGCAGTTTGTAAAGTGCCCAGCTAAAAAAATACAGATGATAATCTGACTTGATTTTTATTTTGAACCTTCTAGTTTTGAACTAGAATTTTTTGAACAATCTGTCTTCTAGTTCTATATTTGGGCGATATTGTATGATAATGCGAGATAGGTATTCCAATGGCTTTATATCTGGCCATTAGTATTTCCACTGTGTTGTAGCAGTTTTTTCTACCTATAAAATCTGGCAAAGGTAGTGCCCTATAGGAAAAAAAAAAGCAGGCTGAGTAGAGCTTCACCTTCACCTTGGCTTGCAGCCAAACTTTCATCCTTTGCTTCTTAGTCCCTCCTGACAACCCCTCCTGGTGTGCAGGAGAAAAACTGGTATTTGCCATGTGATCAGACCTTCCTACAACTCAGCATTTAAAAAACACTCTGTCCTTATGCATTTCTGTCAAGGGGACTCAAGAGAGGTGAATAGATTCCTGTTCCTTGGTAAAGAAGAATTAGTCAGCTGTTAAGGAAATTTATTTGGCAGAGGATTGCTCCTGTTCAAGTATTCTGAGGTTCATTGGGCTGGCACTTATGGTGAAGGGTAGTTTGCTTTTCTGACTGAACTTGCAAGTTGACACCTGAAAGTTATATTAGAAAACATGTTCATCATTGAGTGGCAGAGATATGGGAGCCACCTGTATCTGAATGCTTTTACTGAAAAAGGCTCGATACCAAGTCTGTAGTTTTGTTCTCTGCTTCCATGCCTGCTCGGACCCATATTGGGACTTTACTGGTTTCCATAGTAGCACATGGCTGGACCTCTTGGAACAGGGGGTAATTGTTACAAAAATCAAATTCGAAAAACTGAAAAATCAATTTTTGCCTGTGATACAAAATGATGTTATCTATCTGTTCATCTTGATCTGTAGAATTGTTAGAACAGAGTGAGCTGTAAAGTCATAGAAAAGGCTAAAAGTGCTAGCAGTGCCCAAATGTCCTTCTGGCATTGTAGAAGTAGCAGGTATGACAGCAAAGAAAATGCAAAAGATTCTGTATTTTTTTCTGCCTATAGATCCTGTCTTCTTGATGCCGGTCTTATGTTTCCAATTCCTGCTAGGTATTGTCAGAAGGAAAAGTATTAGTAACTCTGCAGAATTGTTACTAAGAACTCTGCACAGCTTTATATTTCCCCTGCAAAAGAGCACATTTAATTCACTTCCTGTAGAAGGCTAGGCAATATTAAAGCACTTAGAGAAGATAGATTTGTTCAGATCACTTGGAAGATGACCCAGAGCTTTCAACAGCCCTTTCTTGAATGCTCCTACTGACTACTGCCTGAAAGTAATTATTCTCTGAGAGCTGAATTGCAATAATGTGTATTTGGTTTTGCCTTGTGCAAAGTCTGGAAAGCTTGTCATTCTGATAGCAGGGTGAGTGGGGAGTTGGAAAAAAAATTAAATCTGTCAGTTGCTGTAGTTTGCTATTCTGGCTGACAAAGTCTGTGCAGATATTAAAGATTAAATTAACTGGATGCTCTGTACTGCTTTTGGCCCTCTCAAGTCAAGGTTCAGGTGTGTTCCTACTTTTGAATTCTCTCCCTTGAACTGGGAATTCTAGATACACACAGTGGTTAAAGTGGAGACACACAGGCAAGTTTTAAGACCATCAGTCTCACTTGACTCACTTCCATTTCTTCCAAAACCGTTCTTGCAAACTTCCTAATTAAACTTACCTACACCAAATACACAGGAATATTGGGTAACCTATGCCAGTGCACCAGCTCTAGCATCACTTGAGGACTCCTGTAAACCTTGACACAAATCTCTGCCTGCCCACCTCTTCCCTGAGGTCGTACCCCAGGTGAATAGTAGCCAGCTGCCCTGTGGCACGGATTGCCTCTATGAGCCATGTTCTTATCTGAATGTAGAAACAGGAAAGGACAGAGCCATTTGCCATAGGTCTTTATAAAAATAATCACATATAAAAATAATTTAACTTGCTAAAGAGCAGCTCTCTCTAGAGCGTACCTCAATGACTTATTAATAAACTCCATAACTGGAGATTGGATTACAGCAAAAGTGAATTCTCTGTCCAAATGAAACTGTCCAGAAAGATTGTATGAGCAGGAAATAATCTCTTTGATCAGAACTAGGGCATGTCACCATCATGAAGACCTCTTAACCATAATAAAACATGCCACAGAATCTGTAATGATCGCGGATTGTTGATGTCTGAGACACCAGTCTGTAAAGTCAGAACACTCTGAGCTGTTCCTATGCTGTTTCTATTTGGTGTCTGATATGGGAATTCTGAAGCAAGATTATTTCACCTTCCTCTTTTTTTTCTTTCTCCCCGTTTTTTTAAATTTTTATTTTAAGCCCCTAAAAACCCGTATGAAACTTTATGCTATGTTGCAGCCTGAAGACAATTTCTGACATATAAAACTCTGTAAGTTTTATACACTCTACTGAACTGATATATTCATAACTGTAGTACTGCAAACAGTACTCCTAATAGTAGTAACAGGGCTCTCGTGCATCCATCATTATGTATATGTTAAAGTAAAAACCAGTTATTGTCTCTTTGGGTGCATTGATTTACATAGCTGACTACATGGCATTTTAAAGCAGATTAGAGGAAGGCGAACAGGTTTGTCTCTTCTGTTCTGATTCAGTTGGGAGGCTGTCTCAGCAAACAGTGATTATTATTTCACTTAAAAGGTTTTTAATACACTAAGCTTCACCTCATGACAATATAATATGACTCTTTGAAATAGCAAGCTGTATAGAAATCTGTTGGGAATATCAACAGTATAGCACCAAATTAGAGGTGTATGCATTAGTCGTCAACTACTTTTCTGCTAACTAACATATGAAGAGATGCAGAGCAACCAAACTGTGTTCTGTTTTCATCTTCCTCAGGTTGCCTTAAGCCAGCTGAGTGCGTAACCAAGAATCACACTTTGTTCTAGAAACAGGAAAATTACTGAGCTTGCTTGCTTTAAATATTATTTTATCTTCCTGAGGTTTGGCTCCTTTTGTATTGTCTGAGGCCATAATTCAAGTTAGAAATCTTTATCTTTAAATGCACAATTCTGACTCCCTCCTTATGTGTTTACTTGTTCTGTCACTCCAAATGTGTGAGTGACAGTATTTTCTTAAAGCTCAGTTAAGACTGATTCAACAAAAATATTCACAGTTTATGTTACTGAATAATTTCAAGCTGATATGATAACAGCTTCCCTTTCAGTCTTTCCATGGATTCTCTGATTTGGAATGTGCTTTATAAAACACAGTGTGTAGGCTGATACTGGCATGGATGGTTCTGTTGTGACTATAAAGACAAAACTAGGACGAACTGCAACTTCATTTTCAGCTTGAAAATCAGAACCAAGAACTTAATTTTCCAGAAGTTTCAGTCACTGTTTTAAAACAAGCATTTTGTTAAGGATTTTTGGTCTAGTCAGGTGTCTTGAAATCAAGCCACTTGAATACATTTCCTTGTAACTGCAATAATTGACATTTCGATTACTCCTTTTCATTTTTCTGAGGAAAGTGCTTCAGTTAGAAGATTGCAAATAATCTCAAATAAAACTATTTTAAGCCATTTACATTGTGGCTACATTGTTTCTAGGGACAAAACCAAAACACAGTCTGATCAATGATGCACAAATATCTTGGACTAGATAAATAAATGAAACCCTCAAGGAGTGGTACTTAAACATTACCAATGTGTTGTAAATAGGGATTAAAGGAAGGAAATATTGTAGTTTTAAGTGTCTTCATCATTTGTATGTGTGTCAACAAAGAATGTCAGAAAAGGACTATTTACATTGTACTGTTGTGATGGCCTGTGTCTTTCATCAGTTTTTTGTTCACCTCTGTTTATTTCTTTTGAAGCTGCCATAAGGTAGCTTTGGGGCTGTGGAGTTTGTTGGTCCTTCTCTTGGGGAAGAAGTGGCTTTAGAGACTGCAGAGCAGGTGAAGTGGGCACAGAAGGGAGCTGGGTGTCTGTACCTTGTGCAAAGAACCTTCAAGGAGGAGTGGGGAGCAACCTGCCAGGTCTAGGACAAAGACGGATAGAACTGCCTGGCGACCAAAGGGAACTCAGCAGAGTTTGCTGCAGCTCAGAAACTGCTGAAATGACAAGCCTGGAAACAAAGACCACTGCCAGGACAGGGGGCAGGAGCAGTCTTGTCTGCAAATCTTGTCTTTGTCTTCTCTTCCGAGTTGAGTTTCATCAGCGAGTATAAGGGTCTTCCGGATTTTTATTTTTCCTTTTTGCTTTTTTAAAGGTCTGACCAGATCCAGCAGAAAGGTCTGGCCAACTTGATCTCTTCTCAGATTTCTATTTCCAGATTCTTAGCACACATTGTTACTGCTGCATTTACAAAGCAGTGACAGTCTAGGCAGGACTGGTAACTAGTGCATCTGACACCCTTACTGTGGAGGAGTTTCTACATTCTATTTTCTAATGTATGACATGCATGAGATTTTATATCCGTAAAATGTGGAAAAGAAAAATCTCTGTCTTGGAGTCTTCTAGCTGTGGTTGTTTGTTTAATTTTTTTTTTTTTTAACCCACAGGAGAATGAAAGCAGTAGATACTTTTGCATATAATTTTCTATCTCCTCTCAATACAAGTTCCAAATCTTTTCTTGTATCAATTTTAATGTTATTATCCTGAAGTTTCCTTTAGTATTCTGTAGAGTACAATGTCTTTTATTCTAAAGGATATTGAGTTGTAAAGTTGTAAGTCCAATCAGCTGGACAGTGGCAGAGTCTTTGAAAGATTCAGTTGATTTGATGTTTAAATTCAGTTTGATTACGTTTCCTGATGCTTATAAGTCTTTTCACTGGAGAGGAAAGAATTTTGTCTTACATTGAAATTCATGTTGAAAAAAGAATTAACAATGGTGATCTTGGCAGCTGCATCAAGAGTAGCCTTATAAAGAGGTACTCGAGGGTGGAAACAACAGTAAGAAACAATCTATCAAGAATGGGCTCCTTCACTTATCTCTGCTGTCCCAAATCCTATGATAGGGACATGCCAGTATTTTAGGTAAGACAAAACATCTGGCACTTTATTAGTACAGCTATATTAATAGTTAGCTAATTAGTAATTTCCTCTATTCTATAATATAAAGGAATGCATTCTGTGCTGTAGTTTGCTTTTGCACTTCTGCATTAAACAAATGAAAATTAACTAAAGCTTTTTTGGCTACTTTGTGGTGAAAGCTGGCTCATATTATTAAGAAGAAATCTTTTCACTGTAGACTGAGTGTGACTTGGTAAGGTGTAGGAAAAGAATTCTCCTTGCTCACAGCAAAACTTTTCATCACACACAAAAACATTAGGCTGTTTGCTTACCTTCCTTCTCTCCTTCCTATCTATAGCTACATTTTAAAAGATTCAAGGTGGTTTTGAGGTCGATATGGAAACCCAAGTTATTTAACCCCAAGTTATTCAAGACTGACACCAGTCATATGTATCTCTGGTAACCTTTCCACCGCTAGGAAAGATGAAAGAATACAATAGAGCTTCAGATCCACGGGGAAAGCTTTTCTGAAACCATATAGGCCTGATCTGAAGAGAATGAAGCTTGCATCATGATTTTGTTAAAAAAAATAATAAAATCATGGGGAATGACTAGGGCAAATATTAAACCCTGGAGTTTTACAGACAGTGAGATCTCCCTAAATAACTTCCTGAGATTTTTTTTTCCCAGTGTTTCTGTTATGATATTAAAAGCAAGTTCAGAGGCTGTTCTGCACTTTCTTAAAAGTTCCTGACATTTTATCAGATGTACTTCTATTTTTTCATTTCTAGGCATAGTAAAGTCATTAAATACTTCTTTCAGTGTCTACTTTTTTAGTGAAGTTTATAATCAGAACAGGGAAGTTAACACCATGTAATATATAATTTCTCATCAGACATCAACAAGTTCTCTACAGTTTGGCATTACTTGCTATCCCATATCTTTCACTTTTTCATGTTTTTCAAGATGTGAGTTACATAATATAAATGTAGAAACTTGGCATCCCAAACACTTCAGTCTTTTCTGTTCACTTCCCAGTAAACTGCAATTGCTCTCTGTGTAACAATTTTAAGGGACAATTTTCAGCTCAGCTGAAGTTTTCTCTCAATTTTATGCCATACTGCTAACCTTTGGTTACCTCTAAGTAATGTCTTCATTACTCTTTTACTGAAATTGATTGAAGTAATGAGTCATGGCAGAAGAGAGCCCAAACTGGTGTGTGCTGGAATTCATTTGGCCTGTGAAAAATGGGGATTTTGCCAATGGTGCTGTAATTATAACGTCTCCTCAAGCTTTTGAATAGCTGTGGACAGACATGTTTTATACTGCCTGGAAGGCAGGCAATCAGTGAATCACTCTTTTTTTTGATGGAGCATTGGAGCTAAGTATTGATTAATACTTCATTTTTCTTAGGTGCTTTTTCTCCAGCTGGGTATTGTATGCATGAAAGTGACATCAGTCTGGTTGGATAAACATCCTCAGTGATGAAGTATTTTGCACTTACTTTATGTTAGTAAAAGTGTATTATTGTGCACTCCTATGTAAATGGCTGTGACAGTGCAGCAGTCTGACTAAGGAGGGGAGATGGAGACACTCAAACCAGTTTTAAAAAATTTTCCATTGGTCTTTCCACAGTTTCAATGTGTTGTGACATGTTTTTTCACATTTTATTAGATGCGGAAGCCTTAAATGTTGAGTCTTTTCTACATGTCTCCCTCCCCATTCTTCCCCCCTTTGTAAAAGAGAGTAAACTTTATGCTACAAAGGCAATGAAGTTTTATACTTTCACTCAAAAGTAGGAACTTTTTTGGTGAGGTGTCCTTTATTCTGTAGCTGTTCTGAGCTTCAATGAAAATAAATTTTCTATTCCAGAAAACGTATTGTATCCGAAATGCTCTTTACTTAGTTTGCACTCCAGGGAGTTTTTCTACTGCTCAGTCACAATACAAATTGCACCTATTAATTTGCAATTTTGCCAAATTACTTAATTTACAAATAATCTGACTTTAAGCAATCTTGTGGGAGTCTATAACCCAAACAAGTAAAACCGGTTAGGAATTTAAAATTATTTTTCTGGTGAAGCCGAAGATAAAAGTAAATAGAATCACAGAAGATGATACGTGTTTTGGTTTTGGATTAATTTAATGACAGATAAGAGAGAGCTTTTTCCCCCACTCCAAACACTTCAAATTTAAATTCTGAAACAATGGTCTACAGTATTTTTGAAGCCTATGAGTGCTTCCAGCAGGGCCCAAATGTAGCTAGTGACAGATGTAAATAATGCAGGCTGTATTGATGCTGTGTACTGTGGTATGATTTGTGCTTTCAGGAAGGTGAAACTCAGTTTTGGCAGGGTGTAATTTTGAATGAAAGGTTCCAGCAAGCCATAATTTTTTAAAATATTAATTATATGACATTATTATTGTCTAAACATAAAGATTCAGAGCTGACAATTTTAAGCTGATATGAAAACTCATTTAGGGAAAAGTCAGTGTTTGTGACACATCCCCAGTCAATATTTTAGTGTCATTTTGAGAATGCTCAGAGCAACTGCTGTCGTTGCAATTCACACAGCCCTGGTCTTTTTCTTCCAAACAGCAGTAACAGGGGAAAGGGTGGGTGCTCACAGCAGGTAATAATTAGCAGAGTGGCTCCGGGCCAGGCTAATTTAAACAAATCCAATACCTTTCTGTGACCTACTGCAGCACTGAGTTCTCCTTCAGTAATTTTCCTTGCTTTCTGACTTCCATCAATGCCACCTTACAGCAGCAAGGCCAATTCCTTTACGTGTACCCTGTTGGTCTGACTGTCATCTTCCATCTAACTCTTCTTCTGTCTGTGAACTATTATCACGAGTTTGTAATTGCCACAGTAAAAGGGCTAGATTTTGGTAGTATGAGGTCAAGAAGAAAGGACTTTGTGAGGAACAAATAGCAATTAAAAATTGACATATTGCCAAAAATTATGTTCCTTGCTTACACCTACTAACAGTTATATATTCAAATTTCTTAATTTAATTTTTGGTGTGATGGGACTCAAAAGCAGACAGAACTTGGAAGTGGACCTGCCTAGGCAGTCTTCTAAGTGGGGTGCCCAGAAAGCCCAGAAGACTTTAAACCATGCCCTTCTATAATGTTTTATTAGAATTAAACTCAAAGATTTAATGTTTAAAACAAAATACCTAAAAAGGCTAGAGAAAGAGGAGCAGGAGTTAGAGCTTATACATGGTTCTCCAGCCCACTGTCCTTGCAGGTGAGTCTATGTACTAAAGCTTTGTACTAACTCAACAAATTCAGGCACCAGCAAACTCTGATCATCTCCCATTAGTCCTGGGAAGTTCTACCCTGAGCAGTTATTTCTTACCTGTTTCTTTCTGTACTTCTGCTTGGGCGTCTGACCCCTTCCTCTGCCCCACACATCACTTGTGCTTCTCCCTGGGTCCTGCCTGCCCTTTCCTTCAGAGTGCTTCATTGGATCCCGTTCCTTCCCAGACGACCACACATCTCACTCAGACTACACAAACACAGCAAATAACTAGCCTCCTTTTATTTATATTTATTTTTATTTTTGAAGTCTATTGTGGCAAGGAGAGACACGTTTCTCTCAAAAACCTGTTACAGAATGGTCTTGCAAAATTCCAGATGAAGAGGAAAACGTTTTACTTTTGAATAGGATACAGCTAAAATCCAGATGGTGAAATCCAGACAGGACTGCCAGGCTCTACCTCTTTGCAGAACTTACTGGTTTGAGCTTTTTGGAGTTTTACATATGTCAGTGCAGCTTTTCATCTTTCACTAATGCTTCTTTGTTGCACTTCTGAAATTATTCAACTGCAAAGAACTGTGACTAAACAAAGTTTAAAGAGTGTTGGAATGCTTATGGAGATTTCCTCTACTTCTGCTAAGGGTTGAATATTTGCACCGAATATTTTATATTTAGCTATTTCTTTTTACTATAAATTCTTGGTTGTTTCTTATCTGAGACAAGATGAAAAATAAAGCTCTGCAGTCTGGATAACATGAAGGTGAAGAGGTTAAATTCAAATTCAGATATAAAGTACAGGGAAATGTGGTAAATTTTATTTTCCTTATTTGTTACAATTAATAGTTATTAAAAAGCAGAATTTAACTCCTATTAACTACAAGTGAGAGAAGCCTAATAATAACATAGGTGAAAAGCCTTCTTTTATGCTGAAGCAATAGTGCTTGCACTAAACTGATTTTTAATCAAGTGGTCTTTGTTAGACCTCAGTCCTTTCTGTTGTTACTTCTGATGTTTTTGATGAATTTGTAGTGTGGGTTTCCGAGATGATAATCAGACTCAACTTCCTAAGGAGCATTGGGAAAATTTTAAGCTTTGTAAACTGATTTCACATCATCAGATGAAAAACTTGCTAAGTGAAAATTTATGCTGTAAAGCTTCAAATGTCTGGATTCAGAGAATGTTTAACATGTATTTGCAATTAAGCTAGGAGTTATTTTCCTGAAACTGCTCTCGGGTAATTGATGGCTCTTTCATGAGAGGTAAGATGACAACGTAGGTGCTCTATAAATCACTAAAATCAATGTTTGTCTTGCACTATTATAATAGCACTGTTCTTGATTAAATTGTCTGGGCGTTGCTCTCACTCCTAGAGAAATCTTGGTGCTGATGTTGGTGAGGCTGTCAGTATCTCATTCACAGAACAAACAACCAGGGCTACTCTCAAAGGACTTGCAGTTCTTACAATGAAAATAGCCCTTTCAGCATAAATCAATATCCCAAAGTCGAGGAAAATATTTAGCAAGGCAAATAACTAGTTGCACTAGAATATCCTTAGGTCCTCTTTATGCATTTTGTGCAATTACTGAAGTGCTATAAACATTAGCAGCTTCAGAAATATTGTTCAGTTAATGGAGTTATCTAATTAGGTTGGGTATAAAAGCATGCTTTAATCTCCCTACCTACTTACCTACTGGAGGAAGAAGAGTTAATAAAATGGTGTGAGTTTCTTTTCCGGCGGTGTAGCAGTGCCCCCGCCCCCCCCCCCCCAACCTTTCCTGGAAAAATCCTTCTTGGAAAAACAACTTCTCATAGGTGTGTGGGTGGGGAACAAACTTAGTATTCAAAGGGAAAGTTGTCCAAACGGGGATCATTTACATGAAAGTATGGTTGTTCACTCTGGAATAGCTGATCTTTAAGTATGTCTTGTTTGATGTCTCTCTCCACCCTGTTTCTGATATTTTTTTGGGACTTTGTCCTTCTTACATGTGCCGATGTGATTTAATTAGTATCTTAGGGAAAAAAAAGAAAAAAGAAAACCATTAATTTTAGGCCTGCTTAAAGCAAGCAAGTGAACTAGACCTATTGAGCTTCCTTCCAAAATATATTTTTGTATAACAAAAGATCATAGATTCCCAAAGGTTTTTCCTGCTGGAATTTGACAGGAACTGAATATTGTATTTTGCAGGGAGGTATTAAAATATTCTTCAGTTTTGATTTTTTGCAAGACATACAGGAAGCTGGAATATCAGCTGTCAGTGTATCACATCAGTCCAGAAAGGCATCTACTGAGCCTGAAGAACTGGGTGGAAGCAAATATCTGTGCCTGTGAGGGACTGAATAACAATGAAACCCAGAAGACAGCACCTTATCTAATAGGAATTTTGTTTGGAAATCTTTTCTGTTACACATTTAAAATACTCTTAATCGGACAATCACCCCTGAAAATGATTTAGGAGTTTTATAAGCTGCTGCAGCCATCCTGAATATGCTTTTCTGGTAGCATTGCATCCTGATTGCCTGCTCTTCCAGGAGGCACAGTGAGATTCTTACTTTCCTATTTCTAGTCAAAATCTTACTTGAAGTAGACTGAATTTAACATGCACACTGTATGTGCAGTAAATCATGCTGTAAGTCTTGTAACAATAATAAACCATGTTTATTTATGGGGAAAAAGCTCTAATTTCTTTCTCTGAATTAAATCCTCCCCCTCTTCTCAGTTGTGTTTTGCCTTCTCATCTTACGGGAAAAGAGTCTCTTTATCATGAAAGAAAATGTTTAGAAATCCCTATGCAAAACATCAGCACTTCTAATTTTCTCTGTTTGCTTTTGACAGTGGTTACTGAAGTCCCGACAGTGGCTAATTAGGCTGTAAACGTGTCCTCTAGTTGTAAACATGTTTCTAGTGAGGAAATGAATGATATTCTTGAGAGGACCCCTTCCCTTGACTGCTTATATTGGACCTCTGGGCTTTAATGTAATGGGAGATAGAAGCATTACTGAAGGCATCTAGATACTCAGCATGGTCTTCATTGGCCCTTCCAAATGTATGTTTCTATTAGAACAACAACAACAGTAACAATACTACTAATAAATGATAGTAGTAAATGAGGACCCCTGATGCCTGCCCTCCTTGCAGGGATGACGCCCTAGGAATCTCAGCTCAGAGTGGCACTTCCAGGCTGTCAGTTTTATTGCAGGAAAATAAGGAAAAGCTGGGACAGATGGGATGGCAAGGTGGCAGGTGAGTGGGCAGGAAGCCAGAAAGCTTCAGTCGTTAGACCTGACTAAACTGACTTGTCCTTGCAGAATTCTTTTGGATTGTCATTTTTCTGATGGAAAATTTTTGTCTATGTTGAGGAACAGGACTACTTTTGAATGAAAAGCACCTTCCCTGCTGTGCTGGCTTTGTTACTACACTTGGTGGAGAGCCAGGCCAGGCTGCTTCAGTGGGGCAGTACGGTGGTCTCTGACATAGAGTCCCCAGCAAAGGGCACCTGGTCCTCTCCACTGAGACCCTGGGAGTCCACTCCAGGAAACTGGGGTAGTCTTACAGCATTTCCTGACTATAAGATCTAGAGCTACTCTCACTCAGTTCTTAGCTAGACTAGACTGGAGGCAGACTAGTCTGTTGGGCTGTTTTGTTGGGCTCATATTTTCTGATTTCACTCTGAAAATGCCTGAATTAAGTGAGCAGATTTTAAGGAATCAAAAAAAAATTACTGCAGTCTAACAATACCCTGTGTGGTTTCTGCATGGTTGAAAGGTCCCTACATTGAAAGGTCCCTAACAGTCCCCATCTTGTTTTTGTTTTGCAAGTAATCAAGAGGAATACTATCTACTATTACTCTCTGTGATAATGTTTCCACCATTGATCAAGCCATCTCTTGCCCCGTGGGGACTTGGATCTTGTTTCTTAGGAAAGTTGCTTATTTATTTTTAGCAGATCTAGTTACAGCAGCTGTCTTGCTCCCTTTGCCTTGCCTTTTAAGCATGGAATTTCAATTACATCCTTGAAAAGCCATTTACAGTATTGTTGGCATGTCAGTTATAATACATTCCCTTCTGCTCTTCAGAGTGACTACCAAAAGGGATTGTATTTGAGGGAGATGAAGTTTTTCTTGGTGATCAGTTTTAATATAGGCAGATGAACAGAATTTTTAAAACAATTTTACTGTTTGACCCCAGGGGAAAAAGGAATAATATATACCATGATGATTGAATATAAATAATCTTCGTATACTTTGTTGTTGACTTTGTCTCTCTCAATTTAATAAGAGCTTTGCATGTTCATGTGAGGAAAACTTACTGACAATATATTGGTTTCTGCAAATTTTTTAGTGCAAATTATTGTTAGTGTTATGGTTTACTTTACCTCAGATGATTGTTTCAAGGTTTCTAATTGAAATTTGGGTTATTAACCAGATGAAAATATTTTTCTGCTTACTAACTGATAGTAGCAAACTAACAGGTAGAAAAATAAGATTTGAAAACTTTGTTTGGAAAAAGCAGTAGAATGTTAGGATGTTAGGAGTGTTGTCTCTGCTCATTTCTCAACAGCTTATGCTCCAACCATCACAAGAGGCTGTACAACCCACAGCTATGCCAAAGTGGGCTGCTCATCAATATGGGCCCAGCTAGAAAACACAGTATGTATCAGAAACATTGGATTTACTGCCCATGCACAGATCACCTGTGCCACATATTCACAGCAGGTTCCTGGGTTGGATACCATTCTGTGGAATATGCAAATGGCTGAGTTTGGACATGAGGTGCAACTCAAGTTGCAAGTTTGGAGTTTTTTTAAGCTCCTGTCTGTCTGAGGTTTGATTTATAATTTAGTAATCTCTTAATCACTGGACAGAAGATCTGCAATACTTGCTTCCACATATGGTGTGACCACTGCAGAGCCTGAACTAACAGAAAAGGGAATCTTGTAGCTTAAGTAGTAAAATGGAAACCTTGGAGAATACTTGATATTAATACATGTAGTGTTACAGTAGAACGAGGCATTTACTGCCTTCTAAATAATAGGAAAAAGTTAAATGAATGGTGATCGTCAATAGAAAGTTCTCTGATTGTTTTTCTTCAGAAAGATTGATTTTCTTCTGAGGGATCAAAGAAAAAAAATCCAATATCTTCACAGTAACAGCTAATAGAAAACAAAGAAGCAACAAAATAAAGGTGCCAAACTCTATGTCCCTTTGGGATCAAAGATATTGAGTCATGCAAAGAGACATTGAAGCAGCAGAATGTAGAAGTTCTCTAGAAGAATAAAAAAACAACAACACAGAGATTTTCTTTCCTCTCATTCACATGGTCAACGCACATAACACTCATCTGCTGCTTCAGTGTCATTTCTCCATGAGAGCTGCTTGGTCAGGTTCAGTGAAACAAAGCAGCACTGGGGGGTGAGACTAGATGATCTCCAAAGGTCACTCCCAACCCCATATCAATCTGTGATTCTGTGATTAGCTGCAGTGCTATGAAAATATTTTTGCCTATGGAAACATGTATTTGTCATTAGTAAATGTAATGTAAATTGGTATAGTAGAATGATGCTTGTTGTAATTGAGACTGGGGATCTGTATTGCTTTCTATGTAATAATGCCTTCTACACAGGGAGAGAGCATAATGGCACTCAGGATGATCTGTTCCATGACCTTCCCAGGCACCGAGGTCAGACTGACAGGCCTGTAGTTCCCCGGATCATCCTTCTGACCCTTCTTGTGGATGGGTGTCACGTTTGCTAGAAGCCAGTCAGCTGGGACCTCCCCAGTTTGCCAGGACTACTGGTAAATGATGGAGAGTGGCTCCACAAGCTCTTCTGCCAGCTCCCTCATAACCCTCGGGTGGATCCCATCTGGGCCCATAGACTTGTTTGTGTCTAGGAGCTGGAGCAGGTCCCTCACTTCGGATTACAAGGGCTTCATTCTGCTCTCTGCCCTTATCTGCTGGCTCAGGGGTTTGGGTATTCTGGGGACACCCTACTCCACTACTAAAGACTGAGGCAAAAAAAGCATTCAGCACCTCAGCCTTCTCCTCATCCTTTGTCACTATGCTACCTCCCATATCCAATAGTGGATGGAGGCTGTTCCGAGTTCTCTTGCTACTAATATATTTATAGAAATTCTTTTTGTTGTTTTTAACATCCAAGGCCAGGTTAAGTTCAAACTGGCCTTTGGCCTTTCTAATCTTTCCCCTACATAACTTTGCTACACCTTTATAATCTTCCTGAGTGGCCTGCCCCTTTTTCCAAAGGCCATAAACTCTCCTTTTTTCCCTGAGCTGTGACCCTA
>JAOTQQ010000071.1:27436531-27494633 GCA_026546715.1 Gallinago undulata
CCTCCTTGAAAAACGTCCAGCCTTCCTGGACTCCTTTGCCCTTCAGGGCTGCCTCCCAAGGGACTCTGTCAAGCAGATTCTTGGAAAGACCAAAGTCTGCCCTCTAGAAGTCCATGATGGCAGTCCTGCTGGTTCCCCTTCTCGCCTCCCTGGGAATCGAAAACTTTATCATTTTGTGGTCACTTTGCCCCAGATGGCCTCCACCTGTCATATCCCCCACAAGTCCTTTTCTATTTACAAACACCAGATCCAGCAGTGCTCCTGCCCTAGTCGGCTCCCTCACCAGTTGTGTCAGGAAGTTATCCCCAACACACTCCAGAAACCTTCTAGACTGTTCCCTCTCAGCTGTATTCTGTTCCCAGCTGACATCTGGTAGGTTGAAGTCTTCCACCAGGACAAGGGCAAGCGATCTCCAGACCTCTGCTAGCTGCTTGTAGAACATTCTACATTCTGGTTGGGTGGTCTGTAACAGACTCCTACTACAATAACAGCCTTACTGGCCCTCCCCCTGATTCTTACCCATAGGCACTCAACTCTACCATTACCCTCAATTTGTTCTAGACATTCATAATCCTCCCTATGGAGGGAGGGCTACCCCTCCTCCTCTTCTTCCTTGCTGGTCCCTTCTGAAGAGCTTGTATCCATCCATTGCAGCACTCCAGTCATGCGATTCATCCCACCACATTTCCATGACAGCAACTACATTGTAGTTTTCCTGCCTCTCAATGGCTTCCAGCTCCTCCTGTTTGTTGCCCATGCTGCGTGCATTTGTGTAGATGCACTTCAGGTGGGCTAGTTGTCCTTCACTGGATGACTTGGGAATATACTAGTTCACAAATGGCTACAGAGCCAGAAATAATATTTTTTGGGATGTTAGAACTGCATTTACAGTGTGGTACTTTGTTCTACTCAGGTGGCTTCAGCTGAGTGGTAGGAGGAAGGCAATCTGTCTGCCCCATTGTGGCCTTGTGCTAGGGTGAGCACGGCTCTGGGGGGAGAGGAGGCTCTGTTGTATGCAGCCCTGCTGGGAGGCACTGCCCACCGGAAACCTGTAGCAGAAGAGCAGCCCAAAGCCAGTTCTATGACTGAGAGAGGATGTCTCCACAGGAGCTGTCTAGGGGCCTAAGGAGTTTGTTGTAAATCAAGAAGAACTGAAAATTGCTGTATTAGAAAGTGAAGAGTGGAAGGAAGTACTGTGCAAGGATGTGGTAGGAAGAGAAAAAGACCTGTTCTCAGGTCATTTCATTTAAATCTGTCCATCCCAGCAGGTCCATGTTTTCTTGCTTTAAAAGGTTACCTTGGTCTAGTTTTCCATATGTTCCATTTTAATGAAACCTGGCTTTGCAGATTGGAAGCTTTTGGTGCCTTTTGGCTTTGAAATGGTGAAGCATTTCCCCCCTGAAGTGGAAATACCGGCCAGTTCAGGTCATGTAATATATGTCAATCAGAGGATAATAATATATAGCCTAATGTGTCCAGCAATTTAGAAATTCACTCTTGAAAAATGAATGATAAAGAAGAAAAGCAGCCTCTGGTAAAGAACCCCAAAGAGCCAAAAAAACTAACACATTTCTAATTTTATTCTTCTGGCATATGCTGGTGGGAGGATCTAAGACAGTGTTATTGCTTCAGTCCAGAAAAATAAGAAGTGACACAATGCAAGAGATCTCAGAGGGGAAAAAACATAGAATCAGAACTTTGGCATATGTCATCTTCTTTTTTGAAAGTTAAATGTGTCTAAACACTACAGCTGGGATAGTCAGTGAACACAAACTGTCAGATTACAGGAATGTTTTCCCGTAATCCTTGTATCCCAGGTAAAATAAACAGGCCCAGCATCCAGTTTACATGTTCCCTCCTACAAAGCAGATTCCTCATTTCTTGGGCTTCATAAATATGCAAGAGTATGAATTGAAACAGAAAACTGTCTGCAGAAAATACAGGGTTTTTTTCAAGCTGTAGCTATGATCCTCTTGGCATTGTCAGTGTCACAGGAATTGGGTTTGTGCTGAGATTACTTGGCTGTTTTGTTACCATTCCATTTCATAAGAAATTCAAATGTTTTTTGAAATAGTTATCCTTACAGCTGTGTGTTCGAAAATTGGAACTGATAAGCAAAGTAACAGATTCACTAGGTACTTCAATTTTACCTCCATGCACCCACATTTTACACTTACAACCTTCCCTTCTGGATAATACACATTAAATTCTGTGTTATTCTGGTTAAGATCAAAGAGAAATTTAGGTCCTTCATATCAGAATTTGTTTTAACTAATTACGTTACCCATGGATATATATTCGACCTCTTAGTATGGCACGAAAAGGCATGCCAGTGACTTTTTCTAAATACCTACTTTATTTTGCTTGAGTGCCCATTAGAGCCTTTAGTTTTGCTTTGCATTCAAATAAATGTTACAAAAGTGGGAAGAACGTTGATGACATTGAACATTTTAGCTCCAGGGTTTGACACTCTAAATCTGGCTAAAATCTAAACTCTTTAATGTTTCTTTATCTGTACTGACAAAAAAAAAGTAGTGTGGGCTGAAATTCCAAATGCTCACTGAAATGCAGCAGCTCAGTGATTTGCTTTCTTTAGCTATGATCTTTTGTGTTTCCCTGACTGTTAAACCAAAATCGTTTTTGTCTCTCCTGTAGCATTTTGCAGGCTAGTGATCGAGAACCTTTTGGAGAAACTGTGTAACACAGCAGGAGGTTATTCAGATCTTATCTTACTATTAATTTTTTAAGTCCTATGGTTACATGTAATGACAGGTTGGGGGAAGGCTGGTAGCTGCTTTGTAGTTTTTCCTTCTAGCAAGACCTGCAGTGTCAAGCACCACATGCCACTATTCTAATCACAGGGGCACGCTGCTGCAGAGCTGTTCTTGTCATGTTTTCCTCCCAAGCTCCCATTCTAATAAGAAAAGTACCAAGTGGCAGATTTCTCTATTGTAAACTAATGATTTCTGATTTGACAAGCAGAGATGAAAGTCAGGTATTTAGGCAGTGAGGGAGTTCAATACGCAGATTGTTTGACATTACTGTGGTGTTTTGCTGGTCGTGTTTCTGTATATTAACTAGTCTAATGTGAAAAGGTTTGGTGAAAATCTGGAGAAACATTTGTTTCTTTAGAACTGGGTCTGGCTAGTTGTGAGAGCATCTGGCCTGCCTGGGAAACGGGGAAATGCTTAGTCTTACAGAGATACTCTGAGCTCTTTGGGTAGAAAGTGTTGTTTAATACAAAGATCAGCATTAGTCCCATTGGCACGGGAGGAGACTTGATCAGTCCATGTCTCTGATTGCAAAGTGGTAACTAGGTGGTGTTTTGTGGTATCAGTCCTTTCTTATTATAAATCAGGTGGATTGAATTTAGTAGGTAAAACAAGGCAGTTTTAAACTAAGAAAATGAAATTAAGGATGGTGAAATCTACATTCTTCTTTCTGCAAACTGTAGCTTTTACTTGTAACAGATATAGTATAATGACAGATGTATATGCAGTACAGATTTTGATAGCATACAGCTTGGTAATAAGAAGCACTTTAAATACATTATCAGTATTACTGTGCAGGATTTTTTGAAATGGAAGTTGTTGTTGTCCCATAAGCCTCTGGTGTTTTGTGGCAACAAATTTGAAGAAAATCATAGTAAACCATGTCCTTACAAAAATGGAAAGTACTGCCAGAACTTAATTATGGGCACATGGCAGCAGGAAAAAAACTGACTGTCAGATGAATAGCTCCCCTAAAGGTTTTAATTTTTAATTATAGATTAAAGAAAACCTTTGCTGAGTTCTCTAAAATCAATATGAAATACAGATCATTCATCCACACTACAGTGCACTAGTGGCATGCTTATAAATATGCAAAAAGAAAATGAAAGTAATATAAACAGCCCTATTTTCCAAGGGCAATTACATCAACTTATAATACTTTCATATTATAAGCTATATGCCACATCAAACTGTGGCATACTGCAGACTATTCAAAACCAGTGGCAATGTTCCAAAGGTCTAGAAGAATGTAACAGAAAAAATATATAATTAGCATATATTCATCATGACTGAATTTTCCCCAAAGGTTACTTCTGGTGGATTTTTGCCTGGCAGGTGAGCAAACTGCATCGCTATATAATGATGCTTTTAGAATGCAGAGGGTCTGGCCCAGCCCTGCCATCACAGTTCACATCAGTGCAAGAGAGTCATACTTTTTGTCTGAACTATGGCATTTTATTGTTTTGCTTAATTTTTGCTCAAATTTAGTTGCTAAATTACTGACCTTTATTGTTCTGAAACTGTTATTCTGAATATATGAAATTAATAATTGATGTATTGAATTATGATCTTTAACATAGCTATCAACCATGCTCTTCTGTATGAAAGAATGGAGTCATTAAATTCTAATTTAATGAAACTTGGATTCCTTTTGTGATCTGAGTAATGCTGAACAGGTACTTTTGTTTGAGTTTCATACTTACGTAAGAGTATTGCTTTTTTTTTTTTTATACCTTTTCTTTTGCCAAGTGAGGTAGAATTACCTCCACTGACAATTTTCTGAAACAAAGCAGCTGTAATCAAGGGAGGCACCCTGGTGAGCTGGCTGTGTGGCTGATGTGAGCTCTGCTAACAGTGTCATCAGGAGGATTTGCTCTTAATGCCCACTGCTGCAAGCTAGCTTGCTTTGTTGCTCACTGGTTGGCAGAGATGCTGACACGATGATTTTTGTCTTATGAAAGCCAAAAGGATGTAAAGTTACACTGATGGGCGTGAGAAACACGTAGTGCAGGAGCTGCTCACTGCAGATGCCAAAGATAATTAAGGAGCCTTCACTGAACCCTGTTGTGGAGGTATTGAATTCACTACGTAATTGATTAGTTGCAATTATGTTTATAAGTCAAATTAACAAGAGTACACCAATGTTCTTTTAGTTACCCATCACTCTGTCAGTACTGCTGGTGAGTGCCACAGAAATATTGTCTTTTATTCTAGTTTGTATGGCAGAATGCAATGTCGGAAGCAAAAATAAACTGATGACTGAGGCAGACTGTGCCTTTTAATAGTAATTCAGTTGGAAGAATCTTGTCACCTGTGTAAGGCTGCAGAAGAAATAACTTCTGGTGACAAAAGTCCTTGAGTGACACTGACTTAAAATACGCTAAAAAGTCTTATGTGCTGATGTGTGGTAAAGGGGCAGATAGTGCTGTTTTCAGCCTGTGGAGTCAGCAGGGAGACCAGGACATGAAATCACATGAGCAGCAGACCCAGAACTGCTGAAGTTACTAGCAGGTAATTAATTCTCTCAGGTGCTCCTTTTTGGTGACTTTCCTTCCCACAAATATCTTAGTAAAGAAGGTAGATGCTAGAAATCAAATGAAAGGTAACAGCTGTACCCCTTTCCTTATGACAGCCCACAGAGAAATGTTGAGTAATGTTCCTTGTGTTTTACCATGTAGCAACTTTAGGTGTCAAAAATGTGAAATCTTTGGACTCACTACCAACATAGGGAGCAGGACTTGCTCTGCAAAAATAGTTTAAGTCAGCTACTTTGACAGGTTTCTTGGTTTCTTGGTACAAATCTCAAAATAGCAATAGGAAGACATAAGGCTTGAAGAAAAAACAAGAAAAAAGATTGCTCTGTAGCTACTGCTTTTTCAGTTCACAGCCTATTCATAAATTGAATTCACCTATTAACACTTATTAAAAGATTATTTTATTCCCTACAAGCCCCTTGGAAGCATCATGAACAGGGGCTGAACTGAAGCTTTTCCTCTCTGCTTTGGAGCTCAACTCCTCAAGTCCTTCCCATGCCTCCCTGCTCTGGGAATTAAGCTTCAAAGCCCTGCTTCCCTGGACTGAATGATTAGAAGTAATGTAACTCATTGCTTTAATGGTAATCATTTGAGCATGACTGAGAGCACCTTTGGTTTCACTGGCACTCCATGGGCCATCTTTTAGTGAGAAAGAAGAGCAGGTTATGCATCAACAGAAATTATAGCCTTTGTAGTAGTGGGAGCGGTGCAATGAAGTTTATTTTTGATCTTGAAGTCAAGGTATACAAGACTGAACCTCCAAAAAAAAGCAGAGATACTAAGCAAAGAAAAAGTGTTAGGGATTTTTTTTACAAGAAAGAGGGAGGTATTTCAAAGTCAAAGGGGAATTTAAGCATGTCAGGGAGTAATTACAAAAATTGGAGCTAGGCCAGCATGCAAGGACTGGTGTCCCTGAATTTTTACAAATGGGTCTATGAAATCTTAATGATGAGAAATTGTCAAAGCCTTGGGCTTTACTCCTTGGGCAGAATGTCATCTGTTGTATATATTCCCTGAGTCTCGTTGGGCTTTTTTTGCCCATCAAGACCTTGTTGGGAGTTTGCTGTCCCATTAAAAGGAACCTTTTCTATTAGTCACTAGCATAAATCAAATGTAACACCTCTCATTTTGTGGAATGTCTCCAATTCAGATTATCACACTATTCACTGTGGGACTTGAAATCAGAGAATTCAAGGAATTGTACAATAAACATGTGAATTTAAAAGTCTTGCAAAACTGAAGGAATATACAAGTTGCCTTGGCTACCTACAGGTAGCCAACCACCATAACGTGGTCATTTTGCAGAAAGCTTAAATCCTTGTGATGTTCTCTAGAGTGCCCATGGGTCTGTAAACTGTCATCCTGCTGTATTTGTTGATCAACTGAGAAGGGAAGCCAAATATGAATTTCCTGTTGTATCTTCTACCAATACACTTGATGAGAAGTCTTTTTTTAAAAAAGGTCATCATCCATCAGCCTGCAATATCCTAGGGGGAAAAACTTGCTCTTTGAAGAATGCTAGAAGCATGGATTTTTGCTTAGGTCAGGGATTTTGAGATGTAAAATTAAACTACAGAACATCTCAAACATTTGTAGTAACTTTTGCTAAGATTAAGCTGCCAGCTACAGTTTTGTGCAGAGCTTTAAAAGGAAATGTTATAGATCTTGCTTTCTGTAAATTTATATTTTTCCCCCAAGAAGTATGGCAAGTATGGTAGCTACATCATGTATTCACCCCGCAGAGCACATATGCATTTAAATAAAAGTAATAGAGGTTAGGATGTGGTTGATGTCATTTGAACTGCTCAGTACATATTGACAAAGAATCAGGACAATTTTACAGGCAAATTCTGATCTATAATCTCCTTACAGATGCCATGATATTAAGGGAAAAAGTATAATATTTGATGAATTGTGAGCCACGTTGTGAGTCTTGTCTGATGTATTGGTGATTTCCAACCTTTTTCCACTTGTGGACCACTTATGTTTTAAAGTGAAAGTTTGGTTTCTCATAAGTTTAAACCAATCGATAATGGGCTTTCTGTTCTTAGTTCTATAAATATTGCAGAGCACCAGCCAGGAGTCCACAGACCACAAGATTAAAACCTCAGGTTTACACAAACCTCTGTTGGATGGATGCCATCCTTGGTTGGATGGATAGGAATGTTTAACAGCTGTTTCAGTGTGTGTACAATTAATGGATTCATAAAAGAATGAGGGAATCAGCAAGTAAATCTTCACTCAACTTTTTCAAGCTAAACCTGTAAGTTTCCTCATCCTCACATCAGTTCTCCTCACCCAGTATAATTTTACATTGCGTGGTTCTACTTCCAGAGACTGTTCCAAACACGTTAAATGGTTTGAAATGGATGTCTCCTTTGTGCTTCAGAAGTTGAATAAGCTTTCCACTAAAAAAGATGACAGTGTGTAGTATAGTTTTATAGTAGGAATATGTTTTGATGGTTAAGTTTGCAAGACATACTTTATAGCTCTGTATATAAATATTTGCAAACAACTTTACTTCTGTTTTTAAGCTCTCATTCAAGAATATTGTTTTGTTACATTTTATTGTGCTGAAGTCAGAAAACAGATCAGGCAGTGCTTGCAGTGGAAAACACTGGTTTATTTCAAGGTTTTATATGTATTGAATTTTTTAAAGTAGTACACTTCTAATTGCAAGCTATGGCTTCCAAGGTCTTTTTCTCACTCAAGATCCTCTTGCGAGATCTGGAGAGGTAGTGATTTTCACTAATTTCTCTATGTGCTTCAGGTTCTATGCACTTGTATGTTTAACTCTGAAGTATTTTTTTCTCAGAAAACAAAATGGGGGATATTTTAAACAAATCAGGATGCTCTTATAGTAATAAATGAATAGAAACTTTAAAATATTACCAGCAAGTCTTGAATTTCTTTCTGGCTATTTAAAACAGGGTCAAAAAGAGAGAATATAAAGACTGTAGCAACGTGAAAAAAAAAGCCAAGGTGGAGGAACTGTATGTGGATGTGTACAGTATATACATAAAAACTGTAATTTGGAAGCTGCATGTGGAGCACTAGTTCTTGATTAACAAAAAGATGCATAATTTAATTAGAAATGTTTACTGAGATTTTTTTGCATAGGAAAAAAAAAGAGTATAAATGAGAGAAGAGAGTACATCCAAAAAACTACTGACAAAATTGTCATTTGGCTGCCCTGGGAGGGAACATTGGCAAGAAAGAGAGACAGAAAGGTCAGCAAAAGAATAATTGGAAACAGCTATTTATAGCCACTACTGCATACCTCCTAGGTGTTTCAGCATATCAAAATTCAGATTAAACCAGGAGAAGTTAATGCAGGTAAGAAAGGTCAGGGAGATAGTCATTGCTGAATGGCATTGACTGGATCTTTGTGGAATTGTTGGGGTGGGAAAACCTTTTCTGTATGTGGAGCAAATAGCTGTAGCAAGCATAGAAAGTATTCAGATAAAGATATTATTACACTTTTAATAATATTAGTTTTGACTCACGCATGAAAATGTTTTGGTGATGTAGGAGGAAAGTGTTGTAGGTCCATACACTGTTTGCAGAGCAGAACTACTGAAAACTCAATGCTCCCACTGGAGGTTGCTCATGTAAATATGGAGGTTAAAATGACTCTCAAGAAATCTCAATTTTATGCTCTGGGTTAAGGGCATGAAGCCCACAATGAGTATAAATGAAAGATCACTGAAGGCATTACTAGAAGTCACACATTAACTTCCAGTTGTTACCAGAAGAAAAGAAAGCTGATTTACAAATATCAGTAAAGCTTGGGTGAAGATGCTCAGACCTGCAGAAATCTAATACAGCCCCTCTGCAGGAAAGGCTGCTGCCCTTGGCTAGCTCTGGGCCACTTGGCAGAGCAATTACCTTTTCCAGGTGGGTGAGTTAGAAGATGTTCTCAACTTCAAGAGGTGAGAGGTTGACTAGGCATGCTTGAGTGGTAATCGGTCTTTGTTTTTGTGGTGATTCCACGTTGTTTTGACCATTGCTCAGAGTCACTGAACTTTAGACTAGCATTGCTTTGCTGAGCTCTTCTGACTAATGAGCTTGTCTGTCTCTAGGAGGTACCAAACTCATTGCTGTTCATTGCAACAAAAAGCGCGTTTAAGCTCTCCCCTCCCTACCTGCCCCCTTGATAGTACTTACTGTGGCAGTCTCAGAAGCAGAATTAGAGTCCTCACACTGAACTTTTCTGTTAGAGCTGCAAGTACCATCAAACAGTCATTATTAGATACTCTTTAAAAGGAAGAGTACTGTACCCATTATTGTGGATTCTGATATCCTGATTACCTGAAAGCAATTCGGGTCAAAGGCCTCGTGTTTGAGTTTTCTCTTTCAATTGATCTCCTAGAGTTTAAGAACAGTAATAAGAGCTTAACTGGAAAATCTCACTAAAACTTAGAAATAACAGTTGAAGACGTTTAATCTTTTCATGATCGTTTGTTGGGATTTTCATTTGTGTCTACACTGTCTGACTGTGATCACATTACTGGCAGAGATGTGAAAAAGAAGCAGAGATGACACAAACATTCTTTAGTTATCCATTTTGTGGATGAGAGGTTTGAAGAGTCAGTAAACCAAACTACTGAACTGAAATACCAGTTTGTGTCATTGGTGATATGGCACATAAGGAGATTTTTCAATTGACACGTAGAGTCTGCAAAATAATCTTTGAACACTCCCTCGTCCCTAAAAATTTCCTAAAGGTAAACTTATAAAGGAATTGCAGGGGGGCCTCTTTCTGCCCGGCATCCAGGACTATGGCATAACCTAATTGTAGCAGATGCTACTTATTTGAATGTTTGTGGTTTTTTCGTGGTGATTTTTTTCAGGTGTTTTCTTTTCCCCACTCTTTAATTTATAGGAGAAGAATCGGCTAGTTTATATTTTCATGATCAGTCTTTAACCAACTGAACAAAAAAAATAATTTCAGTAATGTATTTTCACTTATATGTTTAAGTTTTTCAGAATCATAATCTTGTATTTTTTTTCCAAGAATTTTCAGTCTAGTACTAGCGTAGTACTATACTCTAGTACTGTGTGCATAAAAACTATTTTATAAACTTAGCAAGTCTATAAATAGAGATTATCTTCCCTGAATTTTCTTTCTCTATATTTCACTGGTTGGAAGTTGCTATGCATTTTTTAAGTGAAAGAACAAACTTGTGAGCTGTCATCTGTTGGTATCACATGAATTTCTTTTTAATATATGGCAAATAACCCCACTGTGACTTTATTGAATTATCTCTTTAATAATGTTTGATTTATGAAAAAAGACAAGGATGAAGTGGTAAAGCCTTGGAGCAAATTCACATTAGTTTAACTAATTAGCTGCAATGGAGTTAGATTAGGAGCTAATATAAGGCACTTTTTATTTCATTTATGCCACTGGCATTAGCTTCCAATTCTGGAGACAATAAGTAAACTAGAAGTCAAAGTCATAATTGAAAGTATTAACTGGACTTTCCAGATTACCTTTAGTTGTCTTTCTGCTTTCTAGTTCAGGAACCTTGTGCCAAAAACCAGTGAAGCAGAATTTTCTGCTGCATTAAATGTTATCAATTTTTTGATTCATCAAAACCAATTCAGTATAATTTGTTTATTTTGCTGTGATTGGCAAATATGGACATGGATTTTTACACACATCTTGATATCTGGATGCTGTAATAATTCTTGTTTGGGAATCATGAATAACAATAATAAGAACTATAATCCACCTGAGAGAAATTCATGATGCATATGCATATATTTTTGGACCATTTTCTTCTATAATGAAACTCAGAAAGTCTAAGTAGTGTGACATAATGATGTAGAAAGCATGACAAGGGCCGTCTGTGAAATGTGCTCCTATCCTGGTTTGAGGTAAAACAGAATTGATTTTCTTTTCAGTAATTTTACTTTACGCAAAGTTTCTTGTCAAGGGTGCAGTAATACTGAAATAGATGCCATCTATGTTTCATATTTAGATTTTAGATTTTTCTTGTCAGGTTGTGTACAAAAATCAGTTTTGTCTTTTTAAATAGATTTCGATCTTTGTACTTTGCAAATTTTTCCTTGCTTTTCTTTCTGTGTGGGAAATGATAGAAAAAGATGTTTTCATGGAGCAAGTGGTATTAAGAAACATAAACTGCACTAAAATTCAATTCAATTCAAGCTCTATCTGATCCTAGGATATTAGCTGATGCTGGAGGAAAACTGCAGTCCATGTGGGAACCTGTAACACTACAATGGGTGAGATGTAAAACCCTAAAAGTCTTTTGGTGAATTTAGTTAAGTATGAAAATTGTCTCAAAGCTAAGTGGCAGAAATGCAGTGAGGGAAAGATCCCATATTCAACTATATCATCTTTCCAAAAGTATCTTGCACAGGCTCATAATAGCTAATGAAGTTGCAGGAAAGTATAACTGCGAACAACTGAGAAATTGCTCATCTCCATTTATTAGCTCTATGACAACTTTGAATATCTAATTCACACTAAGGAAATGTTGAAATATGGCCTATGAACTATATAGAAGACATGTCTTCTATATAACAAAGCTATTTGTTTTGCAGAACTATATGGTATCATTGTTTATCCACTTATAAAGGAAAATGTTTTTGGTGTCATGTTAGTTACATCCAACAGAGATCCAGTTCATTGCTTTGTTTGTTTTCTGCTATGTGAAAATTTCTGTCCTTACATTATGCTTTGTGTGCCTCCAAATTGCTTCCTCTGGCTGATGACCTCTGCCCTTATAAATTAATTTGTTGGGTAGAACAGTACCAGATGCTTTCCAGAGATTCTGGTACATTTCTGTTGTAGTTTTATGCTTACCACTTCAGGAGTGAAGAGAGAAAAAAAACGGGTCATAAACTTCCCTCTGTATATCCAGTTTTAATCTTCCTCATGCATTTCAACTTTGTGATCTTTTGTTACTTTAGTGCTTCCAATATGCTACTTGTTATCAGGTTTGCTCACTCAGTTGGCCGTCTCACAGTTTCTTATGGTTATTCTGTATTATCTAATTTTCTGCTTTCCCTTTCAGGATTGGATAATGCACCCATAATGATCTGCATTCTTGATGGCTTGCTGAACTTAATTATTCCATATAAATAATTTTGATCACTAAGATTCTGTCATAAAACTCTTGGTGGACTGAATAACATTATAAAATAATTTCTCAGTCGCTGTTAAATAAAAATCTCATCTTTCTCTGTCATTTAACATTTAATACCTAAAGTAAGTTAATTGGATAACTAAATTCCTTTAGAGCAGAGTATATTTTGAGTCTGGGTGACAATGGTTATGAAAATCAAATATTAAACAGGCTCTGAAAAGCATTGAAACAAAGGCAGGAATGGCCATAATTCATTCTTCTTCAGTGACAATATTTTGGATCTTGTTCTTCTGAAACATTGAAGATCTACTGAATTATCAAGATCTAGATAACAAAAAGATGGCAAACTGTCAAATAAGTGAAAGGCATTTTCACTCTCTTTCACTGGAACACGGTAATTGATGTGTTTAAAAGGAGAAATCCTACCAGTAGCTGGATACAAAGCTATGTGATTTGTTCTCCTGTTCCAGCCTCTACAAATTAAAAACTCAGTGGCAGGAAAAAGCCTCTTCCCTCTAGGGGCTAAATGCAAATAAACAAGACAAATTGTTATTGAAGATGTTCTGATCAAGGCAATCCTTGAATATTTAGTGCATGGAAAGGCTAAGACAAAGATACAGCTTTCCTCTGTTGAAAAATGTCACCTTAGAGGTAAAGCAACTTGAGGAAGGATTGTTGCTGTTAGTATTTTTACTTCAGGATGAACCTTCTCAAGGTGAGAAATCAAAAGACAGAGAATGAGGAGGACAAACCTAATAGCTGCATTAAACCAAAAGCCATCTTCAAGGTGGTGCTACAATATACAGTATGCTGAGATATCTTTCTCTTTTTGCAGAAAAACTTTAAAGCTTTTGTTTTTTTCCCAGCATGGAATCAAATTTTCTCTGTTGCTGTGTTCCTGACAGCATCACACTAGAAAGGTATGTTTCCTCATTTAGAAAAATAGCCTAATTCATTAGTAATTCTGTTTAGGTTAGAATTTGGTCACTTAGAGATATTGAAAACATAAAATATTTTATTTCTTTGTATATGGAAGCAATCAAATCTGCACTAGCTTATGAGTCCCATAACTCCAGTAAGGGCAAAGATATCAAGAAAGGGACACTGTATGTTTAAGATAAAATTTTTAACAATTTACAATAGAAATCTGAATTTTTTTTTTCTCTTTAAGGAAAACTGTCTAGGCAGAAATGATCTCTGACCTCTTCCTGTTTTTTCTATTGCTGTGTGTCTATGCAGTGTTAAAATCATGTGAATCATTTGCACATAAGGCCTCCTAGCTGTGCATGGGACCCAGTGCTCCCCATACCTGTGAACTCCCCAAGGGAAAAAACACCTTCTCTTTGGGGCGTTCCTGTGTTGATGGCACTACTTGTTGCTCTTTTGTGAGTACACCACATGTGGGTGTTGATCATCCACTCAGCTCGGGGTTTGTTTTTTGTCAGTGGTTGTATGAGATGTGGTTTAGGGAGACATCGATGAACTTGTTAATATGGAGAGGGAGAGAACCAAACCCAACAAGGCTGAGGGAATAATGGTTATTATGAAATGTAATCTTGTCAAAACTGATTTACGAAAAGCAGACAATAATTGAGATAAATGACTATGCTCCATTGCACCTCTTCCTCCCCCTACTTTACCTCCCAGCACTACAGGGTCATACAAATGTGCTTTTGCTTTTTTTAGTGTTGGCTCTTTGTCAAGGTTACCATTACTTGAATTTCTGATACTGTGTTGTAAAGCTCTAGTCAAATTCCTTTGATGTCATGTCTGGAATACAAGCCATGACTTCTAGGGCTTCTCTTAGAAACATGCACTAACCTACTGGAAGCAGTCGTGTGCATTTCAATAAATGCAATCATTTGTGTGGTTTGGAGTTCATGTGATTGTAATGAGAAACAAATTTCTGCAGACAGCAACCAGAGACTCTCTATTGCAAGTGGGAATGCTGGGAAACTTTGTATTGTAGAATATAATGTTTTCTTGCAAAAATGGGTTTGTTTTTTATTAATGATCTCTTTGAATGTCAGTTCATTAATGTTATGAGTCTTGACTTAGAAGTGTCTGAGCAAAACCAGGAGATTGTAACTGCTGGTATTTGAAGAGTCACACCCTAATTTAGACTCCAGGCTGGTTACAGTGGTCTGTTTGGCCATAGGTGGGTGAAGGCAGATGGGATTGAGCTTCCCGTTATGCTGAATTCCTGGAGTGGGAGGCCCTGATAGAGATGAACTCAATGTTACAGGCAGCCCTTTTCTTCCCCTGGAGTGAGAGAAGTGCCTCTGATATGGCTCTGTCAACGTGAAATTCTGTTTAGAATTTACGATCACTGGTTTGAATAGCTAAGAAATCCAAAAGTGTCTGATAGAAACACAGCTAAATTTCATCAGAGGAACTTTTTCAAAGAAAAATTTCAAAGAAAAATTCAAAGAAATTTTCCTCAAAGAAAAAAGTTGTAAAGATTTATCTACCAAAATGACTTGGTTTAGAAAAAATTCAGCTGACTTTTTAACAGTGCCACATTTGGGATCTGACTCAGCAATGCTCATGTGAGTAACTTCCACAGTGCCGGTTACTAAAGCGTGGTTTAAGAACTGGAGCCTTGGAAATTGAAGTTCATTGCTTAAATACAAAAATACATGCATCGTAGTCTAAAATAACTCAGAAAAGCAGCAGGGTAATTTTGATAGGTAATGCTGGCAGGGCACATCCTAAAGAAGTTGAGCCAGTACTGAAAGGAAACAAGTATTACTAACTGGGAAACAGTCCTTGCACCTGGACTGCTTTGAATGTGGGGCTCTACTTTTATTGGTCCTTCCCTTCTCCTTTAGCTGCAGTGCAGATCTGTGGTTTCCCCAGTTTGCAGATCCCAGATGCCTGATGTGCTGGTTAGCTGCTTGCAGGCCTGTCACACGAGATTGGAAAGGCTGGTGCCCTGGGGGTATCTGTGGGAAAAGGTAGAAATGAGCTAGCTGTGTGAGCTTCATGCTGCCTCTGCTGGGAAAACAGGTGCCATTTCTAAACCGTATGTGTGTTCTCTGGTAAGTGTCTGAGCTCAGAGAACCACTTCCTTCAACACAGTCAGACAGAGGGCTCTGTAGACTTTCATTGCTCAGTCTTCATGTATCCAAAATCTGCTCATTCCTTTACGTCTCCACTACCCTTTGAACTTAACCAAGAACCCACATTCCCTATGTAAGTTGTCTTACTCTCCCTGCCTTATAAAGCCAGTCTCTAGTGCTGTCTCCATTCTTCTGCTGCCACAGTATCACCATGCTCCCTACTCATATTTCTGCATTTCCATATCCTGACATAAGAGATGTGTCCTCTTTAGGATAACCCCTTCTAGGATAACTCCCTAATTCATAGTGCTGTCAAAGAATTCAAAATCCATAGTGCTTTTGGATTCTCTGTATGGGCTTCCCAGAGTTGGTGTCAAACACAACCAACTGGAAGCTATGCAGTACTGCAGTAACCAGTGTAGCAAGAACTGCAACTAAACAGATCGCAGGTCCTCAGTCTCTCCCTACTTCCCTGTGAACCTTGGGGCCAGGGGGCACAATCTCTGATCACCAGCCAGCAATGCACAGAGGATCCCCAAACTGCAGCCAGCAAAGAGAGCAAAATACACTTTCCTGGTTGCTGCAGAAGGTGAGTGACCAAAGGTGAAGTCTGGTGGCTGTTCTGTCTTGTTCCTCCCAGAGATGTGTCCTTCTTTGCTGACCATGCACTCATGCTCTGTAACTCCCGCCCAGCTGGGGCTGGGAGCAGGGGCTGATCAGCAGTGCTTGGCCTCTTTGGAGCCCAGTCTGGCTTGTAAGCTGTGCTGTACAGGCACTGTACTGCACCTTCTCTCCAGCATGTTATCCAGAGAGTGGTTTGTCCTTTAGGCCTGGAGATAATACCTGGTCTCAACCCATCCTTATTGCTAAATCACTTTGGCAGCAAACTTTATTTACATGTCATAATTACCTTAAAGTCTCATTACAGCAGACACCTGGTACTTGCCATCACATTTAAAGTTGCAAAACAGTTTCCATAGCAACAGCTGTCTCTGGAAACCATAATTTTGTAGAGTGTTCCCCTATTGGCTAACAAAAATCCACAATTGCTTTCTGTCCAAGGTTTAATTTTCCCATCAATCAATTCTGAATTAATTTGTGGTGAAAGAATATATTATTTCTTATTAGAAAAAAAATACCTCCCATTTTCTTCTGGGAAAAACTATTGCAAAAACAGACACACTGAGGACAACTAGTGTTCTTTGGGCTGCAAAAAAAATGTTTGGTTTTAATTCAGTTTTGATTAAAGTAAAAAAATACAATGTATATATATGGCAGTGATTTTTGTTTACTGTTGAGTGTCTGTCCTTTTACTTAACTTGCTTGCCAGTTTTGAATATTTAAACAATTTTAAAAAGTAATAACTATTTATCTTAAAGATGAGCTTTTTGAGCACATATTGTACTTTGAATATTATCTGTCCAAACAGTAAAAATGACCCCTTGTTTTCAGACTACATCTCTTTCATATTAATGTACATGTTACGTTGTTAGAATCAGTCAAAGTTAAAACCATGCTGGGAGATTTGGAGCCTCTGGCTTTGAATTTATCCACTCTGACATGAATCAGACCCAGCATTTTCTGCTTTAAATGTTTTTAACTTAAAATTAGCAAACAGATTTTCCTCAGACTTAAACATGTACTGACTTCTGACAAAATCTACAAGGCAAAATTTGAAGAAAAATACCATTCCAGTTCTAAAATTATTTGCATTTAACAAAATTAATTGTAAACCAGTATAATCTTAGTAGTGCTGTTCCAGAATTAATTCTATCCATGTTCAACCATTGTCTCTTAATTTTTTCACTCTCGGATCTCTTCAGTTTCTCAAGCTTTATGAAAACTCTTCGTATTGTTTTTTTTGGAATATTCTGCACATTCTGCTTTGTTAAGTTTGGTAGATTTTAATCAATGTAAATCCCATTTAAAGGATTCAAAGGATTTAAATTGTGGGTATGTATAAAGACCCAAATTTGGGAAATAGGAAACTGTATTAGGAGTCAAGAGATATTTATGTTCCTTTTGACAGTTTCTTGTGCGTCACTTTTGTGTCCACAGCAGCTGCAGCAGAATTATAGGCCTCCTGTTGCCCTTTCTGGTGCCTAGCAGCTCTGTGCAGGGTGCTTTGAATGCTTCCAGCTTGACCCTAAATACCCTCTTATCCAACAGATTACAGCCCAGAAGTAGGCTATTTTCTTTAAAAAATGCAGTGCAGGTTAATTGTGTGTTTATATCATGAGATCAGAAGAAAATAACGATATTATGTTTAAATTGTATTTTTTTGCATATGCATGTTACAATAATCTTCAATAATCTGAGGATATCAGATTTATTGATGTAATGAAATAATTTCCTATTCAAACTAAATATATGTGTATCAGTTTTTATACTACAATGTGTGAGGGAATGAGTTGATAGAAATTACTTAGGTATAAGCAGAAAATGAAAAACATTGAATTACATACTGAAAGTGTGTTATAAAAAAATAAAACAGTGCAAAATTCTGAATATTAAAGCTGGTAACGTTAATGTAATCATAGAATAGATTGGATTGAAAGGAATCTTTAAAGGCTATCTAATTCAATGAGCAGGAACATTTTCAATTAGATCAGGTTGCTCAGAGTCCCGTCCAACCTGACCTTGAATGTTTCCAGGGATGGGGTATCTACCACAGGTTGCCACACATGGGTAGCCCGGGCCAGTGTTTCACCACACTCATTGTAAAAAATTTCTTTCTCATGTGACCATATTTTTTTCATTTAGCATTAAAATTGATAGCATTGCAATATCAATGTATTCAAAATAATAGGCTTAGAACTTGGGCTGCAAGTCTGAGGTGGATTCAGTGTATTTGAAAGCTGTTAAAATAATGATAGAGATTTTTGGAAGGAAATATCTTTTACAACATACTTGTGATCTGGGAACAAGTTTTGCTCCTTAGAGGACCAAAACACATACTGACTTTAAAAAAGACAAGTGGTCCAAATCCTGTTTGAATAAATACCTCATCAACTTGTCCTTATCATGTTGTAATGGGATTAATGAATGGTATATTTAGGACAATTACATTACACAGGAAATAAAGAATATATTTCCTAAAGTATCAGAGACATAAGCTTAGTTCTATTAAATTAAATTATTTCCACACATTTGAACTATACCTCTTCAAATTGGTACCTCTTTAAAAGCAGAGGATTAGCAGAGAAGGGCTCGTTCACATTCACTTTTTCACTCTTCTTTCAGTTCTTATCCATCAAGTTCAGACCTTCTGGGTTTTTATCATATTTTTATTGAAATATTAATGTATAATGTGAGAGCACAAAAAGACTCTAACAAAATGTAGGGTGAGAAAAATCATGGGCATCTAAAATAACATTTAGAGTAACTGAAGAGGGTACATGGATCTTTTGCTGCCTATGTTCAGATTCTGGCTTTTAGAAGCTGTTAATATTCCTAAACATCTGCTGAATGAATCTATTTCTTGAGCCTGATGGGTTATTATTTTTTCCATCATAGCTGAGTTCCTGGACTGTTCTATAACAGTAACATGGATTTTGCAGTCTGAAACTGCAGATTATATTGCAATATTAAACTCTTCACTCTCAGTGTTTGAATAATACAAGCAGGTCAATAAAATAGACCTGAAGTTTACAAAGACAGGTCTAGCTAGAAAGGCAAAATGATCTGTTTCAATTCAACAGCAGGTGGGGTGTTACTATGAATATGGATATCCAGGAACGCCTTTGTTAATGAGAGAGGGTATAAAATTAAATAGCAAAACAACATGTTTTTCATGCAAAATAAGTGATATTCATGGGTGTGTAGGCAGCTTCTGCAATTTCCTTTAATGTTTTATCATTGCTACATTTTTGTGTAGTGTATTTCCAAACACTTTTTATAAGATTATTTCTCTTGGAGGGACTGTCTGTTAATGTTTGGGGCTTGATATTAGTGTTTGATGTAGTGATACCATCTTCTGACAATGGCTTTTGAGGAATGAGTGTCTCTTCCTTAGTGTTTTTAAGAAAATAACATTTCCCATGTAGTCAGAAAAAACCTCATTCTTTTGATTTTAAAGACAGTCAACTTATTGACCTGAGCATGGACCTCTGGGTGATGGTTTGCTGGCTACATATAGCTCACTTCCAGTATTTTGGACAAATTCTCAACTCTTGATCCAGCCATTGTGTGGTGCTTAAGAGAGGGATAACTGCTGGAAATAGGCAGAAGGAGCCTCTCCCCTTTGGGAGGAATCTGTGGCAGGGGTAGAGCTGGGTCAGCCAGCTCAATACCACCTTCTTTATGTTCTTGGTATATTGGGTTTTCTTTCAGTTTCAAGCGCCTGCCATGGTATGGGGTGAAGTTTATTAGTTTTTTTTCTGGCAAAAGCCATTACAAGAGTGATATGAAGCAAGTACATATCTGAAACAGCCTTGTAATTGCTCTAATTTACACTTAGAGCAGGAATGAACCAAACTGTATTTCTCTGGGAATGAGACAAAGGAAGACAGCTAGGATAATATTATTCCCAACTCCCTTAGATTTTCTGATGAGCATTGGAAGACCTTGCCTCAGGCTGCTGCAGTTAGAGATTGGATTACAGTACATTCCATTCTGCTGTATTTGTTCTTAAGTGTGATTTGTATCCACAGAAGGAAAAAAAAAACAAACCCAGAAAAAGAAGTTTTCAGTCAAGGGACTGTCATTTTTGCTGCACTAGAAAAGTGGTGAGTTGACATAGAAAGCATTTTTTTTGTAAATCAGTATAGTGCTTGAAGAAGTATTATTTTCAATTCACATTGTCCTATAGGAAACTTTGGGTCATTTCTTATAGCTCTGTTAAAAACAGCAAATTATTGGCAATGACTGGAAACACCTCCCTGCAGAAAGGCTGTTTGAAGAAAGGAAGCTGGCCGCCTTAACCACTGTAGGATTTACGGTCGGGTTTTACACTAACAAAACATGATGTGAGCTACTCTGGTGGTCTGCTCTTACCTATACACTGGGAGATCTCTTAAGTAAGTTTTAAGAACATGAAATAGATTCTTTCCAATCTTCCAAATGCAAGCTTTTAATTTTAAATCAAGTACCTTGGATAAGCCCAAGTGAACTGCGCTGACAGAGCTGTCTTTATCAAACTACTATGCACCTTTCTAAAAGGAGAACAGATTGTTTACACAGGACCAACTTGTTAGGAAAGCATCAGCTATTATATTTTGACTGCTGATTGCCATTGATGATATTTGAGTCTATGTTGCCAATTACAAGTTAACTATTCCAGGCTTTGCATAAGGCTGACCAGTGTTCGGATCCCCACTGCTTTTACTGATTGCAGCACTGCAATAACATTGGGAACAGTTTCTATTTAATAATTTACTAAGATTTTTAGGTTTGTTAAAAAGTTGTCAGTAGTTCAGAGAACTTCTCCGCTAATTATCTGGGTCTGTTGATTTGAAACTTAAATTTTCCCAGGTGCTGCTTTGGATCTTTTATTGCCTCTCTTTTGTTCACAGTCAGGTAGAATGAATAGATCATTTAGTGCTCTGTTTTAAACATAGCACAAAGAATTTAGAAGCATGTCTTCCTTTTATGAATTGACATTTGATTGTACAACCTGTACAAAGCACTGAGTACATGTCTTGCTTACAAGTTCTTCTTTTCAAAATTTGCTTTTAAAGCAAGCAGTAGGGAGGAGTGGACAGGACAGGTAACCCAAAACTGACCAAGAGAGTACTCCATCCCATTTGCATCATGCTCAGGATAAAAGCTGAGAGCTTAAAGGGTCAGCTCTCTTCTTCAATGGCTGGTCCAGCACGAACCATGACATTCTTAAATTGTATAAAGCTGGATACTTTGTTCTTCTGATGTTTTGTTGTTGGGTTTTTTTTTTTTGGCTGATTTTGGAAACAAATCACATGCAAACAATCTCCAATTATTAGGCAGTATAAAGGTTTACAGTGTGACAGAAACACTGGTCATTCTGATATTGCGAATAGCAGTTTCTGGGTTTCAATGCTGAGTTGCTGTTTCCAAATTTGCTTACAGAGATTCAAAGGAAAATCCATTTACTTTTGCTAGAAACTTTGCAAGTGTAATATTCTTAGATAACTTCATGCGATTTGGTAATAGAATAACATGTTTGCAATGGGCTCAGGAAAATAACTTTTTTTTTTTTGAAATCTAGTACGAGATAGCTGAAATAAGGAGAGCTTGGGCTGTTTGTTTGGACTAGATATTATCTCTGAGAAATAAAAGCATAAGGAATGCCATCTGGTCCATGAAAATATGCCATGGAAATTATTATAGTATTAAAGAAAACAGTCTACTAACATTTAACAGTGTAATGAATCTCATTGCTATAACTTTAAATAGGATGGCAAAACTGAGGATATGTTAAGGCAAGGAAATTCTCCATTGTGAGAGGAACAAAATTCTTCTATGTCATTTATGGCCCCTGGTCACCAGTTTAAATATATCAGCTGATGCAAGACGTTAGCAATGCAAAGCTGGTGCTGAATTACCATTTCGGCTTTCCTTGTGATGGAAATGTGTGTCAGCAGCTGCAAATGTAAAACCTCCTACAGATTCTCAGTGTTCTGTTCCTTAGATAGCTGGTGTTTCTTTTGGCACTTAAGGAACCCTGTATTCATCTCTGGTGATATCAAAATATTGACTATGACAGCAATCCATATATCACAAGCTGTACAAAATGAATTTGTGTCACATCACCTGGAGAGCCTGATAACCATACTGATCATTTCCAGCCCTGGGAAAGCTTTTGTGCTCTGATGTGAACAAGGAAAGCCTGGTTGGTTTGGAAGTGATTAGAAAATGGTTATCAGTTTAGAGTGCAAGGCTGGCAGCTTTTAACTTGGTCTGGTGAATGCGTGTCTGCCTCTTTCAGAAACAGGCGATGGACTTGAACCAAAAACTGTACCAATTACTTCTGCTGGTCCTACCTGGGTGATGCATTTGCAGCCAGAAAAGTGCATTACTGAATGCTTCTCTGCCATTTATACCACTGACAAAGTCATTTCATTTGTACATAGAGAAAATATGGGGAGCTAACAAAACTATTCTCATTAATTACTTAATTTAATACTGGTCTCTGGGCAAATGAATGAAGTTCCTATTTTTGAATGTGACCTTGATTTTTAGGTCCTCCACATGTTACAGGTATGTAATATTAGCCGTTTGCCTTTTCTGAATTCAAGAGAATTGAACACCTGCTTTTTCTATTAACTACTACTTAAAGTACAGTCTAGATTTTTAGGAAAAAACACCCTCTGAAAATCAAGTAATGAAATTTGAGACACTTTTGAAAAATGACTTCTGATTTCTTACACTTCAGTGTCCCTATCTGTATTATGGCCTTCCCAGCTGGATGTTGAGGAGGCTTGTCAGCTTACCAGTAAGCTGGAAAGAAGACATTAATATTTTTTCTCAGATTGCACTCGAAAAACTCAGGAGAGGAAAAGTCCATGGCAATTCTCTGTCCCCCGTGGAGCTTTTTCCTTGCTGTTCTTTCAGGGGAAAGACTGAATTTCTGCTGCCCTTCAATGGGTTTGCCTCTAAATCTCACAGGTATTGGGTCCTATGCAGAAACTCTGAGTCTCCATGGCAGTTGTGTGCCACTGGTGGCTTGGTCAGCACAACCTTAAAGGATCTGTACTGTCCACTAAAGTATCCAGCGGAAACGATGAATTTCTACTCCCACTGTGTTTCTCCATCCTTTTATGCCCATCCATCAATGTATCTGCAGAAAGTGAGGAATGTGTTTTAGTGGAGTGGCCTCTGCTCAAATACACGTGGTTGGGACTTTCTGTGGGGAGCTTTTGTAGGCCTGTATCTGTCCCCTAGAAAATGTTTTTGTTCTTGCCTATGTAATGTCTACTGTAGATATAAAAAAAGCCCCACTGTGAACTTGCTGGGCTGGCAGATAAATACATTAAACTCTTCTAATTAGAATGCTTGCCTTGAATAGTAAGATCCTGGGTGTATATTTACCCAGGGTCTATATTTATCTGCTCGGTGTCTAATTGACTCTTGGTGAGATTGGTCATTCAAGTCTCAGGTTTCTAGGAGCTACGAACCAATCCTTAATTCCCTGTTAAATGCAGGGTGTTCTCATTTTAAAAGTTATCTTTTGTATGTTGAAACTTAAATAATTTGAGCATCAAGTAGGCATTGAATTTTACATCATTTTTCTCTCTGAGCTTTGATAAAGCAGCGAGCCTGCACAAAAGGTAAAATTGTTTAGCTGTCCAGCCTGAGCAGGCCTGTTTTAAATAAAACTTTCTCTTTGCTCACCAGTTAAAAATTTGTGGAGGTTTTGATGATAGGTATGAAAGGCACCTTGTCTGCACACCAGAGCAGCTCACAATCATTTGCTGGAAACTGCAGACTGAGGCAGATTGTTGTGCAATCTGGACGGCTTCCAATCCATCTTCTCTGGTGCACTGGTGCTGCAGGTAGCACTGAGCCATTCTTTGCTAACTTTTATATGGAGTTATTTTAACTTATATGAAACTTCATTTTTGAAAGATTAGGTTTTCAAACCCTTGATTGATTAGTCTCATATCTCTTGGAAGTCTTACATTCTTGGTAATGTATCTGCTCAGGGTCTCACAATAATATTTATAGAGTTTTCTATTATTAGTAATTTCTGATTGACAGGTTTGAAATTTTGGTGGGTAAAATAGCCTGAATTTCAAATTTCTGAACTTTATTTTTAGTATATCTATTTCTTGGATTTATGTTGATATAACCTCGTTCCTCCCCATACATTTGCACATGACTGTGATAGTCCTTCCTTGCAGTATTCCTTGCTTAGTCATTATTGTTTGGGTTGTTTATACATTTCCTACTAAATTTCATGTACCCAGCGCTGTAGAGAACAGATGTGCTGCTACTGGGATACAAATGGAAAGATTGTATGCTTGATCCTGCTTATGCATGTTGGGGTAAATGAGCTCCAGTGGGGTGGTGGAGTTATACCCAGCAAATCTGACTATAATTGGAGATACAAAACAGATAATTAGAGACATGATAATTATGCATGTGAAAACCCTTCCAGCAGAGGGACACAATTAAGTTGTTTTGCCTTTGGCCTCTCAGTAAGGAAACTGTGCTTGATGAAAGAGGACTGTATCTTAATAACATCTGATTTCATAAAACCAAAAAAAGCTATTTGTCCATCATAGAATAGACTGCTATAATTCTTATTCTAGGGAAGATGATGCTGAATTTAAGGTACATATTTGGATCAAAATCTAGCACCCTCTGTTTCCATCTTAAAGCTTAGTTAGCTGTGCACCAAGAGTAGCAAATCTACTGATATTACAGCAGTTACTTATATTTTATGTTTCCATGATATTAGAGTTATTTCAGGGACAATATAATATGGAAACAGAGACATTGGCCCAAGGTCATAATGATGGTACCAATTATTAAAACCCTGTTTTTTCTATTGCATTTTATAGGCAGTTAAAGATGCACCTAGCAGCTTCACTCATGAATAAAATTCTCTTTTTTAATAACATGTGGGCCTCTAAAAAGCAATGACAATAGTGTGATTGTTCTGCAAGTGTATTTCTAAGGCAAAGTATAATGACATAGTCATAGAGAATTTTTGTAACACAGAAATAGCAAGACTATGTTCTGATTTGTTTCTTGAGCTGTTCTTCCCCCAGATAAGATGTGAATGGATGAAACAATAACACCACCATTTTTTAGGATTACTTCTGGTTTGGATGTGAAAAAAGGGTGTTTGGTTTTTATTTTTTTAATTATAGGACTGTAGTTCAAAGGTCGTGACTAATTTATAAAAACCCCCCAAAGTTATGGTGGGTCAGAATCCTGTTTATTACATTTGCTTTTATTAGCGTGTAGAAAGCTCATTCTGAGTTTAGGCAGCAAATTTTGTATCCAGTGAAATCTGCATGGAGTTTTGCATTTTATAAGTAGAAAAAAACCCAACACAAATGCAAGAGCCATCCTCATACAAGAAATCTGTTCTGAGGAGATCTCTCCCTTGCCAAGTAAGGTGGGGAAAGGATGACACCAGTTGCAACTCAAATACTTATTGAGGAAATATTGCAAATGACAGAAGCTATTGAACATGACCTTCTACTTAGAATGCCAGTCAGGCTTGTCTAAGGCTTCTAAAAATGAGAGAAAGAAGGTCCAAATTAAAGACATAGCTTAGGAAGCGATTGCAGTAGTCATTTATCTCGTATGGAACAGATACTGTAGGCAGATAGAGACCTACAAATGAGTGAATGCTTGCAGGCTATTTTGATGCTTTAGAAATGTTTTTTTCTTCTTTACACAATTTTCTCATCCTAAATCTTAATCACAAAAGACATTTTCTAGATGGTTTTCTTCATTTCTGCCTGGGATTAATCTCTACATAGTTACATGAAAGATACACTGCATATAAATATTTAGATATTAGAGGAAAGATGGTCTGAAATGTCTTTACAGAGACATTCCTTTACAGTAGTAGTAAGATAAACCTTGTCTCTGTTTTGCAGACAAAATTAACTGAAGTTGTTTGCCTTGAAGATTCAGGTCTGGAAAAACTCAAAGACTTTTCTGTGTAAATGGTGTGCTGACTGTGGTATGCCTCTGACTGTATGAATGATTTATATAGATCTGGAGAGCTGCTGTAAGTTATAATGTCTTTCAGGTAAATGTATTTTTTTTACAAGTAAACAAGTCAGATGGTTAAAAATCTGTTACTTTCTGGCTTAAATCATTCTGAATAGTGATTAAGTCCAAGTTATGGCTGTTGACAGTTATCACTGTCTTGATGCAAAGTTTGCACTTCACCTCTGCAGCCTCATTGCCCTGAGATTTTGCCTGGCAGTTGGAACTGCAAGGTGCTGGAGACGAAACCTGGTTACTGATTGTATGTGATGAGCAGGGTAGAAATGGGCTTTCACTTTGTGTGGCACTAGGTCTGTGAGCCAGTGAGAATAAAAACTAACATCATTTGAGCCACTCTCTCTTCAGCAGTACCATGGTGATCACTGAATACCTACAAGCAATTATACTGAATTTATAGTCTTAGACTCCAAGATTTTCTTTTAAGTACTTTTTCATAGAAGTGCTGCTATTGAAACACAAAAAAAATTTCCAGATGGGAACTGCTGCCATAGGAAAGTCCTTCAGACCAGAGCACTGTCTTGCATGCCTGCAAGCCATTGTGCTGTGCAGAGATTTCCCTGTTAATGACAACTCAAGGGAACTCTCGAAGGTTAGTTCAACCCTGGAACACCACGGTACTTAGAAACAGGGGTAATTCAAAATTGCATTGCCTGTCTCCTTGCACTTGTTGCTATTGGGAAAGAGCATGTTTTGCATATTACTAAAGCAAAAAAGCCCTGCAAGTGGTGTAAGGAAGGCAGACCAAGTCACTTGGCCAATCCACATGTGTTTTTCACTCTGAAGTAGCATAGCGGCACTGGGATCTAACATGCAACCCTTAAACTTGGTGCGGTCCATCCCCGGACAACAATGCAGTGGGATGTGGTGATTTATATGGCATTGTTCCCAGGAATGTGATCTTTGAAGTAACTACTCTTTTCCAGAATATTAAAACCACTAAATAAGTATCAAATAACATCATTCAGTGTATGAAGGATAGTTAAGGCAGTGGATCCTCATTCACACAACTTTGATTTTTAGATCATTATATATAAAGCTCATGAATCTTTACCAAACTGCTACATTCACTGAAATCCATAATTGATTTTTTTTTCACCATGAGACTTGTGCTGAACAAATCAATTTTTAGTGTCTACCTGAAAGCAGAGGTCATAATTCACCTATTTTACTACAAACCCTTGGGATTTCAGTAGCAGGTTTTTAAAGCCTGTTAGAATTATTTTATATGAGGGGAATATCTACTTATTCTCCTGTAAAATGTTCTTCTCTAGCAAAATTAATGTGTGCAACTAGGAGAGGTTTTACTTGTTCTGTTATTTTGTTTTGTCTCAAGATGTTTACTGGCTTTTATAAAAATGGAAAAGTACATTGAGCTTAATATTTTGTTTGGATTTTTTTTTTTGGTTTATTTTTACATAGTCTTCTGTAAAGTCCTTCATGAAATTTAGCATTTACCTTGTGTTTCTTTAATCGGTTACTTAATTTGTATTCCATTCACTCTTAAATACCTTGCTTGGAGACAAAGCCCTGCTATATTAGATGCTATGGAAACGTGAAGGAAGAGGACAATCTGGTTTAACATCTGCTACTTGGTCTTGTGAATATGCCCTTATGTGGCTCGTTTTATGCAGCATATACAATTCCTGTCATACTAAAAACAATGTTTGCCATGTATTAACTAAACACATATAAGTCCTTGCCTAAAGGTTCAGGGCTACAAGAGCTGCTTGAATAGTTCTCGGTAACAGACTGTTCTCAATATAAGGTTGTGTGTATGTTTGTGCCTGTAAGGAAAGCTGCAGGTTATAACACATTTTGGGAAGGAGCAAAAGAAAATAACAATTAGAGTGTCCATAAACTAGCTTTGTGTACACCTGGCTAGTTTGTTTCTTTCCTAAGTCAAGTCATGAACTATAAAGAACAGATTGCATAAGAACTACCTAGCACAGAATTACTTGCTCCATATTAGCTGGCTTCCCATGGGTGTCATGGCATAAGGTCTCTCCATGCAGTTCTGCTACTGACTCAATAAGCAATCTTCATTAGGATGCTTGCACTTGTGTTTCAAGGTGTCAGTGCTGTGCACCTTTGCTGTTTTGCTGTCTGAATTGGGATGGTGGTATCTTAGTGTATCATCTGTCAGTGAAACTGAGCACGTTTATAGGATTTTGCATAATTACAAAAGATGCAAGTTGCCTGTGCTCTGGAAGAGTAAAGGTTTCCTTGTGTTCTGGTTCAGCTTCTGTAGCCACAAATTAGAGATCATACTTAACCTTGCTTTGTGCAAGAGTTGTAACTCCTCAACTGATGCAATTCCCTAGGATTATCTTCTTTCATTTTATAGGTTGTTATTTTATTTCATCCACATTCCTAATAAAACAAAGTTTTACATTCGAATAGAGGTCAAATTACACAGCAAATCCATAAACAGTATGGATATTCAAAATTTAACTATGCAAATAATCTAATTACTCCACTGAGACTTTAGGAGAGTCAGACTCCATTAATTGCTAATAACTGAAACTTTTTAGTGCTTATTGTGTTTGTTTTTTATTTGGAGAAATAATTTTTGAATGAAAATGACAATTATTTAATATTTTGCTGCCAATTCCCCTACAAATGTAATGTCTCCAGCCCAGCTAGGAACTTGCAGACTGTGAATATGCAAAACCAACTATGCACCTCAATAATCTTAAAACTGGATGGCTTACATATTCATGAAGCTTCATGGCTGTCACTGATGAATAACACTGTTCATTTTATATATTTTCTACCTCTCTCTATGAATCTCCAAAGTCAAATCTCTTGTGGTTTTCTTTATGGGATAGAGAGAATGCTTGTCAGGTGAGCTGAAGAACAGCAGAATAATAACTAGCCTTTTATTTATTTGTCCCATTACAAATGGGGGTTTATACATGTTAGTGATTTACCAGCTACATGAATACATTTGTTTTCTGAGGATTGGAAAAGCGTATTTTCCGAGTAGTTTACAGCGTGTAACCTATAATTTCAGGGACTACACTGATTATGGAGAAGAATGTATTTATCAGCCCTGAGATAACTAGCCCTTCTGGATTGCCTGTTGTTTGACACAATAAGAGAGACAGAATTCCATCACTCCAGAGAGTGGCTGAGGTTGAGTCATGTAAAGATATGCACCACCCTGCCCAGACTGGAAACATCCTGCTGTGTTGTGGCATGTGCAGAAATTCCACATTGAAAAGGTAGCCATGAACTACATGAAGCCCCTGGAGGAACCTGGGGGCCGAGTTCATTTTTTATTTTTTGCCTTAGATCCCTTTTGGATGTAGATTCACACTGTTTCCTTTGAAAGCCTCTTTATTTTATGTGTATTCATCTCTCTTCTATTCCTCTGTATGCAGCATTGGTGCTTTTTAATAAACAAGATGTGAATTCAGTTAATTTTAAGTCTTTGTGATTTTCCTACAGGCTTCATTGCCTGTATGAATAGCTTTAGTATAATTATTTAGTATATATAATTTAGTATATATAATTAGTATATATAATTAGTATAAATATTTAGAGGAGGCTTTTAACTTGTATTTCACGTTGATATTTGAGACGTGCCATATGTTTATTTAAAATGACAAACAAAGCAGAATAATCACCAACTGGCAAAACAACCACTATTAGTTTGGTCCTTGTGATACCAAAAACCTCACCTGGAACTGTTATTTCCATAGTCCCTCAAGATGAGAAATGAAATTGGAACTCACCTGGAAATGGCAAAGATGCTCTTGAAGATGAAATCTGATGAAAATCCATCAGTGTGGCAGAGGGAGATTGTAATTCAGGACAGTTCACCTGTCTGAGCTGGAAGGACTCTGAAGCTGTAGACAGTGAAAAAATGCTGGGTCTATTATTTGTATATTTATGTCAAGGCTGAAGCCTGCCAAATTTAAAATGTCCTCCTCAGTTATATCCCATGACAGGAAACTTGAAATGAGAAATAGTACAATTTTGTGATTAGAGTGTAACTTATAATATGGCTGCTTCCAGAAATCTCTGTCTGGGTATCTTGCAACGAGTGGATTTTTCTTTCATACAGCAGTACTTAAGTTTGATCTACTGTTATTGTATTTATAACTTTAATCTGCACATGGTTTCTTACACACAGATATATTCCAGTGTGAATGGAAGATTAAGTCATTGTCAGTATGATAGCCATACTGGTACTAAAGATAACAGAATTTACAACATTCCCAAAGGCTAATTCCTTCCTACATCTCATTTAGAAAAAGTGCATGGGAGTCAGCATGTGGGAAGAGAGTTTGAAATTTTGGAGGGGTATCCTAAGCCAGTAGAAGCTGATCAAACTAATTGCATTTTTATTGGTTATCTCTGTCATTGGAGATGCACGTCATGGACCTTTTCATTTCAGTGCATCTTCTATGTGTTTGTACAGCTGCATTCTACTCCTTAAGGCATCTGCAATTGTTGCTCACAGTGAAAAGTAATATTAATAAATATGTTAATGTACCATGTTTGCTCGGAGAAACTGGAACCATTCTCAGCTGGGTATCTACCCAGAGCAAAGACTGGGTAAGGAAAGAAATTATTTTTTCATATAGGGACTCCATGGGAATACGACATGTATGTGTACCTGAAACCAGAGCGAAAAATGTACAGTGACAATTGGTATAAAATTATATTGACAGACCCTGATTAAGTATATTTGCTCAGGGGGATCATTCTGAAATTCCTGATGTTAACAGAAATTTTAATACTATGTTCATGCAAAAATTCAGAGAAATTATTAACTGTATTTCTCATTGAGTAATTTTCCATTGCACTTCCTGTTGTTTGCCTTTTAACACACCTCCCTTCAAATATTAGCATTTTCAGCTTAAGTAATAATGTGTCAATTAAAATTCAGGATGCAACAAAGCTGGTGGTGGTCCTGCCCTGTGTAGTAACAGCAATTCAGATTCTTTTGATAAGTGAGGGCAGGCAGCTTTTGAAAAAGATGTTAAAGCTAACAATAGGTCTCACCCATGTCTCTCCTACAGGGTGGAAAGAGCATTGAAGCAGAGGTGAAAACATATTTTAAGTAATATTTAAAATTCCAATAAATGCGAATTTTTCAGCACAGATCCTGTGAAGGGCTGTAAATGTATTAGCATGCACTTACTCAATGCTTGGGACAGTTGCTTGGTTTGTTATGCACACAGGTGGATACGCATATATACTCTCACAACTAGATCCACAGGAGTGAGGGAAGAATACCACGTGCTGTAATTTTGATGTGACTTCCCATAGACCTTACTAATATTTCTTTTGTATTCACTCTGCGCTCTTGTATTCACTGTACACTCAAATTTGGTAGCACAATAGCAAATTTCATCAAAACAAAAAATTACAATATTTGATACTTAAATAGACAAATTATTTTTTTTAATGTATGGATGTCATCAGTGGATATACTTAAATGTTCATGTAATGAAGCCCCTTGATAATTATACTTTTCCCTGCCTAGGACAACAGATCATATTCAAATAACTTGCAATCAAATCCTTGAAAAAGGTTTTTTAATATTTTAAGCTAATATGTATTGAGTAATTTGCTGTTTGCAGAGACAATCTTAATGTAGTTGAAAAAGTTTATTACTTATCATTCAGCTCTAAAGTAAACATGCTTTTACAATATAAGGGATTTATATTGATTATAATGGAAATTGTGGTGGTGTTGAAGCCCTCTCAGGTTCAAGATGTAAAGCCAAGTGACATGTAAGGTTAAATCTTAAAAATCAGACTCATTAATATTTTCATATTTAGTAATTGCACTTATCACACTGGATGTCTTTTATTATAGCTTTAGAATTTCTGCAGTGATTGTGAGCTGAAAGTATAATCATGGTCTTTAAGTATAATAGTCTCGATTTGTGTTTGCTTGGAAAAACTACTATTTAAAAAAAAAAAAAAAGGTAATGTATCTCCTGAGGCTCTTTTTCGTATTGAGGAGTGTTTGTGATAAGACATCCCTAGACATATTGTCTCTTTTGAAGAGAGTAGCATTTTCCTGTATGAGAGGTAGCAGTAGATTAGACATGCTGCCTTGGATTTACAACACAAAAGTATTTAAACTGTCCTTGATTCAAACTTCACCTGCGTAGCTACAAATAGTGTCACATTTAAATAACTTTATTTCCTTTCTTGTTTTCTACTTGTGCTTTTAGAGGCTTATCCTTTCAGAAAAAGGGTGAAGCATTCTCTTGGGGCCAAATTCTGCACATAGATTAATTGAGCAATGTAGTTCAGGGCAGTTTTGCGACTTTAACCAAGGACAAAATTCGATGTGATTTTCAGAGGGCAGCTGCATATCAAGATAGCCATAGAGTTACTGACACCTGTATAGTTCAAAATCATTGTTCTTAATTTATTATTCTATTTTGTTTATTTAGTGTTAACACTTCCTACCAGTTAGACACTTGAAGCACCATCCCTCCTACCAGCCTTTGTGTATACAAGTGATCAGGTAGAAATGGTAATTATATGTAATAAATAATGACCAGATACAAATCAATCTGGACATCAAATTTCAGTGGCAAACATGCCATATGGCATCAGGGCTATAGCTGTTTAGGTGTGTGAGTTGGTTACAAAAATTTGAAGTTACTAAAAATTCTACCTATTTTACCTAAATGTTCTTTGGGCTTTATTTGATTTTAAAATCAATCCTGTTTCTCTCCTAAATTTCCAAGGATTTTTTTCAGTCTCTCAGCAAAATGTCTGAGACTTTTCTCTGCAGGCCTCCAAATTGCCCGGTTAACATCAGTACCACAGGTGCATTTACAAATGTTGTCAGCATTTTCAAAAGTGGGTATCCAAGAGCTGAGCACTTTACTTGTCTTGAGAACACCTGAGTAGAACTAGCCTGAGTTTTGGACTAGCTGAATTTCCTGGAATGACTCCATCCCTTTTCAAACTAGTGTATATTCATTTTAAGGGTTAAATTGAAAACTTGGTTTTGTTTTTTTTTAGTGTTTTTAAAATTATTTTTAATTTTTTTTTGTTCGTTGTTTGTTTTATTTTGGTTTTATGTTGTTTTTTGTTTTTGTTTTTTTTTAACTGCATAGCTGAAAATAAATCCTTGAAGGGCTAGGCTAACTTTTAGAAGCTTTGGGCAATATACGATGGCTGGAATGTTGCCCACCTGGCTACTATTTGGACAGTCTAGCTCTTTCTGGGCTCATCACAGGTCCAGAGTTGAAATTCAGTTAGTATCAGCTTTTCAAATACCTCTCTTTCAAATGCATTCTGTTAAGTAGCTACCACAGAATGTAGACTTCGAAACCAGAATTTAAGAGGGAAGCCAGGGAAAAGTTACAAAGTCTCACTTGATGACTAGATGCTATAAGAATTAATTGTATGCCAAACTCACCTGGATCTGAACTATGTTAACACTGGCTGAGCTCTGTGCCTGAGATTCAGAAATGTCTGTTTTAAATTTCCTGATGCCATCCCACAAGATAGAAAAATGCTGTTTTTATTCCTTGTATGCTTGTATCTAGAATTCTCCCTCCTCACTAGTTCACAGTTTCTGAATGTGAGTAAAAGTACTTTGTGATTAATTTGACTAACCAGCCTTCTGTCACACTGACAGTTCTACATTCAAAACTTATAGAAAGCTGCTATTTAACTAAAGATGTGTAAGCACATATAATGCAAACACAGAAATTACACAATATTGCAAGCTGCATTATGTTATGGGACATGTAAATTCTATGTTTTAAAGTAACAAAACACATTTTATTTGTTAAATGGGTAAATTGAAAACACCTGTAATGGTGCTGGAAACCGTTTTTGATTTAGAACCATGCCTGAGACTTCCCCTTGTAACATGGTGACAGTAGCTTTGCCTGGTATCTTTGTTAAAATATAAAATGTAAATTGCTGTTCAATGATTTATGAAATCAGTAAGTATTTTGATGATAATCTGTCCACCAATTCTATCCTTACAACTTGGTATTTTCAGTGTTAAATTTCTAGAATCAGATGTAGTAAAATAGATTTTTAAATTATTATTATTATTATAGTACAAAATCTCTAGACCTAGATCTGCCAAAGGCTGATGGGAATGTTGTAAGTTTAGCTTAATTGTAATTAGTTAGATCAATCCTTGTACCTTTGCAAAAGTTCTGGCCATGATAGATAGAAGTTGAAAAGCTTCATATTTGCACTCTTGATAATAAAGTAAAACAAGTAGAAGACTTGTGGCTTGTAGAATGAGCTTTTTGCATCAATTATCAGACCTACTTTGCTTTTGTGATGATTTTTCCCACTCATTTTTACCATAGGCAACATAATAGAAGTTTTTAGTGCATAGTATCATTAATGTCCATTACCTTCTAAAGTACATGGAGTCCTTTAAGCTGTAAAACAACATATGTGTCCATATACTGTTTTAGGCACACTTGATGACCAAGCATAGCATTTTTTTTTTCTTTCTTTCACTATTTTTCTCAAAAAGCTACATTCCCCTCAACTTATTCTTTGATATTCCAGGTAGTGACTGTATATCTATTGCAGTCTATAGCAGTAACTAGATCAGTTTGACTATAGTTTCTCTCTCCTTTATCTCCCTCAGCTCAGTCTGTGGACTTGATAATGGTGTTTAGGCTTGCACTTGTGGGGTGCTCAGTGCCTTCCTCCAGGTTGGGTGTTCAGTGTATGTTCAAGCCTACAGGAACTGGGTTCTTCATAAAAAGAAATCACAATGACTTCATGGGGGAACTGATGAGTCACTGCTTTGAGAATACTAGCTTACAGGGTTGTGGATCTGCAGTAAATGCAGAGCACAAAACTTTCAAAATGCTCATATTAGTTTCCTTAAGTGAGAAAGATTCTATAAATTAACAGTTCCCACAATAATTTTAGGGCAAGGTTGTCCAGTCTCAGAAATTTCTATTCTGGATTCATGGTCAGGCTCTGTATCAGACCAGGAGTACCACAAGTGCTCTTTTCATCTGTGAGTGGAAGGAGAGAGCAAGTCGAACCCTTGATTGGAGTGGAAGGTTCTGATCTGCTTTAAGCATGGAGGAGGGGAGATTTTCTCTTAAGAACTTATATGTTCAGGCAAAAAGATGAATTGGGGTGACCATTTTCTAACTCATGTATTGTTTTAATGTTACAAAAGTAATAAAAAGATAATGTTAACATTGTTTAATATTGTAGCCATTGATCATGATAACATGTTGCTTCAATCAGAGATAGCTCTGCACATCCAAACATGCATTACTGATTTATTTTTAAGTTGTTATATTACTCATTATACTGAACTTTTAAAAAATAAATATATTTTTCTTCCTAAGTCTTAACATGTGAAAAAATGCAAAGAATCAAATATGTTTAAAACACTTAAAAAAAAAGTCTCCATTTAAATAAATCAAACAATTTTACTATGTCAGTGACTAAAGATCATAAAAATAAATAGTTTTCTTCTGGAAATCATTCATTTAAGAATACGCCAGCTGTAGCCTAATAACTTTACAATGTGTTCTGCAATATATAGGACATTGAGGTTTAATATAATCTAACTTAGGACACTAAGATTTAATAAAATCTAACTTACTGAATGTTTCATTTTTGGGAAGAATTTTCAAATTTTTCTGGGACTTGCTTGAAATATTTAGTAGTTCCTCAGACATAATTGTATAATTTTGAGAAACAACATGAGATGTGAAAATACACATATTTTCTGCAGATACAGGAACTCTATGCCTTTATTCAAATTCTGTAAATGAAAGCAAATTGTATTTATAGTTCTATAGTGAGTGTCATAGAATACTACATGACTAGGTTATGTCCACGTCATGTATCAGAAAATACACTGTAATTTTATGATGAAATATAAAATCAAAGGTCATGAACTCCTTATCAGTATTATAGTTATGAAAGGTTTACAACTTTTTCATCAAGCAAATGAGGAATAAGTATATTCCTAATAATGCTATGCCACAATATTTTTCAATAAAATTCCCTAATTTAAATAAATGAATATGTATAAAGGAAGAAACAAACATACATCTGAAAACTACCTTCAGAAGCTTATGAGTTACATCATACTTAATGAAGGTCTGATTGATGGCTGAATCAATTTGAAAAGAAAGTAGAGATAAAAACATTGTCTGAAATTGAAAGTGATTGCAGGAACATTTAGTGAAAAGTAGCCTTTCTGACATATTGTTTTTTTAATATCAATATTTGTATTTTATTCTGGACTATATGTTATACAAGGATTGATAGTAAAGTGCTGTATTATAGAATGACTGTCTTATAATTTTTTAAGTAGAACTGTTGGCTCCTTGCCTCTGATTTGTCAACCCATCCCACTAGGACAGGTACACAGGTATCATGTTTCATTAAGAAAACTATGTTTAAAATTATGTAAGTGCCTATACCTGCTATATTGTAGTCCTAAATTGAGAAATGATATTTAAAAAGCACTGGACTTATGTCTGGCAGTTTAATCCTCTGTAATCCTGCCTTGGTAGGATAAATACGGAGCACAGTATTTCATAAAGCAAGAATTTTTTTTCCTCAGCTGAGCCACCTATATACTTTATAGATAATGTAGGAAGAATTTAGTGCAATTCTAGTCTTCAGCATTAAACCAAGAACATGCCCAGGATTTTTAAAGTACAGATTCAGGCTGGCAAGTTGTATCATTTGATCTCCATCTAGTTGTTCCTAATCAGAAATTTTTAATGCATTGTAGGGAGAAGTAGTCAATGTGACAGTGTTCAAAAAGGAGTGATGATGATATGATCCCATTGCCTAAGATTTGTCACTATACAAAAACCCTCAAAAAATCCTTTTCATTTCACCTAAATATTTCCTTATCTAAACCTTGCTGTGTAAATCTCAGTTTAATTTCCTCAGAATATTTCACCTTTCAGTCCTCCGCCTTACTATGTATCTGTATCATAAGTGTTCACAATCTATATCTTTTTGGTGAAAGTATATAGAAGATTTATTGCTTTATTTCTACTTTCCATGACCATCAGCATTAGTCTATTTAGATGGTGAAAGCATTAAATTGAAATGTACATTGCAAACAAACCACAGAATAAAATGAATGTGTGTATGTATGTGCTGCATACAGCAAAAATAATAACATTAATTTGCAGTATCTATGAAGGGTTGACATTAATTCAGAACATTTTTAAGATGCAGACGTAAAACCTGCTGGTGATGGATGTTAATGTTGTAGAAAAGACCCAAAACCAATAAATACATTATTTGCTGCAGATGTAACACTGGATTTCCTGGTTAAGTATACACACAAAGAAAGTGAATAGAATATACAGGTAGACTTTTTGTGAATTTCTTTTTCTTCTGAACTTTTTTTAGTATATAAACATGATAGCATCCAGACATGGGAGTGCATTTCACACAATTATTGTTTGTTATCTTATACAAAGGACCTCTTCTGTCTATAGTTACAGTGAATAGTTAGAAATACTTTCTTGCTCATGGTTGATTCTTTGTTATTTTGAAAATGTTTCATCAAAAAGACATCTTCTGAAGCTGTATGCACTCCAGAATAATCACTGTATCACTTGCTATCTCTTGGGTCAATGTTCAGGCCTTTGAAACTTGACCTGTTAAAGACACACTAAAGCTGTTCCTAAGAAAATAATTTGAGAAAAAACTCCTTTTCCATTTCAACTGAAGTAGACTCGTTAGAAACATTCACAGACCAGAGAATTAAAGAAATATCCAGTCTGTTTTCATAGGGCAGATTAACAGAAACAAATAAAAAGATTACATGTCTTTCAGCTTAAGATAAATGTGTATTTTTGACATACTTTTAAGTTTACCTAAAAATAAAAGCTTCTAACGTATTTCTAATCTCTTGTACAATCTGTTTTTCATAGATTTATATGAGCAATGTAAATTGATCCCTACTGAAACGAGAGGCTTGGAAGAGAAAACAACTTTATTCCAGTGTAATGGCCAAGAGAATGACTATTTAGTGGACCCAGTAAGTCTTCCAGGTGACATTCCAATTTACATCCTCTGTTGTGTTTTCAGACCCCAAGAAGCAGATTAAGGCCAAGTTAAAGATCTTGGTAGAGTATCCCAAATTAATTAAAAAATGCTTGAATATTCCCATTGGAAATGGATTATTAAGTTCAACTTATTTTCCACTGACTAGAGAAAATCCAAAAGTTCAAATTTATGATTTGATTTCCATGAACTTTTATATGCAAACAAAGTTAGCTTTGGTTTTTGAGTTGTTTCTTTTTTTTTTTTCTTTCTTTCCCCTGTTTGTGTAACTAAAGCATTTTACATGTAGGAGTATATATGTTACCCCATAGAAATGCAAAAGAGATTCTCAAATGATGTGGTATACCAAAACATAGTCATATACAACAATTTAGATGAAGCTCTCTTTCATATAAAATATAAATATAATAAAGACTTGGGCAACAGTAAGAAATTGTTATTGATTTCCATGCATAATGCACCACATGGGTTCTGACGAAAAGCTGATTACAAATATCCTCTTCTCAAGAAAATATCCAAATGTTCTGCCTGGGGCAGCCTGGTAGCTGGTGTTCAGCTGTGTCATAGCCTTTGTGTGAGTACCCAGACAGAGCTAATGAATGGAGCCATGGTTTAGACAGACTGTGCATTAACTAGAAGTGCTGCAGCTGCTTGCAGTCACGGAGTTGTTTTTCTTTGAATTTACCTATTGTCAGGAAGTAATTGGCAACACGAGCTGGTAGGAAATTTTCTGATAAAATAAAATACCCAGCAGATATTGAAAGTTAGTAATTTCCTTTGCTGGATGAGGGTGTCAGTCCCATTGATGGACAATAGAAATTCTGGGTCACAGCCCATAGGGGTTTCCTATGCCGAGTTTGCTCCAGAGATGTGGGCCTTGAATGTGTTGAATTAAGTCCTCAGAGAATGAAGTGACTAAGGGCACTCTGTCTGGAGTCCTGATGTACTTAAGTGTAAAATTGTTTTAAGGGCTGCGAGGTTCCTGATTCCTTGCGGTCCTGGGATTCAGCTTGTGTGGAACACGGTTGCTCTGCAGTGTCGGAGGACCTCTGACCTGCTCAGTCTTCAGTCCTTCACTGGTCCTATGAGAAAATTGTCAAGTTAATTTGACATGAATCCAGGACCTTTTGTTTCAAGAATACTGCACTTGAATATTTTTAGGGCATTTCTCAGAATTTCTGGTGCATTGAAAATTAAGAGAGAGACTGATGCCAAATCAGAATTAAATTGTTGTTTTTATGAAATACCTATCTGTCCTTTAAAGCCAGGTTTACTGACTACAGGGAAGATTCAGCTCCTAGAATTCTGTAATTTAACTGGAAGACATTTGTAGTGAGAAATACGGTTGAAAGAAAGTCAAAAGGAAAACTGATTTTCCATTGTATATCTTCCTTACTAGAAGGGTTTTCTTTGAATTGATTGCGATGTCCTCAGGTAACTATTTTGGTGATTTTTGCTATCCTCATGTACTGTACTATCTATAAATGCAAGCAAATACGCCAATTCTCATACTCCATTAGACTAATTATTGTATCCCATTTTCAGTCTGAAACTCAATTATTTGAATACAGAACTAGGAAGGCAGCAATGTATAATATGAAAGAGAACTGGAAAGTGCTTTTAAAATCACTGCCAGAGAGGGTACCCATTTACGGTTGTGGTTTTCTAAAAAAATTGTATCTTAGTTTCGTTCAGAGAAATAGTTGGTATCCTGAAGCACATTTAATAAACTTCTGAATTTGAGACATTTTGGTGGCTTTAATAGCTAAGACTGAACTGCTTTTGGCAGTCACAGATATGGCTGGTTGTGATGTTTTGTCAACCCAAACTGTTCATCAGGCTTAGTCTGGGGAATGAAAAATGTCAAAGTTATTTGAGAAAGCTCAGCAGGAGAGTGGAAGGTCCAACAGTTGCCATTAAAATGTTATGGATGTGGTTCCAAATGACAAGGGAACAACCTTGTGCAAAGAAATCCAGACAGAACAGGAAAACATTTCTAAAATGACTGTAATTATTTTGACAGAAGATATTATATGCCAAATTTTTAAAAAATGGCCAACAACACTCAAATTGTCATAACTAGTCTCAGGAGAGATTTAACAGTCCTTGGTTGGTGGCATTTCTCATGGCAGGGGTGACAGAAGTGATATGAGTTCTGTGAGACAGCTAACAGTATACAGTAGATGAGAAAACTTTGTTAGCTTGCTTTCCACTTGCAGTTTGATCCAAAAGGATTTTGTACCTTGCTGAACACGTTTGTCATTTTGTAAAGCTGTAGCAGAAATCACAAAAAGTCCAGTGAGCCAAATTGTGTAGCTTTGGACATTTACATTTATTCCAGTGTATCCACTCATTTATTATCCTTCTATGATGGTGCAAAACCCTTTTTAATTTTATTTTAGTTTTTCCTCTTAGAAAGCAGGAGATGGTAGAGACATTTTCTCTAGAAAAGCCAAATGTTTTGCAAGAAGTGTATTCTTTGTAAAAGCATGAACAGGTTCATTATAAACAGGATGGGCTATACAGCTGTTCAGTCGCAAGCACATTTTTGAAAACTATCATTTTTGCACCGAGGGAATGATTTCTTTGCAATGTGGTGAAACATTCCTGGGTTACTTCAGTAGAAGTCACTTTGAAACTGAAAGCTCTGTTCAAATATGTTAATTCAGGTTGTCCAGTTGACCTGGTTTTACTGGCTCCTGAACTTGCATTTGTTTCTGCCTGTGATCCTTTGTGGTTTCCTCCACATCTGTCTTCAAGTCTTGTTCATTTCTGTTAGAACTTGCCATACTCAGAGAAAAGAGGGACCATTAAACAGGTTTGTATTCTATTTGACCGCAAGGTTTATGTGTTTCCGTTCCCAGGGAAGGGGAAAAAGGTATTTGATGCTTTTAGAAGTAAAAACAAAATACTTGCTCATAGTGATGCTTGCCAAAGTATGAAAGTTTTTCACTCGGCAATGATAATGTCGTCATTGTTGCTTTCTTAGTTGCTTGACTTCTTTCACTGACTTTTACATGTTTCTATAGGAAGATACAAGGGAAGTTTTCTCAGATACTAGGAACTGCTGCAGAAAATGTTTTGCAGCTCTCCTGAAGGATTTCAGTGTATCCTGCAGAGTAAAGGTTTGAATCTGAATGAAGGTGTATTGTTTTGAAGTTTTGAACAGGAACGTCCACAGGACTCTGCTGTATGTTGTAGCACCTGGATTCTACTGTCCTCTACTTTCCTCATTGACAGCAGAGAAAACTTCCATTTTCAGTAAGATACAGCAAATTTAAAAATGGTAACATCATCCCGCTTCAAGTTTGCTCCAGGACAACTTGAAATGATTGGGGTTTTATGGTGCTGAAGCACACCCTTCCACATTGAGAATACTCATTGCTTTCCTATACCACCCTATACGTGTCTGTCTGATGGATTTTGCTACATGTTTGTATTGTAATTCCTTTAACAAAAGGAATGTAATTTTATTATTATTATAAACACCAGGACTGATTTGTTAGATCAACATGTATACCTAGGTATATGAAGACAGAAGAAAAGGTTTTTAAGTATTCCAAAAATATTCCATACATTTTTTCTTATCAAAAATTCTTTCCCTTTCTTCAAGTCAGCATTACTCAATTGGAGAATAAAAATTGCCATTTAAGTGACTGAGTAGCAAACCAAAAACGCAAATAGTGATCAGTTCTTAAATGGTTCATAAACTGCAATTAGTTTATAATAATTCATAAATAATATAATAAATTGTAGTACCATTGAATAGTGAAAAACTAGTTAAATTCCCAATTTTTGTTACCGTAACGGAAATGAAAGAACGGATGAAGTTTATCTAGAAAGATATTCATTGTCCATTGCTAGCCTAATTCTCACTTCCTTAATGTTTTGAGGGCAGATGAACTTCTGCCTGATGTTGTGTTCAAGAGGGAAATTGCAATATGAAAGGATGAATGCTCACTAGACGCGAGTTTGACAGATAATGGCAATTTTTGCTGTGTTTGAAAAAACTCTAGATCTTTGAACCTTGCTTTTTTTTTTTCCCAATGTTTAAAGTAATGGAGAATAAAGTGTTTTTAAGAAAACTAATTTCCCACCTGCAGAGCAAGATAGCTATTCAATAATGGTTAAATAGCTGTAAGCTGCAAATCAGTATTAGTCTTGAGCAGTATTGATAACACTGACATTATCAAAGACTACTTTTTTGTTAACTTACATGTTACTCATATTAAAAAGGGATTTTTTCTACTAAGAAAATGGTCATTGCTGGTAGAAACAGACAGATTATTTGGGATGTTGTTCTCATTACTTATAGAAGTGACAAGAGCAATAAATACATATTTACACAAAATTGGCAATCTTCCAAGGCTTTCCCTGAGCAGGAGAATTAATGCAGTTTTCTTTAAAAATTATGTTTTATTTATGTTGATTTCTTTTCCACAAACATAACACAAAGCTTCTAGTCTGGTATCAGCATGTACTATGACTCCCCAATACAATAATTGGAGAACCTTCTTATTACCCCAGAATTTTATGCACCTGCTTAGTGTGTTCCTGGTATCCTTCAGTTTGCCTTTAGCTCTCTTCCATGTCCCTTACATGTCTGACTGGCCAAGAGACAAAATATTTGCTGTGGCAGATATAGAACTATGCACGTGCTCTTTGGCCAACTGGCTGCCCTTGTTTCACACAATAGTGACCTCTACTTCTTTCCTTTCCTACAGTGGGCAACTGGCTCTTTATTTGTCACTCTTTCTCATAAAACCTCTAAATAATGTCTTTGAAAGGTATAGAGTTTTGTTTTATTTATTTTTTTAAGGAAATCAAGGCAGGGTATGTGCAGTTGTTTTTAGGGTAATTGCTGTCCACAGCAATTAAAAGGAACATCTTATTTTCTTCATAATGATTAGTGGAATTAAAGCTCATACTGAATAGATGAGACCTTTCTTTCTCGTTTCTGTTAATCTCCAGCTGGTGCATTTGAAGCTGCACAAAGAGAAACTGCAGAGTTGTTATGAGTCTAAAGTAACGCATTAATAATTCATCTCCTAGAATTCCTTGGCTGGAAGAAAGTAAAAGACAGTTTATTATTTATTATTTATTATTTATTTATAATAAAAGTTTATTATTTATTTCAGTGTGCTTTGGTTATAGCCTGCAATTGAAAGATACAGAAAAAGATTACAGGGGAACACAGAAGTTTTAAATAACAACAATTAGTAAAGCAAATATATTGACTAGTACTTGAAACATTTGCAAAATTGCAAAGATTATTTTGTTGTACTACATGAATTGTTACTTTAACTATTCATCCATTTTTAGAGAAGAATGGTTCTATCCTTGAGTCTTGATAAAATATTTTAATCAAAGCATATACTCATATTCTTTCTCTGAGGAATGATTTGGCTTATGGAAATTTGATTGTGTATATTGTGTTCTGATATTCCAGATATACTTCTTCTGATATCTTTGATGAGCCACAATAGAGGGAACACATTAGTAGGAAAAATATAAACATTGAAAATAATGTCCCTGTGTTTGGGGTTAATCAAGAAAGATACTATAAATAATGCTTTCTGAGTGGTTTTAATAACCACTTCTATGAATTCACTTTGCAAAAATATGGTAATAGTAGTATGTTATATTAAGTATATTACTCTCTATATATAACCAATTACATAATAATAATATAATTATACTTGTATTATGCATTACACATAATTATGTATTATGTTTATTGACAACTATTATTTACAATAAAATAGTAATTTTTATTAATATAATATCTGCAGAAATGCAGATGATACTGTTATTAGAACTGTGGTATTAATAACCCCCCCAGATTTTAGTAAGAACACATGAAGTACTCACAGTAAAAAGAAGGTGCTGGGCAATCTGTTTCAGAAGCTGTGAAGAGCTATTGGAGCAGCCATTTCAGACTGACTTCTGATTAATAGTGGGAAACTAAGACAGAAAGCACAGAAAGCACAAAGTGAAAAAAAAAATCATAAAAGATAGGACTCACTTTTTAAGGAAAAGATATTGAAGCAGCAGAATAATACATTTCAGAGAAACAGACTTCCACAAATTCAGGGAATTGATACATAGGATTTCTTGGGAAGATAAGCTAAGGGATAAAAGAGTGCAGCTGCTGAGGGAGCTTGAGAGTTTGCTTTTGTACATATTATATAATGTGGAGGTGAAATAGGAATGTTAGAAACAGACCTAATAATGGCTGTATCAGGAGCTCTTCACTTAAAGATCAAATAGAAATCATAAAAAATGGGGGGGGGGAAGCATAAATTCTGTGATTCAGAAAAGGTTAACACAGACAGTAACATTTCTGCAAAAATGCTTAGTGTCTCCATATTTACAAAGATTCATGTTAAAAAGGAAATAAAAGTTTAGGTCAATTTACCTAAAACAAATGTTTTGGGATACCTCAGGGATAAATATTCAAATTGGCAGGATCTGACTAAATTCTCCTTGAAATGCTTTGCAAAAGGGAGCTGAAGTAACTTTTGAACTCCTTTATGATCATCTTTTTGAATGAATGCAGCCAGCTGCTCTGCTGGAGTGTCTGTACAACTGCGCTGGTTGATCTGGCCAATTCATGCTAGGGAACAATCACCTTCCCTAGTTCTGAGGGAAGCCCTAATTTAGTGGTCTTTCCTATCAGAGGTTTTGATCTAGTCCACAGAGGTGGAAGTCAAATATACAACTACAGTCTTTCTCTGGACTTCTCCCTGGATGAAAGGTGGTTCAGGGAGTTTTGATTAAGTCCTAAATCTACTTATGAGGGACAGCTGGTTGATTTGCAGCAAATAAGAGACTGCCCGTATCTTCATTCTATTTTCTAGCTTGCTACTTTCTGGAAATGCACTTTGATTTTTTGATAGTACAGTTATTAGCTAACTTTTTCTCTTTATCTTTCTCTTTGTTTTGTTTGCACTTTGGTGTGGTTTTTTGTTTGGGTGTTTTTTGTTGTTTGTTTTTTTTTTTTAAGAAGTGGAAACATTCCTTCTAGGAATGAGAAATACTGTGAGTGTGTTAAGATTTTTACATTAAGATAAGCTGATGGAGAAACAATTAAGTCTTCAAGATTATAATAAGGACAGGTGCAGGAATCTTTAGGCACCCCTGAAGATGAGTAAATTCACTGGCTACTAAAACAATAAATGTAAGCATCAACTAGAGCTGAATCTTGTTCTTGTGTAAAAGTGTCCTTTTACACAGGAAAAGTGAAGACAAATAGGAAGGTAAATATAAAGCTCAAGAGTGAGGCACATAGCGGACATAGTCCAGCATATGTTTTTAAGGTATATATCTGAGATTGGAAATAAAGGAGGAGGATGCAATGCAAGGACAGGGACTAAGAGAGAAAGCAGCAGGAGTTGAAGTGATGGTACAACTAAGCATGTACTCAGTGCCTGCTGGTGCCTGTTACTGTAAGTTGAATGCACCGTGAGTTTCTAAAAGCATCACAGCATAACCTCATCTTGATCTTAGCACAACTGAAGGACTGTTTCTTAACTAAAAGAGAAGGAATTGAGCTAAAAAGGGTCAAAACAAGACTGCCTTGTAGTTTATGGTGAATGTGATCTACGGCAGGCTATTATCTCTTTGTAATTCTTTAGCACTAATGTGTGCCACGTGTATACGTATTATTTCTCTTTCAAGTAAATGTTAACTGACATATTGCTAGTGTAGTGAGACGTGGAAAAGGTTAGACGAAAGTATTGATTCATTTTCCTTTGCACTGAGTGTTAACTCTCTTTAAATTACTTCAAAGCAACTGAATAACTCACTTGAACTTGGTCTGATTGATTGATTGATTGATTTTAAGGCAGAAACATATCACTGTCCATTTTTTTCAGTACAATCTTGCTATATAGCTAATGTATCAACTTTCCCCCTGGACTAAAATGTAAGCACATAGTGATTTTTTTTTTTTTGGCATTTTGTTGCTAAGGGTTTATATGCTGCTCAGGACAGAAAGTCACATAAGGCCTACAAGTGGAGAAGGGTGTAAATAGCCAGGAAAATACTGATGCAGTCCTGTTGTCTGAATGAGATTATTAAAACGAGACTGGATAGTTCTGCACGCCACTATACTAACATACCATCTGCATCTAAGTAAGGTCTTTATGATCCATATACCATAGTAGCAGGCTAGATTGACAAAAAGATTTCAGAGTGATGTAAGGGCATTTGCAGAGTTTAATATATAAATCTTACAAAAGGCATAGTTATTTCTACTGATAACTGGAGAAAACGAAGACTGAGAAACAAGTTCTGAATGTATCTTTTAAATACTTTCATTGAATCTCTGTGGAAAAGCAGAAATATACTACGCACTTGTAGTTGGAGAGCATATGAAGCACTAAAAACTGTTTTCAACATGTTCCTTGTGCTGCCACAAGAAATCTTCTTGGGAACAATAAATTAATTTTTAAACAGAGCTCTACTTCTTGGCACATCCCACTTCCTTGCAGTTCATATTTAAATTATTTGGGTCATAAATGTCACTCATGAAAAATCAACAGATGAGTAAATACCAAAAATTATTATTCTTTTCCATTTTGTTTTGTGGTCTTTCTGGAATCTGTGTTCTTTATGTCCCTTGTATCTCCAACAAATGACATCTACTAGTTTCCTTATTGTGTTTGTATTCTGCTTTTGCCTGGAATTGAAGCTTCTAAGAGTGAGAAACTTTATATACCATTATAATTAGTTGTATTCAGTTTTAGAAATAGCGATGTAGGGCTGTGTCAGATAATGTCAGATAATATCTATGTTTCATGATAATTGGCCTTAATGTATTGTTCACAGTAATTCTGTTAAAATGCAGTTTGTGCTTTCAGAGTGCAGTTTAAATTTCCACTTTACTGGACAATGGATAGTCTTGCATATTTATGATTAGAGCAGAAAAAATGGAGTGTGTCCTGACATTGCCCACACGGACATTGGAGAGGTAAATGTGGTAAGTAGAGCTGCTGGATTTTTTTTTTTGCAAATTTGTGGGAACTTTTACATTTTTCTGGTTTTCTATTAAAAGAAATGATTTTGACATAGCCACTGAAACATCTGCAAGTACAATCTGGTCAACACTGAGACTTGTATATCCTTCCTGTCTATTTCAGAAAAAAGCTTTCCTTCTGCCTTCTCCCTGCTCTGCATTCCTCATCGTTCTTGATAATAAAAAATGAGATGAACTCTTTTGTTTATACATATTTTGCTGAAAGTTTTTTCCTTTGGACTAATCTTTTCTTTTTGCCCAGCCAGCCAGCTTTTCTTCTGGAACCTCTCCGACAGTTGCTCTAGTATTCAGCAGCTTCTGGCTGTGTAAGGTGTAATGGCTAGCTTTAGATTTTCTGTTTTCTTCTGACAATATAATATGTGGTAGTAGATGTGACTTTTCCTCTTTTGAGAGGTGATGGTGATAACAGTTTACTGTTTACTGTTACTGACAATTTACACTTGTAAATGTTTCAACTAAAAGTAACCAGAAAAGCAAAGCAATAACTCCTACTAACTTTCTCCACAGTCATTCTTTGACATTATATGCAAAAATAAAAAAGTCAGCATAAAAACACCTTCCTTCTTCATTTGAGCAAAAGGTGATGTAGTTCTGTGTTAGGACTCCTATCATGACCAATTTCATTTGCAGTCAGTCTATGTCTTTTCTTTTTCATTTATTCCTTAGTGTGCAATGTAAAATATGATTGTCCTTTCAGTGCTGCACATAGCATGATCTCTGCTTTGTTTGTGCAATGTGTCGGGTTTTTGGGCCCTGCATTTGCACTTATTGAAGTGAATTTGAGTTCTGAACTTGTTATCTTTCTATTTCCCACACTGTGTGTGGAATTTTCCCATGACAGAGAGACTGTTGTGAACTGGGCTCTTTGGCAAGTATTTTCATGCTGAGGAAGCAGATGGACAGACACCTGACTAGAATACCTCCTTGTTTAAAATTATGTAAATTGAAGACCATTTCTTGTTAATTGGATTAGTGAGGTCAGTGAGATCTTAGCATTAAGAGTAATTTTGGCCCTTGCGTAATTTTGCATTCTTATAACCACTTATTCTGAATTCAGGAGCAATGTAATAATTCCTGGCTAAGGAACTCAGAGATTTAATGTTGAATTGAATATCTGTGATGATACATCAAATCTTCCTGGAATTCACAGTTTTTGCAATAACTCAGATCATTATTTTAGATTCAGAGGCCAACTGAGTATTTCCTGGAAAACTGGAAACTTTGTGTTTCTCAGGTCTTATTTAATAACAAATAAACAAGTACCTCAACACCTTTCCTCAGACCAAAACCCAATTCCTCTCTCCCCGCATTCTGAAACCCTCATAAAATAGCATGGTACCACACAGAAGTTTCGTTCATTTTATCCCATGAATGGGAACTTGGAAAGAATGTGTGGGATTAAAACAGTTGCTTTTTCTCTTCGCTTTTGTGTAGCATGTCCTTTTGTTCTCCTCACACATCTAAATTTTATGTGTTTACCTTGTATCTTACTCTTGGCAAGGGTTTTAGCATTACATGTGCTTAATGGCATTTGCCCAGAAAAGATTATTGTTTTCAGGACAGACTAGAAAAGCAAAACAAACCTAAACTGAACAGGTCTTGAGTTGAGGTAGAGGACAAGTTATGGTGAGATCTTGGAAATGCTACTTGATGTTTAGAAAACCTGATCAGAAATTAACATGTAATAGGTTTTTAAACTATTTTCTATTTAGCTTGCCTATGAGATAGGGAATTACAGAGTAATGCAGTGCGTCTGTGTGAATAGTTCTCATTTTTAAGGGTGCTATTTCAAGAAGAGTTATACTCCTCTGAGAAATCACTGTAATTTCTTAATGAGCCTGACAGAGGTTTTCCACACAAGTTATATTTCTGCTATGTTTCTAAAATGCACCCATGAGAATTAACTGCTGTTCATCTGTTGCCACTGAGCCTAAGGGTCACCTTCAAGCAGTGCACGTGTAAGGCTGGAAAGAAACCCTACAATTCAGAAAGAGGAAGAAAACCAAAGCTCTTTATAATTATCTGCTTTAAATTGTCCAGACTTTGCAAGAAAACTCATAGGGTGTGGGTAAGATGACTCCATAAAGGTCACCTAGTGGGATTTCAATACAAATTATTTCTTAGAGGAATTTGCTCCAATCCTCCAGCATGAAAAAGAATTTGTACATCCAGGCTCTAGAGTACTTACTGTTCTTTCAAAGCACAATTCACGCTGAAATACAGTTCTGCAGAGTGAATCTGGGAAATATGTGGGAAACCAGATATTACTGCAGAATACCATGCAAAAAGCTTGGTGGTGGTTTAAGACAAACTTAATTTTATTTCTGATCAACAGCTGCAATTTTAATTATTATTTGACATGCTGTGCATATATTACCTTAGCTGCTGTTTAGAAGCAGCCCATGCAGACAGTTTACTGTGAATTTTGAATTCTTTTTTTTGCATCTTGATTGAGTATTATTCTTTTCTTGCTTATTTCTGGATTCCTTAGAGCTAGAAGTAACATGAGAGTTGGTGTTTCTTGGCATGTCAAAACCTGTGTGTCACACCAAAACCAAAGTATAAATTAAAGGAGATACTTGAATGAACATTCATATCCTCAGATTCCTAAGGCAAGCTGCTCAGGGTGAAGGCATCAGAAATGAGAAGGTAATTTTAGATGAAAACAGTGTGTTCTGTTTCTGCCAATAGTAAGAGTTATTTTTTATAGCTGCTGAAAGTCAAGAACCCTTGTGAAGTGGTTTGCTTTGGGAGTTCTATTGAAATCAAGCTGCAGGGGAACTGGTAAGGGTCATAAGCTGACAAGAAGCGAGTGCACATCTGCACATCCAGGTACAGAGCAGAATGCATTTCCTGTACTTTTAATGAGTGGTATGTTTCAAATCTTCCCCATGGGTGATGAGAACAGCTCAAAATGAACCTAAATTTGGGTGCAGGTCAGTACATTCTGGCAACGTAATTTGCATTTTCGATGTAGTCTATAAATTTCCTGGCTCTCGAGTGTGTTGCTGCCTCAATGCTGCTGGGCCTTTGATTATTAAATAGTTATTTGCTGGTGGAAAAAAATTAAGTGGCAGGCAATTACTTATTTACAGTGATTATCATATAGGTGCCTGAATGGTCCATAGGGCTTCTTATTATCTTTTCTTTCTCTCACTTCCAGAATTAAAGAGAAAAAACCAAAGACACCACCCCCTCCCCCCCCCGCTGTTGCTAAGTAGAAATGATGGTTTCCAGGTGACAGGGGAGAAATTACGAATCAGAATAAGCAGACACAGTTTACATTGGAAACAATATCTATTCTTTTATGTTAAAGAAATACAAGTGATAATTGTCTTTGTGACGTTCATGCAACATAATTACATCGCAGTAAAGAGTATTATCAAGCTTGCTAAAATTCTGAGTATAAAAACTCAAAAACCGTAACTCCCCATCCCAAATGAAGTATGTCTGGATTCTTTTCCATCACCTCCAGATAGAAAGTTGTGATAAGTATGTGCAGCTCAGACGGGGAGGGCAGGTGCTCTAACTGTCCACACCTGGGCTAAAATGAGACAAAAATGGGAAACACCTGTGCGGCTGGGGAGAGGAGTCCTGCTGAGGGGCAGCAAGGTGAGGGGAGCCCCGCTGAGGTGAGGGGAGTCCCACTGAGGGGAGGCCTGCTGAGGGCAGCAAGGTGAGGTGCCCTGCTGAGGGGTTCTGAGGTGAGGGGAGCCCTGCTGAGGGCAGCAGGGTGAAGTGCCCTGCTGAGGGGTGGCAGGTGAGAGGACAGAGGGGAGCCTCCCTGGGTGGGGCAGCAGCTGCCAGAGAAGGTGGTTCTGGAACTTTCTAGGGGTTGCACCTGGGGAGTGGTGGCAGCTGGATCTTTAGGGCTGCAGTTCCTGGGCTGGGTGTCAAGAAAATTTCTGACTCCTGTCCCTAGTTCCTCTGTGTCTTCTCCACTTAAAATATGAAATCTTTTCTGTCTTACTAGAGACTTGCTGCAAAGAAGGTGTCAGCAGGCCCACTACCAAACTCAGTCTGGTTTGGGAAGTCCCAAAAACCAGAGATATGTCCAGCAGAACTGGGATGTGCCCTGAGAGAGGGGTAAACTGGTGCCGGGGCAGAACCACCAGCAGGAAGATGGTGGGCAGCTGAGGAAGATGGTGGCTGAAGGGAATAGGCAGCTGTCCACTCTGTATCTTTTGGATTCTGGTAAGACAAAGATGACTTCCTTATTTCTATTTTCCATGCAGAAGAGGAGAGTTCTAGGAGATAAAGGAAACAGGATCTGTTTTTGTGGTGTGAATCATCCTCTGCTGGCTTAACCTGGTGGGAGTGAGCCTCCTTGTCCTTAGGGATAAGGGGTGGCATGGAACAAAATGAATCCTATACACACCAAAAGGATTGTGTTACTGTACAAATTAAACCTCTTGAGGGAATTTTTCGAGATTCAGTAGTTTATTGATGGAATTATTTATTTAGAGTGGTGCATTTTCTACTTTGTGTCTTAGCTTGAGACACAAAATACCATGAGTGCTTGTGGACTGAGGGATAACAAGGAACATTATAAGTCTCACCAGGCTCATCAGAGTAACTTTCTTAGTTTTAAGTTCTGATCTAGAAATTAATTTGGCAAAGATAGTGGTAAATCTGTAACTTCATTATGCAATTAATCTGGGACAAATATTTATGATTTTTTCTTCTGTTATCAAAAGCAGATATTTGTTTTGGCATCTGTTGATTCATTCAGCTATTTTCTTGAAATTTCTTAGAAATATTTGAAAATATGGAATTATTTAATCTAAGAAAGGTGAGATGTAATTTTGTAGGCAGAAACAGCTAACAGTAGAAAAGTGTAACTGCCAGTCAAAGTTTTCAGATAGTCTGCGAATTTATTCATTTCAACAGAAAACTAAAGCTACTATTTCACACTGTAATCACTCTGTTTATCAGTAAACATACAATATTAAAAATATCATTTGGAAATAGCATCACTTTTGAATGTTCTCTCCCTGAAAGAAGTAAAACTTAGCTTCTACTCTCTCAGCCTTTCTCATCTGAATTCTTTCAATAAAGGTCTTGTATTTCTATATTATAATTTGTTCTGGGTTCTTGCTTGCTTTGTGCTGCATCCTAGCTATATTTTCCATTAGGCAAGGAGAGAGATAAAAGGACACTGAATGAATGAAGGTTGTTATAGTCTGTTGGGAGAGTATCAGTCTTAGATGCCTGTGATTAGGATCATCACCCCTTAGCTTTTACCTGATCTTAACTTTCATTTCTAAAACTTTCATTTTCTTTTTTTTAACTGGAAACCTAAAGTGGCTCCTGGGGTTGAAAACTAGTATTATCTTCTACTCCTCCTGCTCCTAAAATGTTCTCCATTGTTGCTGTCACTTTGATGAGTAAGTGAAATATTAAGTATGTAATTCCTCTGTTAGGTTCCAGTTGCATGGCAGTGCAAGAGTGTCAGGATGAGAGAATAATCTGGAGAAATATTTGATCAAGAAAAACCAACCCCAAAACAATAAAGATGGGAAATACAGCTGCTTTCCCCCCAAAATTTGTTCTCTGATTTTGTTGCTTTTTTGATTCTATATGAGGCAACTCCAGAAAATGCATCCGCATCCACCTCTGACTGACAGTTTTAAAAATTCTTTATTAGTTGTTGTCTGTCAATTCAGTCAGGCAGACATCGTGGAATCTATGCAGAGTGTATTTACAAATGCATAAAACTCAAATCAGTAATTAGTCTGTCAAGTGTCTGGCAAGATACAGATGTGTTATCTTGCAAGCATTAAAATCATATGAATGACAGGTTGTAATGTACCGTCATTTTTAAAGGAATTTGTGCTTCTCAAATTAAGGAAAGGTGGGTGGCCTCAGCATGCCTCCTGTGTTGAAGGATGAAGAATGTGTTGTACAAATTGATTCATTCAGGACAGACTAATTTAAAAAAAAAATAATTTACTCTTGCAAAGCTGAGACACAAAACTTGCACTCAAATATCGTATCTGCGCTTAAGTTGTGAATGTGTTTAGGTTCTTGTGTAGTTAGATCTAGCCATCATCTGGTACGTAAAGTTTTAATGAATTGGATCAATGCATTTTTACTTTCAAGATGTATTGATCTGGTTTGAGGTAAAACATAACCATTATGCTTCTTAAAGTGAGGTTGTATTTTTATTCAGAAATCTCTTGCTTCAACATCTCTTCTTGTTATAACAAATCACTCTTAGGAGTAGAAATGGTGAACTTACATTTGAAACCCACCAGATGGTTGAATATAAAAATAAATTACAATTAGCATTAAGTATAATTATTTTGTATTCCTAAATAAAAGTACAGAAGATAGATGTTTATATTTTAGTCACATCACTTTACATGCTTTATATTCTATCACTGTAGTTTTATTTATTATATACGCACATTATGCCAATTCAATACGGTTTTTATTTTATAAGTAAACTTAGTCTGTCAACAGAATTATAGGAGAATGAATGATAGCTTTAAATATGACTTTATGTTTAGTTTTGTTTCTCATCTTCTAGCTTCTCTTTCTCAAACTTTGGTCTGTTGAAAGTAATGCTCTCTAGAGGCAGAATTACTTTGTAGCATCCAGTTTTAGAAGTGAGCTATATTTTTATTGCTCTGAGCTAACAGAAAAGCAGGATCCCCCGAGAAGCTATTCCACACCACTTCGCAAGAAAAGAGGCAGAAATATTTCAGGAAACAGATTATCCCTGGCAAATATATACATCTGTCTAATAGGGCAACCTCCTCAGTCCCCGTTCATGTCATAGGAATTTTTTTTTTTTCTCTAATCTTCTTACTTTTACACAATCCAGTTTTGTATTCCATTAGTATGCATGTGTATATTCTAATAGACTATAAAAATGCTGCATGACCTACTTACTGAGAACCTGGTTTTACATCCCATTAGTGAGCATGTATTTTCATAGTAATAGACTTTAAAAAACACTGTGTGACCCATTTATTCTGCTTCATCAGTAGCTCCCTGCATAGTGTGTATATGTATCTGTCTTCTTTTTCATTGTTTGAGAAAATATGGGGAAACCTTCCAATGCTGAACAAGAATTCTGTGCTTTGAATTGCTTAAACACTAATATGATACTTACTCTGCATAAAAAAAAAAAATCATGATACTTGAAGGCATTTGCCATGTAAGACAGAACATAGATAAAGCAACCTGTACTTAGAGGAGGATTAATATTGCAATGTAACCTGGTCTATTTTTAAAAGAATCTTCATTTTACTGATTTATGATTCCCTGTTGAACTCACTCATGACTTACTCAATTTGGTTTTCTCTGAGATTTACTCAAGTTTTGGAACAAAAAGGAATACTTATAAATGAAAAAAGCTGCTTTTTTTTTTTTTTTCTGTCAAAATTCTCCCTCAGTCTTAAAGACTAAGGAGTCCTTGTTGATTTTAATACAAAGCTCTTTGATAGCTTTGCTCATCTTTGTCAGCCCTCTTTGCATTTTCTATTGTTCTATTTTATTCTTCTTGAGGGCAGGGAGACCAAAAGTTGATGGCCTTTAAGACAGGAGTTCACCATGAGCTGCATAATGGTGTTTCGGTCTTTTTTTCTTTCTTAATACTATCTAAGATACAAATTATTTGAACAGTAATCTGGCGGCTTCGTGAAATTAACTATTATAAGTCCAGGTCTGAAATTCAAGTGAAGGAACTCTCAGCTGAGAGCTTATTGTATATAAATGACTGATTCTCTATTTGTATCATGGAATGTTATTTAAATTTTGCCTCATCTGCCACGGAGGGTGCTTTGACAGATCTTTAGTTGCCCCATACGTTTTCAAGGAGATACAGTGTCACTGTTTATAGCCACAATGCAACTCAGAAAGGAGTCCCAGAATTCAAACCAAAGATGGAGATAGATATTCTAGTGCCAAGAATACATGGGCATAGCACAAGAGAGGAAGATGGAATGATCTAGTTCAAAGGATTTATAAAATTATGTAAAGAGAGGGTATTGTAGTCCTCTGGGAGTATTAATGTGTCATTGGTGTGAAGTTAATCCACTGAATTAGTTGTATTAAATTTGGGGGTTTTACATTGTACTGTTGAGGCAGAAGCAATTGCATGGAGGAATTGCACAAATGCATATGAACTGATTGCTGTTTCGTACCTTATCAGCACGTAAATGCCTCCGCCTCACCTTTTACTGTGTTACAGGGGCTTATTTATTTATTTATTTACTTTAAACATTATTATTGAACAGAAATAAGCTATCAGGCAGTTGCTAACAAAGTTGTGGCTTGGGTATTTCTTTTTAATAGTTGTTTGCTTCTACTTTTTTTTTGCCTGATAACACCCCACCCCCTCCACTCTTCCGTCCTCCTCTTGAATGAATGTTGTGCCTATTCCTGCCTGCATCTCAAGTAGATAGCTGTGGCATGACTGAAACTTGCAACCAGATTGATTTTGTTGTATTTTCAACTTCATGAAACCATTAAAATAAGGGTAAGTTCCGAGTATGTTTAACCACTCTGACTCTTCTGTTTTAACCTTCAAATGCTTCTGCATAGAGTTCAGTCTTGGGAGACAACTGCTGGATGAATAAACAGCTGGATGAATATACAGGTTTATACAGGATGAATAAACTGGAGAAGGGAGTAAACTCTTTACTTGGCACATATAAACATGACTACTTGGAGATTAGTCACTTGATTATCCACAGTAATACTAACAAGTATATAAGTTAAAATGTGAATTAGTATGTTTTTGCTTCTAGTCTTTACCTATATTTAAGGCACAGTACATTAGTTGGACGATCCAGAGTATGTCTAAGCATGAATGCTCTGTTGCTTTTATTTGCTAATTGCTAATAAATTTTAATATTATGTTTATTAAATTTATGTTTTATTTTCAGAGCTGGTTCCTTCTCTGATGTGAGGTTTAACTAAATGACATATCATTCCCCACTTGCCAAAATATTAGCTGCTGACTAATTATAGTTTATGATGTCTAGGATTAAACATACTCTGTTTCAGAAAATATGGCTGTAAAACTTTCAGTAATCACAAAATACACACAGACATCAACGTTGCTTATTGGAAAAATGATCTGTTTAGCTGCGAGAATAACTGTGTAGGTTTCAGCACAGTAACTGATTAAGATTTCATTCATGAATATTTGTGAATTTTCAGTGGCTATTTTAATGATCCATTAGACCCAAATTGTACATGACATAACTCCATTTAGTGTTACAGAAAATTAGTTACTGCTTTCACAATATCAATCAAGAAGCAACAGTGCATTTTACTTAAAAATAATGGTTGATCTTTAAAGACTTTTTTGACAAATACTTTTATATTTATATAAAGAATTAATAGAAAGCTTAATTCTCACCATTTGTATTGGTGATTAAAGCAGTGAGTTTCTGACTTGCTGCTTTTGAGTAAGAAACAACAAAAATAAATTTCATTATACTGACATAATTTGCAATTGCAGGAAAAACCTGTTGCATTAGATGATCAAAATAGATTATTGTAGAGAGAATGACTATCAGAGGAGACAACTGTGGGAAAAATTAACTTTGAAAGGAGGCTTAGAAATGAGTCAAATTTATGTGAAGAACAAAATGATGGTATGCTTACCCAGCTGTTCATACTACTTTCTCTGTTTTATGGGTTGCTTAGTAAGTAATGAAAAGTAACAAGTCTTTCCCTTTTTTGTGTGCCTTTTCCTGTTCCTTCCTATCATATTAGTACTTTTGTCAATTTGCAAGATTGATCTTTCTCAAATGATGGATCTACTGTACTAATATCAGTGATAGAGTTATTAACTTTATGGTATCAGTAGAGCTGTGTTAAATAACCATTGGTAGGGAGGCAGTGTAACTGCAGTTATTTGGTTAATTTTTATTTTATTTCTAATCTTGAGTGAGGCTGATTCTGTATATTAAATCAATTCAAATTATGTTATATCAGATTGTTACTTTATCTTAATGACTAGTATATCAATTTTGGAGAACTTTACTCTGCAGCTCAATATGTGAATCTAAAATTAGCTACTCATAGTCAATTAGACTAAAAGATGCACAGTGTCTTTTGACACGATATTTGTATTTCATTCCCCAACTCAAAGCAAATGTGAATTAAAGAAATGTGTGAAATCATCGAAATAAATACTACGCTTCATTTATCATAGCAAATTTGGAGGATCTCTGGCTAGCCAAACAAGTAGTGTTGAGAAGAGGAAATGCAGTCTGAAATTTTATTAATTATGTAAGTTCTTCAGGAGGCAAATGTTAAGAAAGCACAGAATGCTAACCCTGGATTTTTCTGAATAAGAAGTTAAAGGGTGGGTGTGCTTGCAATAGCGTTTGCATTTGGACTGGTTATGCTTTTGTAATTATTCTGATAGTTTCCACCTACCTTTCTTTTCCTCCACATCATGAAGTGAAGCTTGAAGCTTCCATCATTTTGGATGTTGGTCCACAGGACTAAACTACAAAATAAAATCCTGTGAAATGTGTATTTTGTGGATCTCAGGACCTCGGTGTCTTTGGGCTTACACTTTGTCAAGTAGGCAGCCAAAGTTGGGGCAACAGTTTCTTCAGATCTGGTAACTGAAATCACAGTGTGGCATGAGCAATGTTACCCTCCAGAGATGCTCTCCCACAGAGAAACTTGTCTTAATGAGGAATTTTATTAAGATACCATGGCATATTTCAGAGGAGTAGAAGTTAATACTTACTCGCTGTTCAAATGCCAATGTTGTCAGATTTTATGAAGAAGGAGAATGGTATAACATTGTCTTGAGAATCTTGGAGCGGGTCCAGAGAAGGGCAACGAAGCTGGTGAGGGGTCTGGAGCACAAGTCTTATGAGGAGAGGCTGAGGGAG